>VWZX01006353.1:0-14554 GCA_013399015.1 Galbula dea
TGCAGCCCAGAATACGATTTGCCTTCTGGGCCGCCAGAGCACACTGCTTGCTACCATGTCTTCTCATCAACCAACACCCCCAAGTCCTTTTCTGCAGGGCTGCTCTCTATCTCCTCGTCCCCCAGCCTGTATTGATAGTGGGGATTATTCCGCCCCAGATGCAGGACCCTGCACTTGGTCTTGTTGAACCTCATGAAGTTCATCTGGGCTCACCTCTCCAGCCTGTCCAGGTCCTTCCGGATGACATCCCACCCCTCCAACTTATCAACAGCACCACCCAACTTAGTGTCATCAGCAAACTTGCTGATGGTGCACTCAATCCTGCTGTCGATACCATTTATAAAAATATTAAATAGGACAGGTCCCAGTACGGACCCCTGAGGGACACCACTTGTCACTGGTCTCCATCTGGACTTCGAGCCATTGACTACTACCCTCTGGATGTGACCATCCAGCCAATTCCTTACCCACTGAACAGTCCACCCATCACAGTTCTCTATTATTAGACTCTAGGTTGTTTTTTAATTAAAGTCTGAGCATTATGGGAGTAGTAAATATTTGAATACACATTAGGAGCTGAGATTTTAAATGTTTAGGTAGATTTCTCAAACTCTTACTAAAAGCCTTTATGTAAGGGTGACCTTAAGTAGCTTTGTTCCCTTAAAATTTGTTTAGGGAAGAGGCTTTCTCTTATTCAGTCTACTTATGTCATCTATCCTCAGATGACTGTATTGTAATTCTTTAGAATTAATCAATAGATATCTTACATAGTTGCAAGATGACACCTTTTTTGCTCGGTGGGACAAAATATGACTTTTCCAAGTACTTTTAGAAAATAAACCCAGCAAGAGGGAATGCAATCCAGCTAGTCCAGAATGTGTTCCAGATGTAGCAGTAAAATTTTTTGAATTGCTGAAAGTTCTGAAGTTTCTGTTCTGAAAGCTGTTCAGTCTAGCTATGCTTATCATAGAGTATTCATGTTTGCTTTCAGTTGAATTTTCAGTCAAATGTTTTGTAAATGTCTGGTCTCCACACGTATTTTTTTCTGTATATAAGCAAGAACATTACTCTACAACCAGCAAAATCACTGTGAAATCCTTTCTATTGAGGATATCAGCCACTTAATAGTGAAAAAACATCGTAACATTAATGTGAGTAGTTGCCTACCCCAGAAAACAGTAAGCTAACCACGAATACAGAATTGTTAAGATCCTGTAAGTACTAAATAAATATGTAAAAGTTGATTAACAAACAGCAAGAGCATTTTAGACACCTTATTCTGTTAAACACATTAAACAGCTTGTTTACGGAGCGCACAAAAAAACTTAAACACTAAATATTTTCCTCTATAACTCTGTGAAACAATAAAATGTTATCAGTTAAAAAAAGGCTAGGACACACCTTGCATTAAATAATAATTGTGTCCTGTCATTCTATAACAAAGTTTCTAGGCAGGGTTCATTAGCAAAGGAGCACTATTCCTTATTAGAAATCACATAAGTATGAATCAACTGGAAGCACAAGCCTCCTCCTCCATGTAGAAGCATAAACGTTGCAAAGTGTCACTTACAAACAATATACACAATGTTGACTTTTTTAATAAGAGAAGTTAAATCACTGGTGACTGACAGAGCAAGGATTCTTCCTGCCTCAGCTTTTCCCTTGTTCCCTGCCTTGCCCTCTAAATGTATATTTATGCCTTTTCTGCTTCCAGGAAAAAGCACAAAGCACAAACATAGAATCATAGAATCATAGAATAGTCACAGCTGGAGGAGACCTTGAAGATCATCAAGTCCAGCCTTTGTCCTAGCCCTATCAATTCATTAAAGGATTCCCTCCAATGCAACATCCACCCATCTCTTAAACACCTCCAGGGATGGTGACTCAACCATCTACCTGGGCAGCCTGTTCCAATGGCTGACAATCCTTTCAGTAAAGAAATTCCTCCTAATATCCAACCTGAACCTCCCCTGCCGCAATTTCCATCCATTTCCCCTCGTCCTATCACTCTCCACCAGGGAGTACAGACCAGTCCTTACCTCTCTACAACCTCCCTTCAGGTAGTTATAGAGAGCGATGAGGTCTCCCCTCAGTCTTCTCTTTTCTAGGCTAAACAGGCCCAGATCCATCAGTCTTTCCTCATAAGACTTATGCTCTACGCATAACATCTTGAAGTGTAGGAAAAAAGTGAAAAATAACATTCATTCTTTGTAAAAAAATATAATGGAAAAGAATTACTATCACAGGTAATGCAAATCAAAGGCAGAAAGTCAGATAGTTCTGTCAGATAGTGACAGAACCAGGGGAAATGGATGTAAGCTAGAGATGGGTAGATTTAGATTAGGAAGAAGTTCTTCACCATGAGGGTGGTGAGACAGTGGAACAGGTTGTGGAAGCCCCATCCTTGAAGCTTTAAAGACAAGGCTTGATGGGGCCCTGGGCAACCTGATCTAGGCATCTAGATCTGGCATGGTGTCCCTGCCAGGTAGGGCGGTTGGAACTAGATGATCTTTAAGGTCCCTTTCAACTCTGGCAGTTCTATGATTCTATGAAATAAGATGTTTCTACAAGGATACTTTAAATCATAGTATCATAGTTTTGTCTGAGCTAGAAGGTTCACGGAGTCCAGCTCTTAAACCCATGGAAGACACTCCAAGAATCACACCATATAGAAACTAATCGTGCAGTTATGAGAATTTATTCACACAATGAAGAAACACATTGGAAGTACAAATACAACATACATTACATACTTAACACTAACACCTTTCAGTTTTCAGGTATATCTACAGGGCTGACATGATTGCACTAGTGTCAGATATAATTTATATTTTTTGAAGTTACCTGGGTATAAGATTTCTAGGGAACAGCTATATTTAATCTCCAAAGTTAATGGAGTCCACACCAACATGCAAAGAGAAAACATCTCGTACATTTCCAGAAGAAGATCAAGGATGAAAAAAGGACACAGTTCTTACGCTATAGAACTGGTGTGTAAGTTCAAACATATTTACTAAAGGAAATGGCTACAGGTATAGGTAAGCAATCTTCCCGTCTGTCTGGGCCCCTGCTTAATCTCCCTTTATTAATGAAGTTAATTGCCTTATCACACAGAAATAATTAAAAATTGTTTCATCAGTTATGCATACAAGAAAGGCCTTGAGACATACTGGAAAACATCTAAAAGCTTAATTACAATTAGTTATCCAGATATATTAATAAAGCTAGTTTTCAGATATCTAAATACCTTAACAAAAATATCTGTAAACCAGACAGTATGATCCATACCACTCTTTCGGTTACAAATACTAGCACACCTTTCATAGACTTTAATACAGAAAGCATCAGCTATCTGAGAACACTGCGTGGAGAAGTAGCAAAAGAAAATAACTCACCTTTCCAGATATTTCTCCCACTTGCCTTTGATTCTAAGCTTTCAGGAATTTGGTTGTATAGATCACCAGATATTTCCTCCACATTCAGTACTTCAGTCTCATTATCTACAGTAATACCATGTAGTGTCAGAAACAACATCATACAGGTTTTAGTAGTTTGCATATAGCTAAGTTTCAATCAGAAGGACTTCATCTCTTAAACATGACAACTAAACATATTAGAAGCAAGTTCTGATTTTATATAACCATTTCTTGCAAGAGCAGGTTTTGCAGCAAGTTAAAGTTGGTATTTCTTAAAAGGAAATTCAGACATCCATTGTCTTGTCTTTCAGAAGATCAGGTACACCCAATACAAGGGTGCAAGTTCAACTTTGCACAAAAGTCTAGTTTTCTTCTCTGTCTCAGTAGACATTATAGCTAAGATCTTTGATACCTTTCGCTATAAAGTACTTTATTTTTTATCTGTTTTTTAGTGAAATCCTTCTTTTACACAGCTCTCTAAAGCAAGTACATGTCTTCTTACCAAGAAATAGCTTTTCTTCTTCAGGAAAACTATTTGGTATAATGACACACAGCTATTCACCTGTCAGACTACAAAAAGATTTTAAGGCCTTTATAGCCAAACAGTCATTATATGTTTGCTTTGCTGAACAATAAAAATACTCCACCACAGACATAGACATCAACAGACAAAATAATAATAATAATAAAAATTAAAAAAACCCCACAAAATAATCAGGAAGTTAGCTCCACTTCTCAAGCGTATATTCCTGGAAGAACATTTTATGGAGTTCCCCATTTTTTCTAAGCATGTCTGACAGGCCACAGCTACGCATCAATACCTTGCCCTGTACAGCTGCATGAAAGCTGAGGCAACAACTGCTGGCAACACTGCTGTTTTTTGTTAGTCTTTGTGTGCTACTAAGAAATGGGAAAAGATCTAGGGAAGTGAGAGGTATGGCTTCATAACAAAGGGTAGATAATAGTCTAGTGTTTGAAGTGTTACTTTATTCCAGAAATGTTAAACTTTTGGTTTTACGCAGGGATGAATTACATAATAATGGAGTTGGTTTGGCTGTTTCTCTGCTGTATACCTTTGGACTAGTAGAAAATCCTTCTTTGGCCTATTCTTCACCTATTTTCCATGCCACCACAAAGTTATATGTATGTTATTTGCAATGTTTTAGAGAGTATTCAGTAACTGAAGCCTCAGTCCTCTAACATAATGTTTATTTCCATTAAAACAAAACACGTACTCCACTACAGCTACAACCATAGTGCAAATTCCCACAACAGTCTAATGAGAAAGCACATCTGGCTCTGCTCTGAGCATGTGTTGAAAGTTATCTGCAATTGATTCATATCCAGCAGGGTGTCTAGTTATTACACTGGAGTACCTAAGGCTAGTGGATATAAATCTGAGTATGCTGCTTCCTG
Source organism: Galbula dea (assembly GCA_013399015.1). Taxonomy (NCBI): domain Eukaryota; kingdom Metazoa; phylum Chordata; class Aves; order Piciformes; family Galbulidae; genus Galbula; species Galbula dea. The sequence goes on from VWZX01006353.1 coordinate 4,833, forward strand.
CTTGTACTGCCTACAAAAAAAGGTGTGCATTAAAAACAGTAGGCAATGAAGCTCTAGGCTTAATTCAAGTATCAATTCAGACTTAAAATACAGTTAATAGAAGGTCAAAGAAATGCAGAGACAAAAAGATGGAAAGAAGTGGTGATGTTTGAGAAATTCCCAGGCTGAAACAGTAAAGAATACAGGAGGCACTTCTATAGAGAACACAAAGAAATAAAGTAGTTAGATCATTTCCAGTCACTGACTGAAAGAATGGCGCAAGAGTTTCAGATTCAAACAAGAAGGATAAAATACATATAAAGCATCTTAATAACGTTTTAATAATGGATACATTGTCATAACAAAATAATCTGAAGTGGTAGGTGAAAATCAGGATTAAGATTTGATTTTAAAAGTTATGTTAGAGTTCAGTACTTTACAAGAATTTAGTCATGGCATTCACTAGTTTGTTATTTGAATGAACACTATTAAGGTAAAAGATATTCAGGGTCATTATAATACCATTAATAAATCTATGAAGGGAACATTGCTTGCAGCTTTGGATACTTCTAAAGACTTTTATTAGGTTTCTGAGCATGTTCTACTTTCACAGAGGTCATAGCATGTTTTGACCTAGAGATCTGTTACAGTTGAATGAAAATTTCTATATATGTTATTACTTTTGATATAGATACCTTGGATCCAAATGCATATATTCTGTTGTGTTGATTCAGGCTTTCATATTTATAATTCCAGTGACTTTTAAGGAAGTTTGTAGATCTTTAAGCAGGAGTCCTCACTCAAATTTGAGATGACTAGATTTCATTTGCTTGAAATGAGAAAGCAACATTTGCCTGAAGCAAAACTAACTGGCTTCAGAAATATCAAATATTCTTCCAAAATATCTCAAGCCCATGGTCTTTTTAATCTTAAATTATTTTCTTTACAATTCACTGAAATCTTGCTGTTTAACAATATCTTGTATACTCACTTTCTCATTCCAAATACATCTCTTCTCCTTTTGGGAGCTGAGACTCAGCATTTCTTTCTAGTTCAGGCAGTATTACCATGGCTTTCAGAAGTGCAAGAGTGATGAAACTTCGATTGGCTAGAATGCCTGGGATGTGGGTACAGAAAAACAGGACGGGTCCCCACAATGTAGGCTGTCTGTGATATGCCACTATCCACATTTCATTTCTGGCAGGATTAATTGCTTTCAGGGATTTTTAGCTGAATGAGGTCGTAGCTACATGGCCAAATCTACTGTTAGAATGAAAGAAATTAAAGCAACATAATGTGATGAAAGGAAATAATATGTTATAAAAGCCAGTCACAAAGACAGCAATCAGGTTTCTGGATAAAATTGCAAGGTATTACTTATATAAATTAATTTATATCAAATCTAATATGAAAGTGGAACATAGCTTGTCCTACTTGGAAGTGAAGCCTTTGTCTGGCCAATGTTTTCACTTTAGTTCCCGGAAGATTTGTGTATTAGGCAAACTGCATGAAGTTTGCACTGACTCAGATCAGTGAGTCAAAACTCACTGCAACACCACTACAACAGGGAAAACTGATGATTCTTCAAGTTGTTGCAGGACTCAGGCAGTAATGGGCAATTAAAAGAAAGCACATAAAAGAGTTATATTGATTTCAGGAAAAATACTGAGGTGCCAACTAGGATATGTGATCTTGTCTAATGAGCTTTACCAGGGTAGAAAGCAATAGGACAAGGGGGAACAGCTTCAAACTGAAGAAGGGAAGATTTAGATTGCGTCTTAGGAAGAAATTCTTTACCAAGAGGGTAGTAAGGTGCTGGAACAGGTTGCCCAGAGAGGTTGTGAATGCCCCATCCCTGGCAGTCTTCAAAGCCAGGTTGGATGTGGCTCTGGGCAACCTGGTATAGTGAGTGCTATCCCTGCCCATGGCAGGGGGTTGGAGCTTTACAATCTTTAAGGTTCCTTCTAACTTGGGCCAGTCTATGAATCTATGAAGCTATGAGCTGTGGCAATAGATTTTACTCAAATAGGGTTGCAGAATGCAAGCATAATAAACCCAAGAAAACCACCATGCATATTACACTGTTTCAAAACTACATACTGTGTAAAACGTGATACTTCTATGAAAACAAATGCTATTGCTTTAAGTAATGCACCTGCTGTGGTAAGTGGGGTTTCTGTATTCTTTTTAGGGTTGTTGGAAACTTAAGAGTGTTGATTCAATGAGACCTTGCCTCTACTTACCCAAGCTGTGTCATATCACACCCACCCAGCCAAGCTATGAAGTGCCACATAACATCAGGAATTAGGGGGTCTGCATGGCTCATCTGTTACACATCTTGAGCTTCAGCATCATGGACACTATTGCTTTTGTGGCCTTGTGTACTCCTGCTAGGTTTGGAGTGAAGCAATGGGGTGGCATTTGACTCATCATGCAGGAAAGCTGTTGGATGGACAAGATCAGAACCAAGACATTAACAAACTGTAAAAGATCGTTAAATAGTAAATGCTGAAATACTTATGAATGGTGGCTGATATTGTGAGTTCTTATCCTTCATTATGTCAAATATAGTCTGCTGCTTATAAGGAGAATGTAATTTTGTTAGACATTAATCTTTATGGTATATAACTAGGGTTTTTTCATGAAGAAACACACAAATACAGTATGACTTCATCTCTGTTTCAAAGTGTTATTGAATTTTTTTCAAGTATAATATTCTAAAATAGATCTTTCATTTGAAACATTTGTTTCAGAACTTAAAAATGTGGTTTAGTGACTAAGCATTTATCCTATAATTTGTATTTATTCCGCACTTTTAGAACATCTCATTTATACATATAGCAAAAAAGTTGCTGTCCTGCTTATGCATGTCTTCTCTTGGATTTTTCACATCCATAGATCGTCTCCTGAAGCCATAGGCACAGAATCTGTATGAATTTTCTGATCTAAATTTCATGCCCTTTGAGGAGAGAAGACAACAAACTAAAAAGCTTGGCCATAGCTAGAAAAGAGTTTTCCATAAAGTTTGCTGTATACAACATTTACGATATTAAATAATGCTTTTTTATGTCCTAACACAAAAAAAGATCAGTGTCATAGCCAAAGAATTGCTCCCCAGGGCATGGATTGACTTCCACTTTTTGTCTGGTACAATGGTTCCTTGATTGCTGATTGATTATTTAAGTATCACTGTGCTACAAAGGACAAGGTTGTGTGGGAGAGAAGTATCCTTTAAAGAGACACACTGATATAGTTGGCAGAAGAGAAGCACAACATTTCAAGCACAAAAGCTTTCCTGCAGTTCATTCTCAGAGAACCACCAAATAACTCATAGGTAGAGCTTGAGGCAGCAGCATTTTAAAGAACTTCATCCACTGTAAGGAAATGAACTGCACATACACATTTCATTACCTGGTGGCATGTGAGCTTTCATTCAGACCAGACAGACTTAAATCTATCATGTTTTGTTTTAGAAGGACTGTAATTCCACACCACATTCCTACAAATTAAATGCACGTTCTTTGTTATCATACATTTCCTCTGTTTTAGATGTCAGTTCAAGGTATCTTTTGAGTTTTCACATGTCTGTTCTGTATCTTTTCTGACAGATAGTTGATTTTTGGTGTTGCACATAGGTTCAGCACTTCTGAGCCTTGAAGCCTTAACGAACAAGGGCCCTCAAAGGGAAGCATCTATGTTTTTCAGATTTCTGGGTGGGAATTTGTTTCAGAAACATCTCTTAATTGCTTAAGGAACCCCTTACACTTTTGAATATTTTTGCTGCTGACAACACTTGGCAGAAGACAGTTTAAGGCACTGCCAAGGCACAAGCCTTATGCAGAATTTCTGGCTATACATCCTTAACTTATGCTGAAATGAAATCACAGTTCTCTTTGAAGTTTCTGGCTTAGGAAGTTGCGTCCCAGTTGGCATTCTAGTCAGTGGTCTCAGCAAACAGAACCACTTTCTCTCTTGAATAGCTCTTTACTCTTGGTTGAAGTCCAACAGCTGTCAGAGTTTAACTAGTTCAGTGGACAGATAAAGGGATTTCATTCTCCAGCCTTCCCAAAGCTGCTTCTTTTGAAATAGTAAATTCAATGGACAGAGAACAAAATGTATAAGATTTCCTAAGATAACTCAGACAATCATCAGATTAAATTAAGTGTTATGTAAATGCATTCTAGATATTTGACTTCAAGCATTTCACAATTGCCTATAACCACTCTACATGATAAAGGTTTTGTGTCTCCAGTATAAAATATTGCAAAGCCATACTTCTTCCCACATCTTCAAAGCTCAGGGAATCTGACTACATTATGCAGAACAGGTTTTTAGGCTAAAGGGTTTTGTTTCTAAAGGTTAGATATTGGCTTAATGTAGACAGTTAACTGAAGTTTGCTTACTTGCTGACAGGCTTAAGGTCTACTACAGTTACTATATAAAATATATGTTTATGATAAACTTATAACAAAATACTAACATTGGGAGCTCTTCTGTCTTAAGTGGTGCCCCAACTGGCTTTCACCACTCCTGTGGAAGTTCACAGGCTCATGAGGTAAGCTAAAACTGAGGCCAGTTTATGCTAATTACTCAACAGGAGTATGCTGGTTACACTGAGTATGTGGCAATTTTGGGAGAATTAGGTATAAAAGTATGCTTCTTAAACATCTCATAAATGTCTACTATTGTGGTCTATCTGTTGTATTGCTGTCACTAATCCTGAAGGTGCAGTTCACTCATTAATGATTATTTGATGCTTATAAATGCTTAACACTGATTTAGCTTTAATCATGTGAACTGAGCAGTTTTTCCCTGTGACAGTGGTAATATTGAGTTTTATGCCATGCATCATGCAACTCCTTTGAGATCAGCAGCGATCTTGAATCACCTTTCTTTCTGGGAAGAGAAAAGTATTTAGGAAACCTTTGTAACTTCTGGAATAATAAAACCACTTACAATGGAAGTGTACAGGGGATTGACATCTAGGATATCTGGCAGTGCTGGAACAAGAACAAGGAAGAGAAAGCTCTTCAGAAGCCAACAATAAAATCTGAACTTTAGGGAAATGCTTATATGACATGACCATAAAAAAACCTCAAAACCAAGGATAAATTTTAACCTGGAAAGCAATCACCAAGGCAATATTTTATTGTGAGCAGTGCACATAGGAATAATAAAATCCAAAGACATAAATCATTCCAACAATGACTCTCTTAAAACTCATAATTTGTTTCTCAACTTTAGTGTCCTGGTTTTGAGTTAGAACAGAACTAATTCTGTTCAGTGATTTTACTTTTCAGCTAAGTCTCTTCTCAGTAATGCGCTTCTGAAGTTAACCGCATGTTTTCACAGATAGTGTCTGCTTCTAGCAGTGATGAGACCTAATGTTCAGAGTTATTATGAAGGATTGATATGCAGACCAAGGTCACTGTTAAATCTTGTGTTTCCCATTTAAGGGGTGCAGAATAAAAGGCTGCACCTGAAGGGAAGAGCAGACAGTTCAGTTGACCCTAAACTGACCAACTAGGTGTTCCATTCCATAAGCATCATATTCAGTGCAAAGCTGAGAGATCATGAGGGTCAAGCTCTTTTCTTCAACAGCCAGCAACCGAGGAGGACTCTGTATGTTCTGCCTTCATGGAATCACAGAATATTAGGAGTTGGAAGGGACCTCGAAAGATCATCTAGTCCAACCCCCCCTGCCGCAGCAGGATTCCCTAGACCAGCTCACACAGAAGCGTGTCCAGATGGGTTTTGAATACCTCCATAGAAGGAGACTCCATCCTGATCCATGAGTTCCTGAATCCAGTTCCACAGTCCAGCTCCTGAATCTAATTCCCATCTACTGCTGAGAAGTCTGGGACTTCTGCCATAACATCAGCAGTGATGTAATTGCCCTAAGAGGTTTGGGTTCAGTATTGGTTTTATATATATTCATATTCTCACTAGTATTTTAATTAAAGTAGTTTTTTTCCAATTCATAAATGTCTTTCCCTTATTTCCTTTCTCTTCCCCACGGGAAGGGAGAGGGGTTTATAAAGAGTGTCTGTCACTCATTTAGTGGCCAGCCCAGACCCTACCCTTCACATTCAGGTTCTAAAACTAAACTCTTAGAAGATACACAAGCATATTTTTTTGTGAATAAAGTTTGAAAAAGTTTCTTTTGTGTGATTGACCATAATTTTTCCTGTTTCTGTGTAACATGAATAATAAATTATAACTGGCCAAACTGTATGTTTTTGCCAGATGAAACATCTATAATGTTTCAACACCCACAGGTATTTTTACAGTTATCCTCCTCCTGCCTGAAGAGATTAAACAGCATTTAGGTCAGTCTGAGGAACCTATTTATATTGTCACAGGAACAATGTCTTTCAGAATGTTCTCTGATTCTGCCTATCTATTTATAATTCCTGATCCAGCTCACTCCTAGGCAACCATCCTGTCACAGCCTTTCTTCTTTTAATGTGCTCAAAATGATGACTTTGAGCTGTCCTTCCTATTTCACTTCAACCTGGGAGATCAGAATTACACTACTTTCTAAGTAAATACGTCTGAGTAATGTAAAAGTAGGTACAATTCAAATTAATTTACTTCACAGTTTGATAGATGTCTTAGATGTTGCAGGTTTCATGGAGCTTTACGAGGTACATTTCACAGCATTGTATCAGCACTGCATGAGGTATATTCCACAGCTTTTTCTCATAGTGTTTTATAAGATATATTTGATAGCATTTTATGCAACCACTTACAAGATAGCATGAATAGCATTTTAGCAGTAAGCTTTTAGGGCACATTTCATGACATACAGTTGCCTACGAATATAAATGCACAGAAACAGAGATAAAAAAGGTGAAGAACAATGTTAAATCTTATTACTCTGAAGAAAATAATTGCAAACCTCAAAATTCTGTGCAGTATATCTTTTGTATAAGGAAATGTCACATGGGATTTCAGGCACAGAGTTCTCTGATTTGTATGTGATAGTGCTGTATTCTCACAGGTGTCTTTCCAGTCCAGTAGTACTTGTAATATCTTCTAACTTGTAGCATTACTGTATATCCTGTTGATGTATTCTCACCCTTTTCTGGTATATTTTCTGCTTTCTGTTGTCACAAATCAGTTCCAAGTCCTCTGAGCTAAGATACTCCTGCAGAAGTGAGTGCAGTCCCTATCTGGGCTCATGTAAGTTTGGTATAAGTTGCTATAAGTTTGCAACATTCAAAGACTCTCTCCAGCCAAGATCTCCAGGCAAAGTCCACAAAATTAACTTCAGCATTAGACAAACAAGTAGGGCACAAAAATACCGAAGAAGTAAAAGGAGTAGCATACATATAGCTTCCCTAGTAGTGGGAAGAAGCCAGAAGGAAGGAAACACAACTGAATTTTTCTATTTTTTTCTTTAATTTAATTTTTGCTATGGCTACAAACAAACAAAACCAAAACCAAGTCATTTCTGGGTTTTTCTCTTCTTCTTATAAGCCCAGTGTATTTGTCAAGTTGACCATGAAGAATAAAATCATCATAAGTATTCCAACACCCACCAAATATGAAAAAGAAATAGAGAGTTTGGAGAATTTAAAGTGAGGCTAGGAATGGTTAGAAAAGGTTTCTTTGATCTGAAAAGGAGAGAGCAAAGAAATTACACAATCTGCAGCTTATGACTGGGAAAAATCTTGATATGACGTGGTAGGAAAAATAACTTAAAACTCCAACTCAGCAAAGCTTTTACAGCAGAAAAAAGTCACTAAAGACAGCTCATTTCAATTACCATTGGATAACAAAGCATATTGGAAGTGACATAACATAATAGTCCTGACTGAACAACATTCTTTGCCCCAGCATACCACAACAATCATCTGTAAGAGCAACTATTTCTAGAAGTCCATCATAAAACTCCTAAACAGAGTCTTTCTAAACGGGCATATCTATCTACACGTTAAAAGGGTAACCACGTAGAAAGCTACGCATACACATTTATATAAGAAAAAAGAAAAAACCTTTCAAAGCAAGCCAAGTTTCAAGCAAAATTTGTCTAGCTTATGCTGTAACTTTTTTTTCACCAAGGTCTGCTTTAAAAATACAATATTTTAAATCATTGACATTTTTTCCTGTAAAAGGTACTTGATTTTTTTATTTAAATGATAAAAAAGTAAAATAATTACAGTTAATAGAAGTTTATTTAAAGTTATACAAATTCAAATCTCCTACATACAAAATATGATACCTTGCAAGGTCAATAAGATGTAATATAAAAATATCAACAGCAGACTGTATCTTGAAAGTAGGAGTTGAAATATCCATAAGTTGAGCAAGTAAGATCACAAGGGTGACATCTAGCTTCTTATCCTGAAGTTCTGCATCCAGAGAACTTCAGAGATGCCTCAGATTTCTCCTGAACCCTTTGGTCTTGAGGGTAGTGAGGAAAATATAATATTCATCTATAATTCAGGGTAGAGACTGTACAGAAAATTCTGACTTGGTGCATGGCAATGCCACCATGTTTTCTATCTTCAGAAAACATGCCTTCAATGTTTATCTTGCAATACAAAGGTGCCAAGTAAATGATTTGCAGGAAGGCTTAGTGCTCTCAAAAAGACTTCATCAGCCAAAACTGCAAAGGGGATACTGATCTCCCAAAACAAGAAAATCACCTTCACCTTTAATGTTTTCAGGGCTAAACAAAAGAATAAATAACTGTAGAGATGTGAATTCTATAACATATCCTCAATCATGGAAAGCACTCTTTATAAACAGTGCCAAAGTAAAGGGTGAAAAATAAGAATTAGATACACAGAATCACAGAATCACAGGATATTAGGAATTGGAAGGGACCTCGGAAGATCATCTAGTCCAACCCTCCTGCCGCAGCAGGATCCCCTAGACCAGGTCACACAGAAGCGCGTCCAGATGGGTTTTGAAACTCTCAATAGAAGGAGACTCCAGTCTGTTCCAGTGCTCTGTCACCCTCACTGGGAAAAAATTCCTACGTGTATTCACACGGAATCTCCTATGCTTCAGCTTACAGCCATTGCCTCTCGTACTGTCACTGGGCTTCACTGAGAAGAGCCTGACCCCATTCTCCCAACACACACCCTTCACATATTTAAAAGCATAGATGAAGTCACCCCTTAGCCTCCTCTTCTCCAAGCTAAAGAGATCCAGCTCCCTCAGCCTTTCCTCCTAAAGAAGATGTTCCACTCCCTTCATCATCTTGGTGGCTCTGTGCTGGACTCTCTCCAGCAATTCCCTATCCTTCTTAAACTGAGGGGCCCAGAAGTGCACACAATATTCCAGATGCGGCCTCACCAGGGTAGAGTAAAGTGGAAGAAGACCCTCTCTTGACCTACTAACCACACTCCTTTTAATACAGCCCAGAATCCCATCGGCCCTCCTGCCCACAAGAGCACACTGCTGCCTCATGGTCATCCTTCCATCTACCAGGACCCCCATGTCCCTTTCCCCTTTACTGCTCTCCAACAGCTCAGCCCCCAAGCTATAATCACACATGGGGTTGGTCTTTCCCAGGTGCAAGACTCAACACTTGGCCTTATTGAATCTCATTAAATTTCTCCCTGCCCAACTCTCCAGCCTGTCTAAGTCATGCTGAATGGCAGCACAACCCTCCGGGTTGTCAGCCACTCCACCTTGTTTAGTGTCATCAGCAAACCTGCTGAGAGCACACTCCGTTCCCTCANCTGCTGAGAGCACACTCCGTTCCCTCATCCAGGTCGTTAATGAAT
>VWZX01006355.1:1101-12833 GCA_013399015.1 Galbula dea
CTCTTGAGCCCTCAATACCTCATCCTTAAAGAGCGTCCAGCCATCCTGGACTCCTATGTCCTTCAATACTCTCTCCCACGGAATACTGGAAACCAAGCTACTAAACAAATTAAAGTCTGCCCTACGGAAGTCAAGGATAGGAGTTTTACTATTCCCCTTCCTAAACTCTCTAAAAATAGAGAACCTAGCCAATTCATGGTCACTCTGCCCAACTCGACCTCCAACCGAGACATCTCCTACAAGTCCTTCCCTATTCACAAGGGGCAGGTCCATTAAAGCCCCCTCCCTGGTTGGTTTACCCACCAGCTGCATAAGGAAGTTATCCTCAACACACTCCAGAAACCTACCAGACTGTTCCCTTACTGCTGTGTTGTAATTCCAGCAGATATCAGGGAAATTAAAATCCCCCACAAGAACAAGGGCACATGACCTAGCTATCTCACCCATTCGTTTATAAAGCACCTCATCCACCTCACTACTCTGACTGGGAGGTCTGTAGCATACACAGACAACAACATCTGCCTTACTGGCCCTAGTTCTAATCCTGACCCAAATGCTCTCAACCTTTTCATCATCATCATCATTTTCACCATGGATCATCAGGTCCAACTCCTGTCTACGCACAGAACAACCCCAAAATTCACAACATGTGTCATTGTTCAGATGTTTCTTGATTTTTGTCAGTTTTGGCTCCATGACTACTTCCCTGGGGAGCCTGTTCCAGTGCTTGATTACCCTCTGGGTGAAGAACCTTCTCCTAATATCCAACCTAAACTTCCCCTGGCAGAGCTTCATGCCATTCCCCTGGGTCCTATTGCTGATCATCAGAGAGAAAAGATCAGCTTCTGCACCTTCACTTCTGTTGTGAGAATCTGCCCATTACTTTGTCTAGTTTCCTTTTTGTGGAAACCTGGCCTTTGCAGCCTATAATGGTATGCCACAAATAGATCCTCCCGATTTAGTGTTATTGACAAACATACTTAGCCTACCTGCCAGTCCTGCACCTAAGTTGTTTATGAAGATATTAAAGAGAACTGGCCCTAAAATGGAGCCTTGTGGAACCCTATTAGTACGTTGGTCAACAGCCCAAAGTAACTCCATTTACTATAACCCTTTGAGCCTGATGCATTAGCCAGTTGTTCACCCATCACATGTTGTACTTTGCTAGGTGTATGCTGGATATTTTGTCCAGAAGGATACTGTGGGAGACAGTATCAAAAGCTTTACTGAAATCCAAAAAGATTACCTCAACTGGTCTCTCTTGGTCAACCAGGTAGGTAACCTTGTCATAAAAGGAAATTAAGCTTCTCAAGCAGGACTTTCCCCTCGTGCTAGCTGTGATCAATGACTGTTGTCTTTCAGATGTTTTTTAATATCTCTCAGAATTAACTTCTCCATAATTTTAACAGGCACAGAGGTAAGACTGACAGGCCTGTAGTTACTAGCATCATCGCTGTTGCTCTTCTTGAAAATAGGGACCTCCCTAGATTCCCAAGAGCATTGGAAAATCATTGACAGTGGCCTCGTGATGACATCAGCCAGCTCTTTGTATATCCTTGGACGAATCTTATCAGGCCCCATAGAGTTATAGGAATCCACCTGGAGCAGTAAGTACCACAGAAGTTCAGGGTTGGCCGAGAGTTTAACATTCTCACAGTCATAGGTCTCTAGGTCAGGGTTCTGGGACCCCCAGAGCCCAGTATTAGTGCTGAAGATGGGGAAAAGAAAGTATTAAGTATCTCTGGAGATAGGAAGAAGACTGTCAGCAAAACTTATACCCTGGATCTGAGGAGAGCTGACTTTGGGAGTCTCAGGGAACTCCTCAGTGTAGTCCCCTGGGAAAAAACTCTTGAAGGTACTGGAGTCCATCAGAGCTGGTCAGTTTTTAAGTACCATCTCCTGAGAGTACAGGAGCAAGCGATCCCTAAATGTTGGAAGTCAAGCAGGCAAGGCAGAAGGCCAGCTTGGCTGACTAAGGAGCTTCTTCTAGAGATCAGGCATAAGAGATGTATATGGCCAGTGGAAGCAGAGTCTGGTAACGTGGGAGGTCTACAGAGAAGCTGTATGCCACTGCAGAGAGAAAATCTGTGAAGCTAAGGCCCAGTTAGAGTTGAAGCTGGCCAATACTGTGGGAGACAGTAAAAAGAGCTTTTAAAAATATGTTAATAGTAAAAGGAAGTCCAGAAATGACATTGGCCCATTAGTAAATGGGGATGGTCTCCTGGCAGTTGAAGACATTGACAAAGCAGAGGCGTTTAATGCTTTCTTTGCATCTGTCTTTAACATGGAGGATGGGACCTGGAGTACTCAGTGCCATGAGAAGGGATGTTGTTAGTAGGTCAAGAGAGGTTCTTCTTCCTCTTTACTCTACCCTGGTGAGGCCGCATCTGGAATATTGTGTCCAGTTCTGGGCCCCTCAGTTTAAGAAGGATAGGGAACTGCTGGAAAGAGTCCAGCGCAGAGCCACCAAGATGATGAAGGGGCTGGAACATCTTCCTTATGAGGAAAGGCTGAGGGAGCTGGGTCTCTTTAGCTTGGAGAAGAGGAGGCTAAGGGGTGACCTCATCTATGCTTTTAAATATGTGAAGGGTGGGTGTCAGGAGGATGGGGTCAGGCTCTTCTCAGTGAAGCCCAGTGACAGGGCAAGAGGCAATGGCTGTAAGCTGAAGCATAGGAGATTCCATGTGAATACACATAGAAATTTTTTCCCAGTTCAGGTGCCAGAGCCCTGGAACAGACTTCCCAGAGAGGTTGTAGAGTCTCCTTCTATGGAGGTATTCAGAACCCATCTGGACGCTCTTCTGTGTGACCTGATCTAGGGAATCCTGCTGTGGCAGGGGGTTGGACTAGATGATCTTTCAAGGTCCCTTCCAACTCCTAATATTCTGTGATGAGCCAGTGACCAGTGACAGCGAGACTGTTAATGATCTAGTTGACCCTGAACTAGTGCGGGACTTGCTCCTGCAAATGGACCCCTATAAGTCTATGGAGCCTGATGGAATCCAGCCAAACGTACTTAAAGAGCTGGCAGATGTCATAGCAAGTCCTCTCTCAATGATTTTTCAATGATATTGGGAGTCTGGTGAGGTTCCAACTGACAGGAAGCAGGCGAATGTTGTTCTGATTTTCAAGAAGGGCAACAGAAATGATCCTGCTAACTATAGGCCAATCAGTCTCACTTCTATGCCCGATAATGCTGTCATTGGTCCTAGCCAGCATGGGTTTATGAAGGGGAAATCATGTTTAACTAACCTGATTTCCTTTTACAACAAAATCACCCATCTAGCTGATCAAGGGAGACTAGCTGATGTCATCTTTTTGTCTCTCATAGTATCCTAATGGATAAATTGTCAAGTATTCAACTAGATGGGAGAATCAAGAGGTGGGTGAATAACTGGCTTAGGGATCACGCTCAGAGGTTTTGGTGGATGGAACTATGTCGGGGTGGTGACAAGTGACGAGTGGGGTCCCACAGGGATCCATCTTGGAGCCAGTCTTGTTTAATATCTTTATAAATGACATGGACTTAGGACTGGAACGTATAATAAGTAAATTTGCAGATGACGCTAAATTGGGAAGTGCTGTTTACTCTAGCAAGGGCAGAGAGGCACTGCAGAGGGATCTGAATAGATAAGAGGACTGGGCTGCCATAAACCATATGAAATTTAACAAAGACAAGTGCCATGTTCTGCACTTGGGTAGGGCCAACCCAAAAACAACATACAAATTGTGGAATGTGAGGCTGGAGAGCAGCACTGTAGAGAGGGATCTGGGTGTTTTGGTAGATGATAGGTTGAATATGAGTCAGCAATATGCATTGGCGGCTACGAGGGCCAATAGGATTCTGGGGTGCATCAAGCACTCCATTGATAGCAGATCGAGGAAAGTGCTGATCCCACTCTACTCAGCTCTGGTGCGGCCTCACCTGGAGTACTGTGTGCATTTTTGGGCACCACAGTACAAGGACATGAGATTGCTGGAGAGTGTCCAGAGGAGGGTCACAAGGATGGTGAAGCGAATGGAGGGGAAGTGTTATGTGGAAAGGCTGAAAGCACTTGGTCTGTTCAGCCTGGAGAAGAAAAGACTTAGGGGAGACCTTATAGCTGTCTATAACTTACTCACCAAGGAGGGAGGGGTGGGTGCTGACCTCTTCTCTCTGGTGGCTGGCAACAGGACATGAGGGAATGGCATGAAGCTGTGCCGGGGGAGATTTAGATTGAATGTTCGTAGGAGCTTCTTTACCTAGAGGGTGGTGGAGCATTGGAACAGGCTCCCCAGGGAGGCTGCCATGGCCCCTACTCTCACGGAATTTAAGAAGCACTTGGACAAGGCACTTAGGCACATGGTGTGACTATGGAGTTGTCCTGTGCCTAAACATGAGTTGGACTAGATGATCCTACTGGGTTCCTTCCAACTCTGGCTATTCTGTGATTCTGTGATCTCTGCTGTGTCTATGTCCCTGTTTGTGAGGTGATTGTCCTCATCAAGTAACTGGCCAGTACTATTTCTGGACTGCCTTGTGCTATTAAACAATTTTGAAAAGCTGTTTTTGTTGTCCCCCACAGTACTTACCAGCTTCAACTCTAATTGTGTATTTGCTACGTAAATATTCTCCCTACAGAGGTGTAATCCTCCCATGTCACCTGACCCTGTTTCCACTGGCCATATACTTTCATTTTTTGGCTTAGCTTCAGAAGAAGTTCCCTGCTCACCCAGGATAGCCTTTTGCCTTGACTTCTTGACTTCAGACATTTTGGAATTGCCTGCTTCTGTACTCTTAGGAGGTGGTACTTGAAAAGCAATCTGCACTGATATACCAGCACCTTCAAAAGCTTTTTTCCAAGGTACATGACCAAGTAGTTCCCTGAGTAGCCTGAAATCTGCTCTGGTCAAATTCAGAGTTGAAGTTTTTCTGGTAGTTTTCCTCCTGTCTCCAGGGATTTTAAACTTAACTGCCTCATGGTCACTGGCCAAGATAGACACCTATTGCCGCTTTATCCACAAGACTACCTGTGTTAACAAGCAACCAATCAAGGAGGGCGTGTTTCTTAATCAACTGCCTTAGTACCTGTACCAAGAAGCTATTGTCTGAGTATTTTAGGAATATTTTCTTTTGCAAAGTAGTGTTATGCTTTTTCTCCTATTTTGTAAACTTCAGACTCAGGCAAATTATGGAAGCATGCACAGGGCTGAATGAAGAAAAGACAAAATGGACAGTCTTGTAACACCCAAAGTACAGCTTAGGCAGGGGACAGTGAGAATATCACTTCTATACTCTATGAATTATGTAAATGCTGGTAGGAGGGACCACCCTACCTCTGTCAGACAGATCTCAAAAGAGAACATATTTTTTTCTCCTATTTGCTTTTATTCTGAATTTGACTTTTCAAGAGTAAGAGATATCCTCTAGGAATTTTGAATTAGCTTATTTAACAAAATGGTTTACTGACAGCTAGAACAATCCAGGTCCTAAGACTGATGAAGTGCTTGACAAAGTTTGTTACAGTGTGATCTAAAACATAAGTCAGTTAAAGCATCTAGACAGATGGCATTTGGACAGTGAGGAACTAACATTTTATATGGCATCTGTGTGACACCTATATCTCTACTGTGACAAGTAGGAGAACAGGTACAATGAGATAATATTTCACTTAAAACACTGAATGATATTCAAGTTCTTCCTTTTATCTTTGGTGAAAATTTACTATGGGAAAAAAATGGAGCTGAGATATGCAAAATTACATTTTATTGAAATGCTTAAATCTGAGTTTTTAAATCCATTGACAGTTTTTATCCCTCCCTACAGTGGGGATAAAACAAAAAATATATCCCTAAAGGCTCCTGTGAAGCTGTTAATACCAATAAAGGTATTTTTAATCTACTCCCACTGAGGTCTAATTTACATTATTGAAAGGAGGCTCTCCCAAAACCCACCCCACCATCCAGTTGTTGTTATTTATGTTTTTTTCTCTGATGAGGACTACTTCAGGGACTCACTCCCCTGAGCTGATATACAATGACATCTCTGGGACAGTTCTGAACTCTCAGTTCCATGAAGGAGTACACAGTAAAATTTACAATACAATGGCTCAGTCAAGGGATTTGCACAGAGGTTGTGTCCTGACAACACTTCACACATTTCTAGCTACTAGTAAGATTGAATTTCATTGTTTCTTGAGAACAGTGGGTGCACATTAACTGTGTATTCTTTTCACTGACAAAAATGGTAATGATCTGTAAACTTACATACATAACTGATAATTGCCACATATTATTCATGTGAAACTGTTTTTATCTGTGCAAATCTTAATTTTAATCTAGTTAGAGATGATATTCAGTCCAGCAAAGTGGATTGCAGCAAGAGGATCTTATAAACTATTCCTCCTCGAAGAGGATATTTGTATATTCAGCTATCAATTATAATAAGTGAATTATATGCTCCAGGTCAGATCATCCAAGAGAATCTGTATACAGCATTGACATCCTAGAACTGAAACATAACTGAATACGGAAAAATGGGTCAGTTATTGTTTGACGGCCTTTCTGAAAAGGTCTGGCTAAGAAGCCATGGAAGAGTTCATTGTTTTATAAGCTGTTACAGCACACTAAGCTATGACTCAACCTCTTCAAGGACAGAAGGTTACTGGAGCTAGGTTAGTTCTATCCTTTTTTTTTTTTTTTTTGCAACAGGTATTTTGTGATATCAAGTGTGCAGTAGAATTTAAAATAACCTATTCAGTACCTGACCACAGGTAACTTGTGACTGCAAACTACGTGCTTCAGTTTCCTTCTCTTCATACAGACTGGTAGCTTCTGCACACTTTTCATTGTTCAGGTGCTTTCTTTTGGCAGACTTGTTCAGATAATAGAGCAATCCAAACAAAACATTAGTAAGAACCCTTGACAGAATATTTGCTACTTTAGAAACATTTGCAGTCACCATGTGGCAAGGGCAGCTTAGACTATGAAACTGTGATAATTTTGGGTTTTACTCAGTGAGGGCATTTGAGATTTATGATGGCCAAAATTCATTAAGTGTCAACAAAGCCATTCAAATGTTCAAAGCAATTTTACAGGATAGATCCAGAGCTGAGTAAAGGAGAGGCATTTGGTTTTCATCACCATTTACACAAAGATATCTATTTCAACAATCATTCTGTGCCTTATAACCACCATATTAAAGTGTGGTAGCAGCTTTCTGTAGCAATGGAACAAAATACAACAGCTTGCAATACTAGTTATATTGTTTGCATTTTTTCTTCAGTATTTTCAGTAATGTGCTTACCAGAACATGAAAAAGAATGATAACATGAGAAGCATGATAATCATATTGCTTATTTCACTTTTTAAAGGCAGTGGAGTTCTTAAATATACCACAGTCTTCAACTTGCTTTAGAAATAGAAGAGGTTAATTTGTTTACTGCAATTTTTAGAATCTGAATCTTTTCTATGATCTCTGACATGTAAAATATGGATATTTATCTTACATCATTCAATCTCATTATTATAAGATCTCACCATAAATAGTTGCAAAGGATACACTAAAATAAATTATCAAGAACCAGTTAAAAGCCTTCATAGATTATTGCTTATTTTATCTGTATACTACATTTAATGGTAATAGCATTTTTACATGATCATGTTTCAAAGACAACAACAACCTTTATTCCCATTTGTTCTTCAGCCAAAGGAGCATCTGAAAACCACCTTTGGTGCTTTCTATGGATACCAGATTAGTCATTAGCTGTTGATTCCATCAACAAAGAAAATGATCCCATGTAACAATGAAAACAATCAACATAAGGTTAACTTCTTTTATTTCCAGTTTACTGGGGAGGAAAAAAAATTAAAAAAGAAGAAAATAATCACAGAATCAGAATCACAGAATGTTAGGAGCTGGAATGGACCTCAAAAGATCATCTAGACCGAGCCCCCTGCCAGAACAGGATTCCCTGGACCAGGTCACACAGAAATGTGTCCAGATGGGTTTTGAATATCTCCGAAGCAGTTGTTAACGACCATGCAAGTAGTACAGTAGTGAGTTATACACATCCACACACAAGATAGTGTCCATTTCATGCTTTCTTCTTAGGTCTGTTTATTTTTATTTTTGTATTACAAGCTTAATGGATTATATATTAATTATTCCATTTTACTTGCCTTGTTTTAAGATTTATACTCTTACATACTCTGAGGTGCAAGTTGAATGTTTCCTGGTCGCATCTCTGTCACCTTCTTCAGCATTGGTTCCAACAACCTATTTGATGCCAGAAGACTGATTATAACTAAACAGACAAGAGTTTCTTCATTTAAAGACAATTCTGTGAGATCTCATTTATTTAAATAAGGTAAAGAACAAGCCCATGTTACAACTGTTCATTTCCTGAGATTCAAAGACAAAGCCCACCTATTTGAGAGACTATGCCAAAAGGCAGTGGACTCCAGAGACAATTTTTTCCTCCTTGTCTGAGTTGGGTAATAAAAACTCAGTTTCTGCTTAGCCCATACAAGAACATGGAAAGTTTATGGCATTAGAAATAAGCAGATCCCTATTCCAAAAACTTCTGTAAACCAAAAGAAAAAGTGAACTGAACATATGAGATTTTGGAACATGGAGCTGGAGTAATGTCTGGTTTGTTTGATCTCTGAGCCAACAGCAGGGCAACTCTATCAAGCTGTAAAAAAACCCCTAATTTGGGGTGTTTTCCCTTAGCAGACCAAATGACCAGCACATCTACATCATGGAACAGTGGCTAGTTGTACTGACATTTAAAACTTAACAGTGATCTTTTCCCCTTTGCCAAAGAAAAAGTAAAAATTACAGGCAACAGACAAACCCTTCTTTCTACCACTTGTGTTGGGCTTCCTGTCCATAAGCATGCTTCACTATTTTAGTGTCCTCAAGTACTACAGTTGTGCTAGATTATTCCGAAGTAGGACAATGCCTAATAACAGCAATGAAAGACTTGGGGTAATTGTACTAGAATGAGCATGATCCTGGGGGCTGATACGCCTGAAATGCCATGTTATTATGTTGTTCAGTGGTTACTATTTCTATGACAGAAGTCTAAAACTAGGTATCAGGGAAAAGAAATACTATACAGATATAGACTACCAGATTGTATTTTCATGAACTGCAAGCACAGTTCCACAAAGTTGAGACAAAGGATTACAGGAATGTGTTGACCAACATAGGCCATCTAGCCTTCTATCTGAGCTCAGATAACATGTAGGATAAGATAGTGAAAGGTGGGTTGTTTTTATTCAAACTCACAATTGAGCCAGCATCCTTTCATAGTCCTACTGTCTTCCTTCCTCATAGGGAAAAAAACCCAAACAAACAAAACAGAACCCCTCCAGCCCCCCCCCAAAAAAACCCTGACAAAAAACAAACTAAACAAAACAAAGCTCCAAAACAAGAAAAAAATCACCCAAACCCCCAAAAATGTAGAAGTCTTTTAACACTATCAGCGTTTTATGAATTACAGAGAGTTTTTACTTGTTAGACCATCAAGTCTGGGAAAAGAAAACAACAAATTAAAACCAGACCATAAGACTAAAAGATCCACATTCTATTTATATATCTATTACATCTGGGTCGGGGCAATCCCTATTACATTTGGGTCGGGGCAATCCCAAGCACCGATACAGGTTGGGTGAAGACTGGCTTGAGAGCAGCCCTGTGGAAAGAGACTTGGGGGTGTTGGTGGATTAGAAGCTTGACATGAGCCGCCAGTGTGTGCTTGCAGCCCAGAAGGCCAACCATATCCTAGGCTGCATCAAAAGAAGCGTGGCCAGCAGGTCAAGGGAGGTGATTCTCCCCCTCTACTCTGCACTCGTGAGACCCCACCTGGAATATTGCATCCAGTTCTGGTGCCCCTATTACAAGAGGGATATGGGGGTGCTGGAGAAAGTCCAGAGAAGGGCCATGAGAATGATCAGAGGACTGGAGCACCTCTCCTATGAGGACAGACTGAGAGAGATGGGGTTGTTCAGTCTGCAGAGGAGAAGGCTCCGAGGGGACCTTATTGTAGCCTTCCAGGATCTGAAGGGGTCCTACAAGAGAGCTGACAAGGGACTTTTTAGGAGATCAGACAGTGATAGAACCAGGGGAAATGGGTGTAAGCTAGAGAAGGGTAGATTTAGGTTGGATATTAGGAGGAAGTTCTTCACTATGAGGGTGGTTAGACAGTGGAACAGGTTGCCCAGAGAGGTTGTGGAGGCCTCATCCCTGGAAGCTTTTAAGACAAGGCTTGATGGGGCCCTGGGCAACCTGATCTAGTGGATGGTGTCCCTGCCAGGCAGGGGGGTTGGAGCTAGATGATCTTTGAGGTGCCTTCCAACTCTGACAATTCTATGATTCTATTGGGGCGTTTTTCATAGATTTTATCTACACCACCTACTATGAAATACTACTTACAAGTTCTAAGGTATTATTTAAAAAAATAATTTCCCTAGATATTCCTCAATGAAAATGGGTCCATAAGAACTTTTCAACTTTGAATGGGAAACAAATTTACAGCAATGTATACAAGAAGAGTTTGAGAGATTAATTTGCTATAAAAATCATTTGCTTTTCCCTTTCAAGTTCACATTTATTGAAATGTCTGCAGACAAATATTTCAAATATTGCTGTTACCTGAACAAAACTAAGTGCTGCAGAACTTGCAGGTCAAGTTATCTATTCAAGATGTATTTAGATGTAATAACATGAGAATACAAAAGTAATTTTCAGAAAAACAAAGCAAACCCCTCAGAATTTAAAATATTAAAAATAACAATTTAAAAGAAGCTACTTGAAAAAGAGCACATACAGTGTCTAGTCAACTAACTTTTCTCCTTCCACATTTTATATACAAGTTATCTTACTTCATATTTTAAATATTGTTATCCTGTTTTGTTGTATATCGTGAAGAAATCTTTTGTGAAAAGTAAGATTTTAAAGGACTCTGCATTTACTAAGTCAGACTTCCGAATGGAGAAAACCCCCAACAGATCCATTTCAACATGAAACCTTGTTCACATTAAGATAAATTTTCCAGCTTTTTATTCCCATACTATTTTCCCAGAGTAGCTGGACATACTCCGAGAAGCCTTCATGTGTGCTTTTGTTTATTTCTGTTACCATCAATATATCAGATCCATGCATTATTTAGACAGGTAGTGAAAACAATAAAAAGTAAATTTATTCACTTTCTCATTTCTTTTCATCCTGTCAAAAGGTTATCTTAACTGTCATGTTTTAAAGACATTGGAGAAGGCTGAGCTACTCAACAAGCTCTTTGTTTCAGTCTTTACTGGCAGCCAAGCCTCCTGCATCAACCATGATTTGGTAGCCCTAGGCAAGTGTTCGATGAGTGAAGAGCCTCCCACTGTGAGTGAAGAGCAGGTTCGAGATCACCTAGTAAGACTTGATAAGAACAAGTCTATGGGCCCTGATGACATCCATCCTAGGGTCCTGAGGGAACTGGCTGATGTAGTTGCAGGCCCACTCTCCATCATATTTGACAATTCATGGAGGTCAGGTGAAGTCCCAAGTGACTGGGGGAAGGGTAACATCAGCCCCATTTTTAAAAAGGGTAGAAAGGAAGACCCAGGGAACTATAGGCCAGTGAGTCTCATCTCTGTGTCTGGGAAGATTATGGAGCACATTGTCATGGAAGTGATGGTAAGGCACATGCAAGATAATGAGGTGATTCGAAGAAGCCAACATGGATTCACTAAGGGCAAGT
>VWZX01006355.1:13356-40361 GCA_013399015.1 Galbula dea
GGCCTTTCAGTACCTGAAAGGGGATTATAGGGCAGAAGGAGAGAGATTTTTCTCCTGGTTTGATTGCAACAGGACACGGGGGAATGGCTACAAGCTGAAGGAGGAAAGGTTTAGGCTGGAGATTAGAAGGGGGTTCTTTACCCAAAGGGTGGTGAGGCACTGGAACAGGTTGCCCAGAGAGGTTGTGGAGGCCCCATCCCTGGCAGTGTTTAAAGCCAGGCTGGATGTGGCCCTGGATGACCTGGTCTAGTGCATGTGGTGTCCCTGCCCATGGCAGGGGGGTCGGAACTGGATGATCTTTAAGGTCTCTTCCAACCTGAGCCATTCTATGAAGATAATTTACAGAATCAGAGAAAGTTAGGAGTTGGAAGGGACCTCAAAAGATCATCTAGTCCAACTCCCCTGCCACAGCAGGAAAGCCTATAGCACCCGATATTCCCAGGCAGTCTCCCATCCAAGTACTAACTGGGCCCAGCCGTGCTTAGCTTCTGGGATCAGACAAGATCGGGCATTCTCAGGTTTTAATGCCTGAAATACTCAACTGAGTGAGAATTCTCCATCCAATCATCTTTCAATGATCTTAAACATAAACAGATAGGTTTTAAATTTTTTAGTGACTGCTAGGTACCCATGGTACCTCATACACTCAGTATGGCAGCTAGAAGTGCTATAATTAAATGTATAGTTCTGCTGGACTACTCTAACTGTAAGATGAAGTACACAAATGAAGTACTTTCTTAAGAGGACTATTAATTCCTTACTGTGCTTTGAATGATATACACTAACAGAGTGCACTTTGAAGAAAATGTGGTCATGCATAACGCAGCAAAGATTAATGTCTACAGAGGAAATGTAGGGTTTGTGTTTTCCCTAGAGGAGGGATCATTTCCTTACTGTCATAGCTCAAGTTATATGATTAACGTAAAGAATACAAACTCAAAATTTAACATATACTGGAAAGAAAGGATATGTACACAGTCTGCTTTAAACACTTGAAATAAGGGAGAGAAAAATTTAAGCTCCTTCACGTCATTACACAGGTGCCATGCCTGTGTGAGATTCCTTCTCCAAATCATTCATCCATTTGAAGGGCTTTTCACTAGCTACTTATTTTAGAAAGGGCATAGGTGTCTTGCTTTATGTTCCTGAAGTTAGATTGTTAAAAGTTGATTAGTGAACACTCCCAGCCTCTGACATCAAAATCAACTTTTCAAGTTTAAGGTTATTAATCTTTATTAACTTTGTTCACCTCCATTAACTGTATTCAAGTGGAAGAAATCATTCTTACAGCTTATCTTCTTCTCTTTCATCTTGTTCTTATTAAAGGGGACATTCTTTTATTCAGTCCTTCAAACCTACAGAATGTTATCTAAGCAGGTAATTCTGTATACTAGAGGAATCCATAACCATCTCCAAGACCCATTTTTAAACATAGATGATTTTACAAAGCTCCAGCCATTATGGCATTCTGGAGTTTAAGCACTATTGAAAATAAATGGAAGTTAGGTGTTTCACTTATTTGTAATCTCTGTTTCTGAGTATTTGCAAACTAACATTATGGCTTAACCTCTATAATTCTGATTTTTTTCAGGGGTAGGGTGATACACTTCAAAAGCAATTCCTGTCCAGTTCTACAAAGATAAAAACAACTTTAAGCTGCTTCCATGTGAGCATTTGTCATTGTCCTCTTCCTTCTTAAGGCATCCTACTGGTCTCTGTCTTTACCTAAGTTTAAGAATTTGATAGGTAGATCATCCACATAAAAAACTCAGCTTTATATTGATACTTAGTTGGACATACAAGATGCTTTCCTTCATTATATTCCACAACGCTCATACTTCCCTTCCCAACTGTCTACACTGGTTTTTATGCTTATGAATTAGATACAAGCAGGCTTCTAAAATTGTCCTGGTTTTATCCATTTTCAGATTACAGTATGAATCCTCTAAATCTAACCTAAACTTCTTTGGGTTAAGTAACTATGTAAGAAAACAGAACTTTTAGGCATGATCCCCCTCAGAACAGAAATAATTTGAGTATCTCGATCACACTATACCTGTCTCAATTGCGGTAGATGGTGGCCTTGTTTTTCATGTGGAAGATAAGTAAATGATTTAAGCTGAATTGCATTAGAAAAGGTGAACTGTGAAGTGCAACTAAAACAAACCTTTTTAAAAGCCAATTGTGAAAATTTATGAATTGGATTGCATTTTGAAACTATGTATGTAGATGAGAAAAACTTGCTTTGGTAGAATTACTTCTAACAGTTACCTTTCTTTGTTAAATCTGAGGATTCTTAGTACAATACCTAGGATTTGAGGCAATTCAACTCTTTTAATCCATGTTTCTTGCTTAATTTTCCCCTTAACCTTTGATTCATATGATTAAATATTTCTTTCATTGCAAAGAATCATTAGGCCTTCAATATAGAGAACAAGAAAGTTAAAGATTCATGACTTAATAAAGCAGGAAAGGGTCTGCTATATATGTAAGTGCTGTAACTATATACGTCTGGAAATAAACTTAGAATTACAAACAACATTTTATTTCAGAGTGAACTATTAGTTTAATGTCTTTAGATTCCTTATGTAAAGCTGTAAATAAAGCTCATGGTAGAAACTGAAAACAAGACACTAGTTCTGTTCCTGCTTCTGGTAATTATATTCCATAGATGTATGGTGTTTATTTGTATTTCAGAATCCTCGATAATTTCTTTAATAGTGGGGAAGAAAAGAGTTAATGTATTATGATCTGTTCGAGTCTGAAATAGGATAGTACATCATGTGCCAATGTGTTCAAAAGCACATAGCTGCGTAGATTCATCTGGTATTTCTTAGGTTTGGAGATGAGTTGTCTTTGAAATAAATACTAAGATATGACCATTTCATTTGCCTGATAAAGCAGTAACTGGTGACTTGTTTTAAAAGATCTGGCATAGTCTAACATGGGGCATGGAATGACTGAAAGTCTTTTTAAACTCACATGAGGTGTTTAATTTTGAAATGTAGTTAACAACAGAAGTGAAATCTCAGAGTTGGACTAGCCCAAGGATTATCAACCCTCTGACGTTAATCAGCAAATATCAGCACCTAGCATTTCCTAAAAAACAAATAATCTCCTAAGAAATTATCAGAACCTTAGCCTGCATTAATCTCCCAATTAATTAACCAATGGAGATTTCAGCTTTCAGCCTTGTTAAAGAAGTCACATCTTGCTGAAGTTTGTTAATAAGATTGTAAGGTAACATAGGGGAATAAATAAACCTCCACAGGAGTAGATAATCCTGCATTGTACTAAATGCACTGTGCAAGATGCACATCATTTACAATCAGCAATGTTTTATTATATTCATAGTATCAGGTCCTATGATCAGCCAAAGCTCATAGGAAAATAACTGTGATACTGACAAGACTTCCACAGCCAACTGAAGAGAGATAGAAACCTTTCAAAACTTGATCTTACTATTTAAATTATACAGTGAGAATGTTACAGTTTATCAGAAAAGGTAGGCTTATTATGAACACTCTTGCTTTTTGTTAGCAACAACATAAACCTTCCTATGTCTACAAACTGTTGTCTTTGAATGGTTTGAGTCATGATTCTTTATTTAAGCAGACTTTCTAAACTGATTCTGGTATCGGAAGACAGTAAACATTTACGGCATGCTATAAGATGATTAACAGAACAAAGAATAATGGTTCGATTGTCCATCTTATTAAAAAAAGTTATTCTATATTTTCAAAATTTATTATATCATATAGAATGTTCCCAGATAGTCCACTAATAATATGGTGGGGTTTTTTGGTTTTGTTTTTCTTTCTTTGAAAACCCCAAACAAAACCCAGCATAACAAACAGATAGAATGGATGCACAAGTAATATAGCAATGGTAGAAATTCTGGCAGAAGAGTAACTTCAGTAACCTCTGAGAGCAAGGGCTGGCAAATTTAGAACAAGTGACTGCACTTCTCTTTCCTCCTGCATGATGTACCACCACCTTATTGCACATTGTCACAGGATGGCAGAATAAAGCCATGATTGTCACGGAACTCCAAAATATGAATGGATATTGAAAAAGGACAAAATACTCTTATTAATTCAAAGCATATTTGAAGAGTCGTTAATATCTGATGATTTAGGCTTCATTCACTACATCCAGTCTAATTGCAATTACAAGCCCTTTGTCCTTTGCTGAGCACTACTGAAGTCAGTCATCACTAAATGAACCCAAGTTCAGTTCAGAGATGCAATTCTTGTGGTTTTATGCATTTTGGATATGATTGCACTAGACTTCACTAGGAGAATAGAAAGATGATTGTCAGGAAAAAGAGAAACAGTCTACTTAGGAAAGTGTTAAAAAAGAAGAAAGATAGGATTGTACTGATGTCCCCACTTTAAAATCATATTTATGTACTTCATAAAAAGTAAATATATTTAGACAGGTGTCCTGGTTTGGGTTAGAATGTCCTGGTTTGGGGTAGAATGTCCTGGTTTGGGTTAGAACAGAATTAATTCTGTTCAGTGACTTTATTTTCTAAGAAGTATTCCATCCCATATACATCATATTCAGTATCAGTCATCCCTCCCCCTCACCTTGCCAGAGATACCTGCTAAACCTGAACTTCCCCTGTAAACCCTGAAATTCCTGAATCTTAAGTAGGGACCCTGCCCCCAGGGGAAAATGGAAATCGGAGGTCTTTGGGACCCTGGGTGGGGGGCTGGGATTTACTGGGGAGCTGAACGGTGTGGAGCTGCTGCCGGGAGCTAGCTGTTTTGGACTCGGACTCGTGCTGGGGGAAAGAGAGCTGGCACCAGGACTTTCAGGATGTTTGCAACTTTGGTGGTGACATAATTATCATAAAAAAGGGGGAGTTGGGTTCGGTATTTGGGTCCTGTATATATTTATACGTGTTTCATTTAACATTGTTATTATATTAAAGTAGTTTTAGTTTTACTTTCCAATCCAGAAGCCTCTCTGCCCTTATTGATCCTTATCTCTTCTGGTTGCGGGGAAAAGGGGGTAATAAGGAACGTCTACTGTGGGTGGGTAATCGGTTTAGCCTCTCAACCATGACAACAGGTGACTAGTAAACTAATACCTTTTTATTATTTTTTTATTAATCAATTATACAAGTATGTTGTGACTTTGATTTTGAAGTACATACCCAACATTTCTCTGCATACCAAAAAGCCTTTAGTTTTATTAGAAGCCAATATCAATCTTGCCCCTCAGATCCCTTTGAGCAAGTCCTCCACCAGGCTCTTACCACTCAAACAGGGACCCATTTACTATTTGTATACAGTGTGAGATGGGAGCAGAGTGTTTACTAGTGACATGTGGTACTTCATTAAGTATTTGAGGATCATAATTTATAAATACAGTAAACCCTCACATCAGAAGTGTCTTTTTTTTCAAGTACCTTTAAAAACCATTCAGCTTAATCTAAAATAACAATAAAAGCAAATAAAAGCAGCTGTTTAACAAAAATCAGAAAACATTTACGAAAGACAAATAAGATTCTATGTATAGCATCCTTGCACTAATATGCCATTAAACATGCTCAGTCCTAACCCTTTTCCTTCTCTATCCGATGTACACTATCAGAATTAGTATTGTGGTGTTTGGGTTTACTATATAGAGGATATTTATCTCAGAGACCATGTAAGGCAACAGAACAAGTAGAAAGCTACTTTTAAAGACCTTTGAAATATTCACACAAGCACAATGAGAAGCAGCTCCCTTCTCCAATTTCTTTAGTGGGGGTGGCAACAGCAGAGATGTTAGTTCTAGAGCTGAGCTTTCCCTTGAATTCCTCTACCCACGGCTCCTTGCAGACTAAATCTTTCATCCTGTAACATTTTTTCCTTCCTCCTGCAACACAGCCTTTTTACCCTCTTAATTAACAGAAGAGAGGGCTTTAGTTCCAAAAAAGGTTTTGTAGGGTTGGCAACCCACTCTTGGATTAAACTAGCAAATCCTTAGAGAAGGGTAAAACTTTGCTCCTTTCGGTGGTTGCTTGGATCACTTTTAGGGTGAAGGCATGTTTCACTAGAATTTATACTCTGTATCAACTGAGGCATTAAAAATTATGCAGGCATCTTAGGTAATTATTATTAGTTCATTAACAGTAAAACCTAGGTGATGTGCAAATGAATTTGGAGTAACTGATACTCAGCTTCTGTTTTAGGCATAAGATATATGTTTTTTTCTTTTAGTAAAAAAACACGGACAATTAATTTCGTCATAAAGAGTAAATTTCATGTGGAGATTTTAACTAGAAAAGAGTAAATTTATTTGCTACCGTAATTGTTAAGTGTAATAGAGTTTATTTCAAGGTAGCAGCAATGTGCATCAAAAGTTTTTTACTACCTCTTATATGGTTCCACTCTTAAAATTATTTTCTCAGTCTGGGTCAGTTTTTCAAGCCTAGTTTAAAATATTCTTTACTAGAAGTTCATTTATTGAAGCTCCACCAAAAAGCTAATAAAAAAATTGCATGTTTGAAATTATATTTCAGTTCACAATCTTATTAGAAAAAACCTAAGACTTCTAACTGAAAAGGATGCGTGCTGATGCAAAGCCCTACTTAGCCCTAAAAATATCATCTCTTTCAGAATTGTTAGTAATCAGGAGGTGCTCGTCTCTGCTTCAGACAAACAGAACCAGAGGTGGTCTCATGGAAGCATCATAAAAAAGGTAAGTTATATCAGTAATCTTACCTTTGACAGTGCTTACTCAGGATTCAGTTTCCTAAGATATAATTAACTTTTATCATATAAAAAAATAGATTTATTGAATAGCCTCTGTTTTATATCATATCCATTTGCAATACAGCACAAAATATACAACATACAATACTAAATATTCAGAGAATTCATGCATGTTGTATGAAAGCTGAATTACTGAGATGACAGTTTCAAAGTTGGCATTACATTTAATTCTGTGTTACTTAGGACTTCATAAAAAATTGAGTTTCATCTGAAAAGGCATTTGATGAAAAAGGATGTGGTACAACCTCATTATCTGAAATATGTTGCCAATAGATAATGAAAAAGCTAACACTCATTCTTTTGTATTTTTCACAGTCTTTCATGTCATTGATGCACAAGTACATGATGCACAAGTGTAGAGCAAGGCAGAAGCTATTGTTTAATAAGGGTTAGTGTCACCATTGTTTAAGTTTACAGAGATCAGGGCTTCTTATCAGGTGTTTAATAAATCCTCTCAGACACATAGGTAGAGTTTCTACATATGTATAGTTGGCATTTCATGTCTAGTCAGAGATAATTTCTCACCTTAATCGTTACTTCTTTGTATTTTTAACATTCCCAAAGGAACACTGGGTTAATGTATGCCAATAAGAGAATAAAATGTAACCCTTATAAAGTGTGCTATTTTTATATTTTCCTTTTTCAAAATTATTTCATAACTAGTCAGACATTAAAGGCAAGCTTTGCATAACACAGACCTTGTTAACACTGGCAATAAATGCCAAGTTACCTGATTCAACCATCCATTGAATCACTCACACATGATGACGAAATTGTACATGTCAATTTGGAAAAATGTTATGATTTGTGTTTTATTTTTTGGATGCAATTTATTGACTTGTAATGGTAAAAGGAGAGAGATGTCTGATTCTCTGAAGATCTTACTTTAGATGCCTACCCGACCAGTCACTGCTCTGCATGAATATGTGTATTTCATCCTTGTCTTTCAATCCTCCAGTTCATAATGAACATCACACTTCTTTCCTCCAAAACTTTTGTTTATTAATTACAAGTCCTTTAGGAATGCAACTAGTCCTGACCAGATGTTTCTAGAATTTCACAAAGTGGCTTTTATCTCTGTTGGCATATTTAACGTACAAATGAAAGTGAAGTCAGTGGGGAAGTGGGAATGAAAACAAAAAAAAACCCAGATCAACACTTCTCCAACACTTTTGGGGTTACAGACAAAAAAGTCAGTTTTGACAGTGATTTCCCCTGACCCCTGACCCTCAGTGTGGTTGAATTGTCATAAAGAATAAAAGCATAAGAACAATTCTGAAGCCCTACACCATTAAGAAGAGTATGAGTTTAGTGTTAAATTATGATTTCATACGTTTTCTTGAGAAGCTCCAGATATCAAATGATTCTGGAGCAAAGATATGAAATGTTGTTCATGGAAAAGAGAGTGGTTTCTTTTGCACTTCCCAAGAAAATTGAATAATTTTCTGAAAACTACCACTTTGCAATGCTCTGCAGCAGTGTACAAGACTGGCAAAATTGTCCAAGAACTACATCAACAGAAAGATCCTTACTGGTATCCTTCATAGCTGCAGACATCAAGATTTTTACTTCTTTCTTTATTTTATAAACTACACACCAGAAAGAGATAGGTTTATGACACTGTCTCTTGCTGCTATCATTCCTGGAGAACGAAACAAAAGCGAGTAACCTGGGGATCATTGCTATCAGGAAGTTGATATAGGGGAGTAAGAGATGAAAGAACAAAGCATGATCTGAAACTGACCTTTAAATTCCACCACAGTGAAAGAAAGGTAGGTAATGCTGTAGATGACAATGACTAGAAGACACGCAACTACCTCTCCTGTCACAGTTCATTATCTATGATACAAGTTACTAGTAAGGCCATTCAGGAAATAGCCTACCCATGCCACTTTCATAAACAGAAAGTCAGCTTTAAGTTACCTGTCTAAGTCTCTCAGTTTGCAGACCAGGACTGAATGGTATATCTAAGAATGTTTTTTAAATGGTTAACCACAGCAGTTTCACTTTATCATAGAATCATGGAATGGTTAGAGTTGGAAGGCACCCTTAGAGGTCATCTAGTCCAACCCCCCTCTTGCAAGCAGGGACACCTATAAGTAGATTAGGTTTCTCAAAGGCCTGTCCAATCTGACTTCGAATATTTCTAGGGACAGGGCATCTGCCACCTTTCTGGGCAACCTGTTCTAGTGTTTCACAACCCTGATTTTAAAAAAAAGTCCTTCTTACATCCAGTCTAAATCTCCCTTCTTTTAGTTTAAAAATGCTATCCCTTGTCCTGTCACAACAGACCCTGGTAAAAAGACTGTCCCCATCTTTCTTATAGGCCCCCTTAAAGTACAGATCATAGAATCATAGAATCATAGAATGGCTCAGGTTGGAAAGGACCTTGAAGATCATCCAGTTCCAACCCCTGCCATGGGCAGGGACGCCACATGCACTAGACCAGGTCATCCAGGGCCACATCCAGCCTGGCTTTAAACACTGCCAGGGATGGGGCCTCCACAACCTCTCTGGGCAACCTGTTCCAGTGCCTCACCAACCTTTGGGTAAAGAACCCCCTTCTAATCTCCAGCCTAAACCTCTCCTCCTTCAGCTTGTAGCTATTTCCCCGTGTCCTGTTGCAATCAGGCCAGGAGAAAAGTCTCTCTCCTTCTGCCCTATAATCCGCCTTCAGGTACTGGAAGGCCTCTATAAGGTCGCCTCTAAGCCTTCTCTTCTCCAGACTGAACAACCCCAATTCCTTCAGCCTGTCCTCTTAGGGGAGGTGCTCCAGCCCTTTGATCATCTTTGTGGCCCTCCTCTGGACCCGCTCCAAGAGGTCCACATCTTTTTTATGCTGAGGAGCCCAGAACTGTACACAGTACTCCAGATGGGGCCTTACGAGGGCAGAATAGAGAGGCAGAATGACTTCTTTAGACCTGCTGGTCATGCCTCTCCTGATGCATCCCAGGACACGATTAGCCTTCTGAGCTGCAAGCGCACACTGCCAGCTCATGTCCAGCTTTTTGTCTATCATGACTCCCAAGTCCTTCTCTGCAATAAGCCACAATAAGGTCCCCCCTGGAGCCCTCTCTTCTTCAGGCTGAAGAACTCCAACTCTCTTAGCCTGTTCTCATAGGAGAGGTGTCCCAACCCTCTGATCATTATGTGGCCCAACTCTGGAACCTCTCCAAAAAGTTCATGTCCTTCTTAAGCTGAGGACTCCAGACCTGAATGCAGCTCTCTAGGTGAGGTCTCTACTCACAGAGTAGAGGGGCAGAATCACTTCCCTCCACCTGCTGGCCATGTTTCTTTTGATGCAACCCATGGTCGATTTAGTATTCTGTTCCTGCTTGGGCTTGGCTTCTCCTCAGGAACCTACTCAGGTGAGCAAGGGGTGGGTCTGGCTCATCAGCTGGTGCTAGAAGAGGCTATATAAAGGCCTCCAAAAGAGCTTTTCAGCTATTCCTGCTTGGGCTTGGCTTCTCCTCAGGAACCTATTCAGGTGAGTGAGGGGTGGGTCTTGCTACTCCTCAGAACCGGCTGAGGTGACTGAGGGGCAGGGCAGACTACTGGCAGGTACTTGAGAGGGCTGTATTTAAACATGTATAGGGAGCGAGAGCGAACAGGAGCAGGCAAACGGGGCCATGGCATGGTGGTTTGCACAGGCAAGGAACAGCCAAGGAACAGCCACCTCCTTAGTCTCTCGGGTCATCTTTTTTTTTTTTTCCCTGTCATCTCAACTAAAGCTGATAATGGTTTCCAAAAGAAAGAAAGCTGTCACTGCTGTTAACACTAGGAATGTGTCAACACAAACAGAACCCTCCAAGAAGGATGCAGTCATACAGGTCTCTGGCTGCACAGACTGTTTGAGCCTGGCAGCATTAGTTCCAGAGAACAGTGTGAGAGGCACCTGTGTGCGATGCAAGCAGGTGAATGATTTGCTGTGCATGGTAGCAGAGCTCAAGGAAGAGGTAGAAAGGCTATGGAGTATCTGAGAAAGTGAGAGGGAAATTGACTGGTGGAGTCAAACCCTTTCGATCTCTAAGGAAATTCAGCAGGAGAGTGTGAACCTCTACATCTCCTGCCATCAGGCAGATGGAGCTAACCAAGAAGATGGAGGGGAATGGAAACAGGTCCCTGTCCAGACAGGAAAAAGAACTCCTTCTGAGCCCACATCACATTCCCAGGTGCCCTTAAAGAACAAATATGAGACCCTAGACTCAGATAATGAAGTAGAGGTCAGCCATGAGGAAGATCTGTCTGGAGGGCCCTCTTCTTGTTGCACCGCATCTTCCAGACAGATAAAAGCAACAGCTACAAGAAAGAAAAGAAAGGTAGTTGTAGTTGGCGACTCCCTTTTGAGGGGAACTGAGGGCCCTATATGTAGGCCAGCCCCAACTCAAAGGGAGTTTTGTTGTCTTCCTGGGGCCAGGGTGAGGGACATTGCTAGGAGACTTCCTGAGCTAATTCAGACCTCAGATTATTATCCACTGTTGGTAATCGAGGCTGGCAGTGATGATATTAATAGAAGTGCCAGGGTAATCAAAAAGGATTTCAAGGCACTGGGTAGATCAGTCCATGGGACAGGTGCACAGGTAGTGGCTAAAGGATTGGTGCCATCATCAAAATTTTGGTTTTTTTCGATCATGGGGCAAACTCCATATTACCTAGTCTTCTTAAATCAGATGGGCTTCATTTGTCTAGGCAGGGCAAAAGGGCTGTTGCCCATAAGTTAGCAGGGTTCATCAAGAGAGCTTTAAACTAGGTTTGAAGGGGGAGGGGATTAATTTCGGACTCTCCAAAGTTAAGCCCGGGGTGAAAAGACTGAATTAAAAGTAAAATCAGCAGCCCAGCTGAAGTGCATGTACACTAATGCACGCAGCCTGGGCAATAAACAGGAGGAGCTGGAAGCCATCATGCAGCAGGAAAGCTATGACGTAGTTGCCATTACAGAAACGTGGTGGGATGACTCGCACGACTGGAGTGCTGTCATAAGTGGCTACAAGCTCTTCAGAAAGGACAGGCAGGGTAGGAGAGGTGGAGGGGTGGCTCTGTATGTTAGTCTCTTGACTCTGNTCTTGACTCTGTAGACCTTGAGGTCACCGACAATAGGATTGAGTGCTTGTGGACCCGAATCAAGGTGAAGGCCAACAAGATTGACATCCTGGTAGGAGTCTGTTATAGACCACCCAACCAGGATGATGAAGGGGATGAGTTATTTTACAAGCAGCTGGCAGATGTCTCAAAATAGCCAGCTCTTGTTCTTGTGGGCGACCTCAACCTGCCGGATATCTGCTGGGAGCTCAACACAGCAGAGAAGAGGCAGTCCAAGAGATTCCTAGAGTGTATAGAGGATAACTTCCTGCTCCAACTGGTAAATGAACCTACCAGGAGTTGGGGCCCCACTAGATCTGCTGTTTACAAACAGAGAGGGACTGGTGGGAGATGTCAGCAAAGCCTTTGACGCTGTCTCCCATGGCATACTCCTGGATAAACTGGTACCCCATGGCTTGGACAGGTGTACTCTCAGATGGGTTAAGAACTGGCNAGAGCTGTCAGGTGGAAAGGGACCTGGGGGTGCTGATTGCCATGAGGCTAAACATGAGCCAGCAGTGTGCCCAGGTGGCCAAGAAGCCAATGGCATCCTGGCCTCTATCAAGAATAGTGTGGCCAGCAGGACGAGGGAAGTGATCCTTCCCCTGTACTCGGCACTGGTGAGGCCACACCTTGAGTATTGTGTTCCGTTCTGGGCCCCTCAGTTCAAGAAAGATATTGAGGTGCTGGAGCGGGTCCAGAGAAGAGCAACGAAACTGGTGAAGGGGCTTGAGCACAAGTCCTATGAAGAGAGGCTGAGGGAGCTGGGGTTGTTTAGTCTGGAGAAGAGGAGGCTCAGGGGTGACCTCATCACTCTCTATAACTATCTGGAAGGAGGTTGTAGTTAGGTGGGGGTCGGTCTCTTCTCCCAGGCAACCAGCAAGAGAACAAGAGGACATGAGCTTAGGCTCTGCCAGGGAAGGTTTAGGCTGAATATCAGAAAAAAATTCTTTACAGAGCGAGTAATCAGGCATTGGAATGGCCTGCCCAGAGAGGTGGTGGATTCACCCTCCCCGGAGGTTTTTAAAATAAGACTGGATATGGCACTTAGTGCCATGATCTAGTAATCATGATAGTGTTGGATTAAGGGTTGGACTTGATGATCTTGGAGGTCTCTTCCAACCCAGATAATTCTATGATTCTATGTGAGCACACAATTGGCTCGTGTCAAGCTTTTGATCCACCAGTACCCCAACGTCCCTCTCTGCAGATCTGCAGAGGCCACATCATCTCCCAACCTGTGTTGATATCAAGGACTGCTGGACCTTGAATTTGGCTTTGATTAACCCCATGAGGTTCACATAGGCCTACTTCTCAAGCTTGTCCAAATCCCTCTGGATGGCATAAGCTATAACAAGTTTCTAAAAATATAAGCTATCCTGGGACAAACTCAGTATCGTAACGATGGAAAATTTCAACAAATTTTTTGGACTGAACAGGAAACAAGTTCAATTCAGAATGAAAAAATGTTTTTGAGATCTAGGAGAGGGACCTGACTCATATTTCAGTGATTACATTTATCATAGGGCTGAAAATGGTTTACAAATACTATGAGGTTCCTTAAGCTTGCAGAAAGTAACTTTTTATATATTAAGCAGTTATGAAAGATAGTCTTTTCCTTATTAGTCTGAGTAGCCAAGACTAAGTTCTGTAAAAGTAGGGGAAGAACACAGAACATAAAATTCACAGAAGTCAAGACTTTCTTAAGAACCAAAGGAATTGCAAGAAAGTCAGCAAAAATACTTGCATAGTATGGCACTACTCAATATCTATTTAGCAGCAGAAACAGAGCCCTTGCCAGCTAAAGACAGCAGAAGTTGTAACCAGTAGATACATGAGCTACCAGCTGAGATTCTTAGGAAGGATAACATTTGTTTCCTTCACCTCTTATACTGCAAATATCTTTTTAACCTTTAATGGATTACAGATCTTAGGATGATTTGTGTGTTTCTGGTACGCACCATTGGGGCACAGTTCGAAGCAGTACTGAAATAAAACAACAAAAGCAGAAATACACATGCCAAGTGAAAAGTAACTGAACCTTAGCTTGGTCAACTCTATCGGTTTTCTTGAAGAGCAAAAGATCAGTTAGATCATCTGGGCTGATAACACTATATACGTTATGGCAAACACAATCTTCTGCTTTAGAAACTCTTTTGTCTTCTGCATATATCAGTCAAATATCTCAAATCAGCAGGATGGACACTCTGTAATACTGATAAGAAACATGAGGTTCTAACATTAAAGGATACAAAAATGCTTAAAACCTGTCACAGGATAAGTGTAAAGGATAACAGTCTGTGAAGGATAGAGAGGCTTTAACCAAATGAATTACTACCATATATGAAAGTGCATCCTAACTGCATGGTCAAGGAGGAAACAAAAGTATCAGAGGGAAATGCAAACAAAAAGCCCAACAAAACCCCCAGCCTTACCTTCACCAGTGAGTAATTTCCAAGGGCAATTCTCTACTGTGATAGCAAGGAATAGCCTCCCTGATGCCTGCATCAGAAGATGAAAAGCATGAGCAAGACTGAAGTATTATGACCACTACCTTGTTGCAGACAAGTAATATAGGAGATTGAGACTGAAAGCACAGCCAAAGAAGGCTATAAGCAACTATGCACTGAGAGAAGAAGAAAGATAGATGCAGGATTTAACACCCTTGACACAAGTGTGGGCGGAAGATAAGTGAAGGCTTTTCTATTATTTAAAGCTAAATGTCTGACATACTTATTTCTCATTTACCATGGAATTACAGGGTTTGAAGACATGTTGCTTGATCATTTAACTCTATTCCATTACCTTAAGGCACCATTCTATCCTCTTCATTTCTGAGACCTGCTTATCTACTTGTTCTCCACTGTTAGAAGCGAAATCCAAGCAATTCATTCCAGTACTTCCCTACTTAAGCATGCTTCCCTACTTAAGCATTTTGAAAAGTTTTAAAATATCTAACAATCTTCCTTACCATTTCATTAATTAATTGTCTATTATCATCAACATAGCAAAGCATTATTCCAGCCCTCTTTGCAATGTTGTTTTACACAGTTAAGACTCCTTTCTTAAACAGAATAATGTGAATAAAACCATATTTTTCTTGTAAGCCGTGTTTAGTAGACCTATGATTGTACCAGAAAGGGGATTATAGGGCAGAAGGAGAGAGATTTTTCTCCTGGTCTGATTGCAACAGGACATGGGGAAATGGCTACAAGCTGAAGGAGGAAAGGTTTAGGCTGGAGATTAGAAGGGGGTTCTTTACCCAAAGGGTGGTGAGGCACTGGAACAGGTTGCCCAGAGAGGTTGTGGAGGCCTCATCCCTGGCAGTGTTTAAGGCCAGGTTGGATGTGGCCCTGGATGACCTGGTCTAGTGCATGTAGCGTCCCTGCTCATGGCAGGGAGGTTGGAACTAGATGATCTTTAAGGTCCCTTCCAACCTCAGCCATTCTATGATTCTATGATCACTCTTATTATCCC
Source organism: Galbula dea (assembly GCA_013399015.1). Taxonomy (NCBI): domain Eukaryota; kingdom Metazoa; phylum Chordata; class Aves; order Piciformes; family Galbulidae; genus Galbula; species Galbula dea. Next base: position 28,683 of record VWZX01006355.1, read on the forward strand.
CTCTGAGCTTTCTCCAATTATGCAGTGTAAAGCTCAGAACAAGACAGAAGCCAAGATCTCCCTAGTACTCATTAGGGAAGGATTACTTCAAAAGGCCTTACAGACTGTAGGCTCACTTACACCAGAATATAATATTTACTTTTCACCAGAACAGCTGCGTTACAGCTCAGTCAGAGATCCACTACTGAGCTGTTTAGAATAGCTGTTGCATGAACTTTTGTTTGACATCCTATGCTTTTGAAAGTATTTTTTTATTCCTGCTTTAATATATTTCCTCCCAAGCTTTTAATCTTACTTTTTTTCAGCAACTGCATTTTCAACATGTTCAGTTATGAAGTGTATAGTCTTTCTTAATTCAATGACATTACATTTTATTATGTATTCCACCACCAAGCTCACTAGCAAACCACTGAAGAATTGGAAGCATCATAGAATTAAAAGTTCAATAAGTGGTGACATCTTAATGTTTAAATATTTTAGACTACAGTTCTGAATTGGTTCGACGACACCTCTAACTTATCAAAATATCCACTATCCTCTTTTTTTTTGTAATATTAAGCTGCTATGCATTATTAATTTGATCTTTTAGTGTTAAGAATGTCAGGCTAAGACTTTACATGCTCATAATATCTGGTGGGGTTTTTTAGTTTTGTTTTGGTTTATTGTTGTTATTGTTGTTGAGAGTATTTATGATCTTATTACACCATAGTCTTCAGTGGCTCCAGTCTCAACAACAGTGCAAATATCCAGTTTTCATTCTTCTACTTCATCTTTTGATAAAGTAACAAGATTTTCTATGGAGAAAGGTTCTATGAACCATGTACCCAAGGACAAGCAATAAGTATCTGTATCATAACTTAAAATTGTGTTACTCCAATTGGAAAAATCTATCCTTGGTGGTTAATTTAGTATACATAGATTAAAAATCTCTGATTTTTTTAATACTAGTGCTCAAGAGCTAGATAATTGAAGATTAACACAACTAAAATCAGAGGTTTTCCTTCATATTTAAAGCTTACAACACTGTTCATAATTCATTTGATCCTTATGGATCTGTGCCTTATAAAGGTAAGTGGGATGCATACATGTTAATATATGCATAACTAAAGATCATCCTTTCTTGTAGTTTGTGGCAAAGATGTTGAACTTCAGACAGTGCAAGAATTTTGCATCTTAAACATGTTCTGTGCTTAATAAAGATATTATATTGATAGTTATATCAAGATAGTGCTACTTCTGATCTTCTGACTAGCTTATCACATTAGTGCCAAGAAGAACCATCCAAAGAAAACCTGGGCTGAAAAGAAGGCCTAAACTAAAAAGATAAAAATTAGAGAAATAAATCCTAAAATAAAACTAAAAAGGTTGGTTTTTTTCTTTAAGAAAACCCCAACCAACCCCCCCCCAAAAACCAGTGTCTTTTCATATAAAGTGATAAACATGAGTAAGATTTAGTTTTATTTTGCTGTATCTAACTCTAAAATGCATAGTGTTTTGCTCTTTGCAGACCATTTACGTTTCAAAATGCTCTATACACAAGTGTCCATCTTGCAAAGGAATTGCCTTGTTTCCTTTTTTTGTAAACACAATTATGAGTTCAAACACAATAAATTGGCTCTTTCACGTCAACTACATGCATTTCTGTTGGAATAGACTCAAGTTAGCATTTTTGAGAACTTAAGGTAAGTTAACTTATGTAGTCTTGTGTTATGGTTTGGGTTAGAACAGAATTAATTCTGTTCAGTGATTGTATTTTCAAAACGTATTCAATTACCATGTACAGGAATTACTCTGTTATCTGCTAAGCTGGACTGTCCCTTTAAGAAACCTGAGATTCCTGAATCTCAAGGACACTGCCCCCCCCGCCCCCCCGCCCCCAAGGTGGGAAGCCAGGGAAATTTTGGGAGTTTTCTGCTGGACTTTTGCCTGTGCTGGAACCACAAGAGACTCTCTCTCTGCTGGGACCTGGGTGTGTTGGAGGCTGCCTGTACTCTGTGTGTTAGCTGAGACGCAGGTGAAGCTGCTACAGGGGACTGCTTGAGCTGATACCGGGGAGTGAGAGAAGCTGAGAGCTGGCCCCGGGACACCTTTGCAGCATGGAGCATTTGCAAATCTCGGTCCTGACGTAATTATCAGTATAGAGGGGAAGTAGGTTTCGGTATTTGGGTCCTGTATATGTTTCTATTTGTTTCATTTATATTTGCTGTTATTATTAAAGCAGTTTTTAGATTTTAACTTCCAATCAGAAGTCTCTCCTTTAACTGCTGTGAGTTAAGAGGTCACAAAAAAGAGCCTCTAACCCCACCACATCTTGCAACTTCCATGTCTTCACAACATGCAAGCAGGTAGTTGTAACAACTGAACTTACTGTCACCTCACAGCAGTTTAGTTGTGTGCCTGAACTCACTTGAAGCATTCTTTATAAGCAGTAATAGTGAAACATGCAAATAAGTATTTCCCATTTAAGCCAAGAGTATTATTTTTTTTTCCCCTGCTAAATTTATCTCAGACAATAATACTGTATGGCTTATAGGAACAAGTGGTCTATCAAGCATAATTGCTCTAAGAGCCAACATGAAGACCTGGACACAGTTAAGTGGTGTCTGATTAATAGTTAAGACCTGAATTGGACAATATGTTGGGGTTGCTTAGAAGTGTGTTGAATGAGCATCAAATGAGTGTTGTGATTTTAACAAACTAGTTAGTGCCACTGGTGTTATTGGCATTCAGGCATCCCATGTAAGTCTCTGTGCTGGACAGGGCCATTATCTACTTACATCTGACTGAGTGGATTTGACTAAATTCCACATACCTCATTCATATGGCATGTCTGATAGGCAGCTGCTTATTTCTGACACACTGACTGCAAATGTTGAGTGTTACATGCTAGTATTTTGACCACACTGCAAATTCAGGATGTTTTCAAGAGATAGAAGAGCAACCAATACAGTAACATTTTTAATAATTGTGTTCCTAGAAGATAGTAGGTGGCACACCATGCCGATCACCTACTGCACCTCATCTTACAGTTCTGCATGAAATAGTCTTTCCTGAGGTAGATGTGTGGTGTTGTTTTGCTTGTTTGGAGGGCTTTTTTAGTTTTTTTTGTTTGTTTGTTTATAAAGCTACAAATTACTTTCTCCTATTACACAATTAATTTTTTCTCTTTTCTTCCTTTCAAGCTCATTAAGTTTAGCTTTCACTGTAGCCTTGCCTTTCTTTTTCTTTTTTAAAAAATACCATCACCAACAAAAAACAAACACAAAAACCCCAAACAAAGCCAAACTGTTTCACTCACTTCTTACAATTCCTGAACTGTACAGCAAACAAATTATCTTCAAGATTAATATCTCTGTATCAGATGAAATCAGTGACCACTGGGAAGGAACATTTTCTTCTTTAATATTTTCCCTTCTATACTACCATGTTTTTTCTCTCTTACTCAGATCAATAGGACTGCTTTTTCCATTTTTTTCACTGAACAGAACATGACAACTTTGGAAGATAACTGAACTTAGCAGCTGGAAAGTTAAGTTGGTAATTTCAAAAGTTAAATTCCTCCCACAAAACATGAAAAGGAATATTTTTTTCACTATTCAATATGCATTGTTTTCCTCTCTTCCTTCTCTGAGAATATAGATTCAGCAGTATTTCTTATGCTGAAAAATACGAAACAATGACCTGGTTCTTACCTGCTTGAGAACCATAATTTCATTTCCAGTCTGCATACTCAAGTAAGTTTTTTCACTATAATGCCAAAAGCCTTCATAAATTTACCCTCATCTCAGACACAAAAGATTGATTGAATCATGCATATAAAGTAAGCAAAACTCAAATTTCTTATGATTAATAAGTAAAATAGCCAGTAATTTATAAAGAGTAATCAGGAGGCTTATAGATATTCAAATGAACAGAGGAAGTGAGGTTTTGGTCACTACCTACCTGAAATGGAGGGGTAAAACACATTTTCACAAGCCTGTATTACAATTCAAATACTTCAATGTAGAATTACTTCTGTCACAGGACATTACATAATAGTTGTACTAGAAAGAGCTGTCCATTGTCTACTACTTTAATTTCACCATGTTACCAGGTAATGAGGCAACATTCATGCATTATGTAATCAAGTCATAAAAATTGGCTGTAGTAATCACAGAATCACACAATATTATGAGTTGGAAGGGACCTTGAATATGTGTTTGTGACAGTGTAAAAATGTTTTCTTTGGTAAATGTTTTTCTCAAAAATTTTCTTTGAAGAAGCCTATAATTTCACAAGAATAGGACATTCAAAAAGCTGTACCACACAGTCAATTTTCAATCAAATGACTCGAGAATTTTTTTCCTAATATATAGCAATAACTATTTATTTTCACAGCCTAAACCTCAAACTTCATCATCTTAAAGCTGTACGGTCAAAGTGAAGTGAGAATACTGTTTGGAGCATGCTCCTTTCCCTCACTGATTGAAATGACAAGAGGAATAAAAGTCATCATCTTTCCTCGTGAGCTTCTGAACTTCTCCAAAACTCACTCTAAATGCACTAAACACCCTATAATCTTTTTTTCAGGTGTAGCTTGTGTCCATAATAGCTATCTTAAGTGTGGCTGTGGCACTACTTTTTGGGAAATTGTTGTCATTCCCCCTCTCCTTCCAATCACTATATTCACTCAGGTGGAGTGGGATAAGGAGTCCTCCATATTATTTTTCTTGTCTGGCTGTTGGGCCTGTCTCAAGGAAAGCAGAGTGTGGTTCCACTGGTCAGTGTCTCTCTCCTACTGCCTGGTGCTTCTCAGCCTACTCACTTACTTCCAGAGCTCTGTTACTAAGTGGAGGAGTTCCTCTTGGTGCAGCTCCCAAAGGTGTGCTCTCTGCAGTCATCCTGTACCAATGTAAGTGCAGTGCACACCCTGAAGTCTGGCACTTGGGGGCTGCATGATCCCATCAGAGCTCTGTCTAGGAAGCTGCATCAGTGGTGGTAGGTGCAGAACTACGAGAGGCCATGACTTTCTGCTGAGTGGAAACCATCGCTCTCTGGTCAGAGCTGGCAGAGTTTTTGGTGCCCTTCCACATCAACTGCTCTGCAAACTGTCACACCATGCCCTGTTTGCCTGTTCTGTTTGCAACACTTCTGATTGCTGGCAGTCCCCACGAGCTTCTTTAACAGGCATGGGGATGGTCACTGACGCCCTGGAAACACCCACATCTCGTTAGCTTCTCCTGTTAGAGCTGTCAGCTCCTGGCAGGTCTCTCTGCTCCTGTCATGTTTCCCAACCTCAGGAAAACCTCTGCAAACCAAGAACTACCAACCCGCTGTGAGCTGGGCCAGGTCCAGAGCAGCTCCCCTCTTAACGTGACACCTGGCAACTGCCCTAAGGAAGATTTCCGTTCCTTCCTTAAGGGCTGAGTTTACTCCCTGACAGACATTACAAGAGTGGCTAGTCTGGCTAAGGACAGGATTCTGTGCTAGGTAATAATTTCAGTGATGCTGAGCCAATTCAATTCCTGCTGATTTAACAGCTTAACATGTCAAACCGTTTGTACACAGGTGCTTCCTGTTCCACAATAGTGGTCTGAAACAAAAGTTGGATTGACATAGGTGACAAATCTTACAACCTGCAGATTACAGTGTATTTAGATTTTTTTCTTTTTGTTTAAAACAAAAAGCTGCTAGAGCTGCAGACTCTTTTCTTTATCCACATCAAGGGAGACAGCAACCAGCTGTTCTAGAAAGACATATTTCTTGAAGAAGGCAACTCCTGGCTTTGCAGCCCCCTTCTCCTGCTGTGGAGTTGGCAATTAAACGTATGAACTGGTAACTACAGTGAGAATTAGTGAAGGCTTCTCAAAGGCAGGCTTCCAGCTTCTGGTAGCAGACAGTGTGCTTTTTCCCCATCCTAAGTTACAAGCATTCATTAACACCTGTAGAAATTTTACTCCCACAGGGTTATATAGAATCCAGGACTAATTATTTTGACAAATGCAATTTACTCTGCCGATGTTGCAAAAAGATGTTAGCGGTAAAGAAAAGAACTGAACTTCTCTGCTACAAGGAGAAACTAATGAACAAGAGGTGTGTTTTTTGAGAACTGAATTTGAGAATCCTTCAGAAGAGCAAACAGAAAGCCAGAATTGGTTTAAATAATTTTTGTACATTTTCTAAATACTGTGAACCATTTCCATTCTTTAAGACCACACATGCTCCTTCAACTGTAGAGTAAGTTTCTTAATTGTCAGGTTTTGGATGGCATTGTCTGTCATGTTTGTGGCATGCCCTGTAGCACTTGCAGTTACTATGTAATAATCCTGCTGTGGCAGGGGTGTTGGACTAGATGATCTTTCGAGGTCCCTTCCAAGTCCTAATATTCTGTGATTCTGTGAAAGGTCAAAATGTTTTTAGTTAAGATGTTTTTATATCACACTTCCTTTTTGTTTCACTTCTTTACCCCTTAAACATACCTGTTGCTTGGGCCTCCCCAGCAAGGACAATTTCCTCCAAAGATAATTTCTTACAGCAAAGAGGGAAAACTGTCAAGACAGGCATGCAATAAAATTTTTACTAGTAAGGCCTCCAAAGATGAGACAAAGTTTCCTCTTGCAAGAGCTGTTGTAACTGACAAGACATACTCACTGCTTACTCTCTGCACCCTGAGATAGAGCACAGGATCTCTGCTCTTAACAGAACTAGAAGCAGCTGCAGGTACCGTAGCACAATATGCAATAATCTAACCACATAAGGGTCTTAAGTTAGCATCAAGAACTATTTTATTTCAGTCAAACACCATCCTGTATGAATGTGTTTTCAAATCCTCATCTTTTCCTCACCCACTCCACTCCATTTCCCATAAGAAAACGTGAATAATAAAAAGCTGAAGTAGAGTTGATGACTTTTAACAGGCTGGATGTATACGGAATAGTATTCAACGTTCTCTTTTATGGCTTAAAATAGGCCCAAACTGTAATGAAACAAGTGTGCATCTGTAAATTCGTATGTTATTGAAGTAACATCCTAACTGTGCTTCATTACTCAAAAATGATGTGTGAAAGGCTTCTCAGTTATTTCCAATTGATGATAAATTAGGCTACAGAATTTATCTGACTTACTTCACATAGGTTTATTAGATAATGCATCTGTAGGGAAAAAAAAATGTCACAACTTCCTATACTAGAGAATGAGTCTGAGCAACCCTAAAGTTAGTCATTACAAATAAAAGACAGTTTGGTTTATCAAAATCACATTTCCATTAAGTTACACTCTCATACAGAAGGAGTTCACATTGTAATTCAAGATGTCATCTTTCATTCCTCCAACACAGGATTAGTTTATTTGAGCTTGATTTAGCCTGTTATGTTTTCAATCTGTTTATCCCCACTTTAAGGCCAGGTTGGATGTGGCCCTGGGCAACCTGGTCTAGTAGGTGGCATCCCGGCTCATAGCAGGGGGGTTCGAGCTAAATGATCTTTAAGGTCCCTTCCAACCCAGGCCAATCTATAAATTCTATGAATCTAATGGCTGCTGGAAAAAAAAATAAAAATACCTGAAAAAAAAAAAGTATGCTATTAAGGCACTAATGAATAGAGTCTTAAAGACAATTCTCAATCAACAACCTCCACTAAAAATATAATTTTATGATTTATATCTAACAAACTCGGAAGGGGAAAAATGAAAATGGGCAATTCTAATGAATTACTTTACACAAAATGTCAGATTGTCAGGAAGGACCTGTGAGATAATATATTAATACCGATAACAAATTTCCTATGATGACTTACAGAGAATTATTAAAGTGATCCTAAGATTGATGGTGGTGAATGCCACTGCTCCTTAAATCATTTTGTTATACTCTGATAAAATAAAAGCCTCATACAAAGTGATGAATAACTTGCTGACAAGTATGACTGGGAAACTAACAACACATTTTAAATAGGGTATACAATAATGAAGTGTGATAATATTTGCCGATATGTAACAACTTTCTATTTTAATACTGTATGCATTTTAAAGGTTTGATAAAATGATGCTGCAAAATACCATTTCCTTTGTCATCTCTTTTCCTCTTCTTGAATTTGAAGCATTCTAATGACAGTCAAAATTTGCAGACTCAAACCAAACCACCTGTAAAACAAGTAGATATCTACCCCCTTAGTGGCATATAAGCAATTTTAAATGCAGAAATCCTGAAGTAATTTCTCTGGGCTGCTCCTATACCTCTCCACAAGATGTTATTGCAACATTAAAACTCCTCTGAGGGGACAGGTTAAAAAGTTATTGCTCCAATCCCTTGCTGTATCTCCTTGAATACTCTGTCCAGCTAGTCCCTGATGTAGCTTTCATGTAGTAGTAAGCTGTGAATTCTGGGTGTCACACCTATCTGCTCATTGTCTAAGAATGCTCTCCCTTCCCTCACCTTTCTGTCAGTCTCTGGGGAGAACAGCTGTGGTTAAGCAATTTCCATGCACTGTCTATTCATTTGGAATGCAGAAGGCAAGAATTCTGGAGTCAAGGCATTCAGGGTGACTTTAAAAAAGATTTTAACAGCAACCAGGGAAGTGCTGATACATGACAAGTACATACGGAAGTCTATAAGAGAGAGCTATTGAAGATACGTAGGTTGATCTGTACATGAAAAATAACAAGGGGTTTTTTGTTTGTTTTAATTTATTTAAAAAAAAAAAAAGAGGTCTGCAGCAGTGTGTTTCTGGTAGATTTCATGGTTTTCAATGTAATGACAAAAACTGTTTCACAAACCAGTTAGGATTGCTGTTAGAAACAGAAGTTCCACCTTTCCTCTAAGCTCACTGTCCACAGAATTACAGAATATTCAGAGCTGGAAGGGACCCACAAGGATCACAGAATCACAGAATAGTAGGAGTTGGAAGGGACCTCAAAAGATCATCTAGTCCAACTCCCCTGCCAGAGCAGGATTCCCTAGACCAGGTCACACAGAAGTGCATCCAGATGGGTTTTGAATATCTCCATAGGAGATTCCACGACCTCTCTGGGCAGTCTGTTCCAGTGCTCTGGCACCCTCACTGTGAAAAAATTTCTACGTGTATTCACACGGAATCTCCTATCATCAAGTCCAGCTACTGGCCCTGTGCAGGGCACCCCAAGAATCAGACAATGTGCTTGAGAGTGTTGTTCAAGAGCTTCTTAAACTCTGTCAGGCTTGGTGCTGTGGCCACTTCCCTGGAGATGCTGTTCCAGAGCCCAACCTCCATCTGAATGGTCTCATTTTTCCAGTCTCCTTGCTTGTGCAAAGAGGGATCATAATACTGTCCCCTGTACATTTGCTTTTGGTCAAGAGAAACAGCTCAAGCTTGCTTTATTTCACACTGCTAGCTTTCAGCTAGATCAAGGAATGCTGGTGCAGGCCTCAGAGACATTATTGACTGCCTTTTGTAAGAGCATATTTAAATCATTCATAAAACCATATCCAAATCTTCCCATTCTCTCCTGCTTTTCTTAAATCTGTCACCCCAAATGATCCCCAAGTGGCTTTTTATAACTTCAGAAATCTTTTCTTAGAAACCAATATTGGTTGCTGAGCTTTTCATTGCATTTGTAAGTCTACCCTCCCTCAAAGTATTCTGCTTCATGTAGTTGGTGATCCACTGATGAGCTAGCTGAAACCCAGATACTAATCATCCCACATTGATTTTAGACTATTCTCATTTATAAATTCTTCACAGAAATTTTGGGACTCCAAATTATATCAAATACTTAGAAATATTCAACTGAATAATGTCACGTTATCTGCTTAAAAAGAGAAAACTGAATGTCTATATAATGTGCAAAGAGGAGGCGCCAAACTTCTGTGATATGAACTGGTGAAGACAGAAAAGTCCTACAGCGTTTTCTAGTGTTCCACAAAGTACATATGCTACCTGTATAGAAGTTACAGTAGATCTCCGTCTCTATAATCTCATAGTACATGAAGTTTTTATTACAGGTCTTTTTCTAGACTATTTACATTAAAGTTTTTAGTAATTGCACCAATTAGTGCTCAAGAAACAATGATGAACATTTAAGGGCTGAATGTGAATGCATGCCATATAAAAACTTGATATTTTTACAGAAGTGGGAAACATGTTTGATCACTGTTTGAGAGAGGATGCATGTTGTTGAATGTAGGCAGCGGAAGGCCAGAAATTCTGATTCCAGTCTCTGCTTCTATTGAAGATGCTCAAAAGACCAGCAAGTAAGAGGGGAGGCCAACTAATGGGAAGATTTTACCTGCAATACCACCTTCATTGGTTGATTCTGAGTTGAGAGTTACTTTTCTCCAACTCTTAGTCTAGCACTGACATTTGGAACAGTTTCATCCAGCAGCTAATACAATGAAACAGAATATTAACAGAAAACAAATGAAAGGTAAATGAAAACAAAGGAAATGTACTACTTGATAAAATCATTAGTTAACTTGCAACAGAACATGCTGAACTGTTCAAGGCTGTGCCAATTAATTTTGCTTTCTACAGTTTAAGGCAAATTCATTAAATTTTTTTTTTTTTTGCTTTTAAAGCAAAGTGTGGCCCTAAGTGCCAATTTTTAAGATCACTGACAAGTTGAAATTTAGTATTATTACCAAAACAAAAAAGTTTCTAGCTTATTACATTGGCTAGCCCTATAGTATTTAATTAAAAGTGCTAAGAAGTGTTCCACAGCATTGGAATTCAATTATCTGTCCTTTTAATTGCTACAAGAGCTCTGTCAGGCTACGTTTTTGCCCTAGACCAACCAGCGTTCTCCTAAACTATTACTAGGCACAATTTGGGATTTGGTAACATTCAGAAACTGCTCCCAAAAGCCAATTTGGACACAGTAATTTTATTTTTAAAGGCTAAGAGTTTAACATTCTGGCATTAAGTCTAGCTGATGTAGTATGGCTGTATTCATGAGGTAGTCTTAGACACATTTAATTTACCAATATAGTCATAAGTACAACATCCCAAGGCACAGGCATAACAATATATTTCAAAGCATGAATACCACAAAACTCAGAAGCTAAAATTTTGACATCACTTAAATGACTACAATCTGTTATATGATCTAAAACCCAGAAATTTCACAAGTTTTCTAAGGCTACTCATAAAAAGATTAAGCAATGAAAGGCAGAGGCTACTGCACAAAAAGAATCTCAATTTAGATTTATTGACATTTTAAATCTGCAGCACAGGAAAAAGAAAAGGCAACTAGAGTGCAAATTCAAAACAAAACAAAAACCACACACACAAAATCCCCAAATAAACAAACAAAAAACCCCACACAACAAAGCAAACATAGTTTTATGGTATTTTTAGCAACTCAGAAATTTTTACTGTTAAACCTGGAACACAGCCTGGACTAGCTGGATTCCATCTTGCTAGGTTTATCTTTTAATAGTGTTAATGCAACTACATAATGTGGGGTTTCTGTCTTATCTAGTAGACCTGTACAGAGTATAAGGTACCTTTAGGAAGACTTGCTTACACAATAGAGGCCTACAAACTAAAGGGAAAGCATTTAAATTATCTTTTTTTAGTTTACCACTTTTTCAGCTGCTGAAACTTAAACAAAAGCATATTAGTACTTAGCATCCTATAATTAAATTTGAACTCTTATTACAGTCATAACAGTTGGAGATGCTCTAGATATCTTCATTAATGACCTGGACAGGGGTATTGAGTGCACCCTCAG
>VWZX01006356.1:288-411877 GCA_013399015.1 Galbula dea
CCCCCCCAAGGTTTTTCAAAGCCCTTGAAGAAGGGCTTTCCCAAGGAAGAGTCTGCCACTCTTTCATGGAGATGCCAACCCTGCCAGCAGGAAGCCCTCACCAGCTCTTGGGATGGGAGAAGGAGGAATGGAGAGGGAGGGCATCACTGAGAGCAACATGAAAGCCTTTTCCTCCACCAGATGAGAAAGTCAGCTCCTAGCAGGGCAACGCCACAGTTTGGGACCATCACCCAAGCAGATGTGCTTTGCTGAACACCAGCAGAAAGAGGCAAAGGAAAAACGCCTGAATCCCCTGAACTGAGCTGACAAAGCAAAGCAAACTCACCCAGACTCTCCACATCAGCCCCAGTCCTGCCTTGGCTGCAGCAAGCAAGCATGGGGAGGGATCTGGTGACAGGAGGCATGGTGGTGGCTCTGGTCTCCATCCTGCTCTTTGCCTTCCCAGGGGCAGGCACCGATAAATGATCTTTCGAGGTCCCTTCCAGCTCCTCACATCCTGTGATTCTGTGATCTGCAGGGACCAGACATGGAGCATAAATCAGGCACAACTCCCATAAATCCATCATCTTCCTCCTGATTTACATCAAGGTAGCTGGAAGAATTTATTCCCAGCACCTCTCTCGAGTTTCCCATCCCCAGAGGAGCATGTGAAAAAAAAAAAGACAGGCTCTTTTAATATTGATCTTTCTCCTAAATCTTTTTTTTTTTCCCCTCTTCTTTGGGATGCAAATGGAGATTGATGAGCCCAGGCAGGCAGCTCCTCACCTCTGAGGGCAATGTCTATCTGTGTTCCTGGGTGTGGACGAATGAGCAGCACGATGCCTGTGAGCCCTGCTCCATGGAGCCATCACCCACAGCCAGGGGAGAGTTACCAGGGACCTGGTTCAGCCCAGAGGCACCATCATGAACCATTCCACAGTGTTACTGCCTGTAAGCTAGCAAGCATCCCACAGGAAACGTCCAGCCTGCACCCCTGTTCCGGCTCCATCCCTGACTCTGTCCCCACACTGGCTGCTGCTTCTAGGGCTCATAGGTGGCAAGAGCACCCAGGGACCCTTTTCCACTTCCCCCAGCTAGAGCTGCTCAGGCTCACATTGTAAGGCAATGTGTGATCACCATGGAAAGATGTATTTTGACAGCCACAGGATGGTTTGGGAGTGAGACCCTCACACTTGTCCTGAAGGATGCACATGTGATCCAAAGCTGTAGAAGCCACCCAGGCACCCAGCAGCATTGGAGTACCTCTGTGTTGCCCCCCCCCAAAAGAGAGAGAAGCTTGCTCAGAGTTCTCCATGCACTTAAAGCACTCAGTGGCATCATATGTGACACCAGACACAGAGGTGAGGACCCTCATTGGTGCTACCACTGGAGGACAGAGTCTGGCTCAGCCATCAGCTGCAGCACTCTGGAACTGAGCTGCCTTTTTCCCAAAGGACTTGATGCTTTCCAGACCTTCTCCCTAAGGTGCAGGGGGCAGAGGTACTGATCCTGCAGGCAGGCTGCTTCAAAGGGACTCCTGCTTGCACAGGATGCAAGATCCCTTCAGAAAGATGCCTTGATCTCCTGATGGGACTCTCACCAGGGCTTGACCACACCACGGGGAACCAAGCTGTCTCCAGCACAGCCAAAACCAAGAAGGTCCCAAAAACCCCAGGCTTGGTACACAGACTACTCAGCTCCACACCTTTGGGACCACAAAGGAGCCAAAGAATAACATGGGGCAGGAATCAGCTCCCCAAAGCCTCTTCCCTGCTGAGCGGTGCAGGCAGGCAACAGGAGCCACAGGCAATGGGAGGCAGGAGCTGTGGGGAAAGGGCTGAGTCAGCACCAGGAGAATCCCCCCCAAGCCAGGCCATTTGGCAGGCAAAGGTTGGGAAGGAGATTTCCTTCTGTAACAGGGACAAGCGAATAATTCATAGCAGATAAATAATTCAGCAGGAGTTTAGCCTTCCTCTGGCAGCCGATTGTCTGCGAGCTGTTAGCAATTATCCCACATTTATTTGCCGTGCTGAATTTTTAGCTGAATTATTCAGACAAGTCGTTGTTGGGCTGAGGAAAAGCCTGGGGAAAGGAGGCACTACCTGAAAGGACAGGAAGGATCATCATCAGGATGGTCATGTTGTTAGGATTATTTAGCATCTGTAGTGCAAAAAATACCCCGAGCTGGAGCGGGCTCCGTGGCCAGCGGCGATGCAGAACAGAGCGGATGGGTGCAGAGGAGACACTGGATCGTTGGGTTTCCACCACCCAGCTCCATTTCCAGCCAAGAGCCTCTGGACATCTCTGGCTTTTCTGCTTCCTACTAGCAAATTGATCTGCTGGGACATTCGTCGAAGAGGATGCCGAAGGAAAGAGAGGGCGAGCAAGATGAATTCACATTTCTGGTTGGATGAATAGCTCCCAGATTGCTTTAATGAGGTGTCTCCCTGCTTTGGGCAGCAGCAGGACTGCTCAGTGGTTCTTCTACAGCCAACACAAGCCCATGTGCTGAGGATGCCCACAAGAGTCTGAACTCCTCTGGATTCATCAGCTCAAGGGCTTGGTCCCTGCCTCCTTCACACAGACCTGCAAAGAAACACAGTGATGGGCTCTGGGGGAAAAAAACCAATATACTCAATTCAAGTGAAAAAAAAAGACATTTTCTTGAAGGGCAAAGCAATGCTTCCAGCAGAAAAGAAGAGGAGAAGGACTGCAGGGACAAAGGGAATGAGAGCAGCAACAACCAGCAGCAACAGCCTTGTGCTGAGGCTCCTTGGGCTCTAGCTGCTGGATCCTCTTCTGCTCCTCAGGAAGTTTGGCTTTTCCCCTTGACCAGAGCAGAAGATCCTCCACAGCAGCAACAACACCAGCTTCTGGCTCTTGCCCAGGCATTTCTGTCTGCTTTTTATTCCCAGAAGAACAGATTGGTGAAGGAGAAGACTCAAACCACCCAAGGCAGCCTGCCACCTTTCCCAAGGCACAGCCATGGATGCTGAGGCAGCAGTCAGGCTGGAATTGTCTCTCTTCAACAAGAAACAGCAATAACCCACCCCACTGCAAGCTACAGGACCCTAAACCTCCCACCTGCAGAGAGTAGCTTGGCAGGTGACTCCTGAAGACACCCAGATGTACTGAGGAATCTAATGATAATAAAAACAATTACAAACTCACAGCTGGATTTTTTTTAAGCCCATTTTGGGATTTTAAAGGTTTAATTCACGTTTACCAGGGCTGGTGATGACCCAGCAGCATGGCCTGGAGTCCTCGTCCCTTCCCATAGTGGAAAGCAGCTTTGGCAGAGCTGGTGACTGTGTTCTTGCCTTCCCAGGGCCACTCCAAGGCACCACACTGTTCCCAGAGACCAGAGCAAACACCTCTCCCAGTTCCCTCCATGGACTGGTGTCCCAGCTTGTGCTGCCACAGTGCCTCACCCGTGGCACAAAGCATCCTCTGAGCCAGGAGCCTTAGCAAACTCCCATCCTCCACCGACCAAGGCTTTGCAAGACACTGAATTAACAAACCTCTCTCTCTGTGAGCCAGCTGCTGGAGGCTCTGGATCAGTGAAACAGGTAAAAAGGAAGAAAAGCGAAAGAAATTTGCATGACTGTTCCCTGATGTTCCACCAAAGGAACACACCTCCTCCAGCTGGGCTGAGAGCCTCAGCAATAATCAGCATTTCTTCTGTTTTCTCTTCCTTTGCTGGTCATGCATTTAAAATTGTTTTTTAAATAACAAAGAAAAAAATGATCCCCCAGTGAGATGCTAACTCCAGCCCTGTGGAGAAGTGTCCAGGGAAGAAGGAGGTATCAGACCAATGCAAGCTGCTTTCTGGGCTGCCAGACCCCACCCAAAGGAGGACAAAGCCCACAGGAGGATTTTCCCTCTGCCTAGAATGTACTTCCTCACAGGTGTCACAGGCTGCCTTCCTCCACTTCTTGCTCCTCATCCTTACCTGGCTCCTGCCATCCCCCAGGACATTCAGACAAGTGGTCCTCAGCCTGAAGTCATCTCCACCTCAGCTGGAACAGCCCAGACAACAGTCTTGGTGAGTCAATCCATGTAAATTTGGCCAAATTTGATGAGGCTGCCCAGGTGCCTTCATAGGCAGGGGCTGGAGGTAAAGAAAGCCACTGAGCACTGGAAAGGGGAGCCAGTGGCCATGAAGGGTAGGTAGGGACCTCAGGGACCCCATAACCAGCCCACACCAACCACCTCTACAGGTATCAAGTGGGTCATTAGGTCATGACTCTCTGGTGCTTGCTTGGTCCTGCTGTCAGCCACCTTGGTTGTATCCCCTTTTCCCCAGGGTACCCTTTGAAGGACAAAGAAGGCAGCAACATGTATTTATCCCACTAGACTTACTGGAACCCACTGCAGGATGAGCAGGGCCTTCCACCTTTACTAGTGCATCATCCCATATAATGACCACCACCTCCTGAGATCACATCCTACCAAGCCAGGTGGGTGTCCAGAGCTCCATGTCCTACATAAATACACAGTCCTGGAAGGAGCTCATGGGGTACTGAGAAACAGCCCATGACCACAAGGAGACCTGCTCCACCCCACCCCATCCCGTCCAGTTCCATCCCATCCCATGTGGGCCAGCTCACCAGGAATGTCCCGGGTCAGCACTTCACCAGAGGTAAATAAGGGAGGAATGTATCAGCTCTGGCCTGTGGGATCTGCCAGCTTTCTCCATTGGAGATGAAAAACAAGGGCTGTGGTGATGCTGGTGCCCTTGCCTCTGCCAAGGCTTCCCCTCCACCACCTCCAGCCTGGGAGTGACAGCAGGGGTGCCCAGAGCTGCCTTCTTACCCCTGTCCCTGCACAGCCCTGAGGAGGAGGAGGGTGGACACAGCACAGCATCCTGAGACAGTTAGGATGGGGAAAGAAGTACAAACAACAACAAAAAGAGTTTCTAGACCAAAACCAGATACTTCCATCCCAGCTGATGTGCAAAGATAGGAAAGGGAGGGGGGAGAAAAGCAGCAGCTGGGATTTTGGAGATCAACGTGGGGAGAAGAAAGAAAGAGGGAGGAAGATGAGCGCGCTTTTGTCGCCCGCGGTTGTCAGCCTTCCCAGGGGGAGGGCAGCAGGAAGGTTAGTGATCAGCCAGATCTGAAACCAGCCAAACTATTTCCACATGCCAATAAAAGCTCGAGCACGAAGAGTTTTCAGGGCTCTGGGGCCCCCACACTGCCTCTAAAACAAAACAGAAGAGCTGAGAAGCTCACTCAGACAGGAGCTGATGCATGGAAGGGAGCGCACTGATGACATCTGGCCTTTCCTTCCTCCTCCTCCTCCTTGCCTGCCACAGCTCATCCTCCCAGCACCGCTTGGTCTGCATCAAGGGACACATGGAAAAGCACCTGGGCAGTGCAGACATGGCTTAGTGGGGCTGGTGATGCTCGTGAGGGGACCTTGCCTCCCACATGGGTCTGAGAGCTGAGAACCTCAAGCTCATCTCACTTTTGTCTTCAGTAGGCTCCAGCGTACAAGGTCAGACATTGAAGAGCTGAAGGTTTCCCTGAAGCCAGCCCTTCAGAGAGGCCAAGTCAAGGCAGCCTCCTCCATAGAGATGTTGACAGCCCCAGCCCTCCCCACTCTGAGATGGGGATGTTCTTCAGGTCATGGCCAAAAGAGACCTGCTCACCACAGGGTGACCTTGGCTGAGCCTTTAACTCACCCGTGGCTTAGTCACGGCAGCCATAAAACCCAGAGCAATCACCCAGACCTTGCTGGAGACGAAAGCAGCTGCTGCCCTGTGCTGCTATAAATCACCTCACCAAAAAAAACACAGCACCCACCTCCCTGGCTGTAAATCTGCAGAAGCAAAAGCCAGAGCTGCTTATCAGGAGAGGCCACACCACCACCCCAGCCCAGCTCAGCTCTCATGCTGGCCACATGGGTCCCTGCTGCCTTCCCACCCCTCCCCAGGGAGAGGAAGGGGATGCTCAGTTAAGATTAACTGCCAGCAGCACTCACAGACTTGTGGATAGGTAGCAGGCATCCAGCATCTGCTGAGCTTTGTATCATCCAGTGCTCAGGGTGATGGCCACCTCCACAGCACACAGCTCCATGCCGTCAACAGAGCCCAGCAAAGCCTCAGCATGTCCCCAAGCCCTCCATGTGCCCATGCTGTCCCCAGCCCTTGACTTGTATCTGTTACTCATATCTCCACATCCTTCCTGCCACTCGGTTGGACAATTGCAAGAACCCAAGCCTAGTCCCCCCCTCTTCAACCTCTGACCATTTGCTCAGCAAGCACAAGGACTAGACAACTGTAATCTTTCACTCTTTGTCACAAGAGTTAAAGAAACCCTGGACACCTCAATCCTAAGGGAATCTCCTGTTCTCTGGTGGCTACAGGAGGCAGAACCAAAGAGTGGTGCTGCCATCCGCTCTGGACATGGGAAAGGAGGCCATCAAGGAACACACCCAAGGACACTCCAAGTATGATCCTTGTGTACTTCAGGCACATTTGGAAACAGAAGGGTTTCAGTTCACAAGGCAGGCTGGAAGCCACTACCACACTGCTCTGTGCTCGCACAGTGCCAGCACACATCTCTCCAGGAAAGGCTTCACTTTTGCTACATTAATTAACAACAGAAGAAGAAAAATCAAGCACGGGTCTTTGCCTTGCCCCATTGTCCCATCCCACCAAGGCAAAACCATCAGGCTCTGCAGCTCCATCTTCCTGGAGCCACTTCCCAGCCTTTCCCACCCCAGGGAATCCACAGGTTTCACCAGAAAGCAACACAAATTCATCGACTCCAAAAGGCTCCCCCCTGGTCTCCATTCTCATCGTACCTCCTGTGCTCATTACTGACTGTATTCTGCTCAGGTCCTCCTGGCATGCTCCTCACTGCAGCATCCCAGTGCCAGCAGTGACTAACATCTGTCACATGTTTGCTCTCTCATCCTTGCCCAGAGGCAGGAAAGCTCTGCCTGTGTGTACACGCACCCTTCAACATGCCAACGCAGAAGCTCCAGGTTAAAGCCACCACCTCACCTTTGGGTGTAAATCAAAGTTCTGCCAGGTGTTCTCATCACAGGCAGCATCTTACCCCAAGAGCAGAAGGGCAAGTGCTCTGTGATCCCAAGGTGCTTTGCACTCTTCCATCACCACAGAGTATTCACAAACGTCCAAAGGTGCCCAGCACAGTATCCAGGAGACCAAGTGATACTCCACACAGGCAGCACCACCCCTCCAGCCCAGCTCTCCATGCTGCCCCAACCAGCTCACCACCACCCAGCAGGTCATCAGTCTTGGGCTGGTCTGACCCAGGCACTGGGTGATGCTGCTGTTGGCAGGGCTGCAGGCAGAGATGGAGAAAGGGAATGTGGCATTCCTAGAGGATCAGCACCATTGGGAGACCCTGAGCATCCTGATTGTTGTGAAAAAAATCAAAAGGAGGGGAATAAAATCTTCAGCAGGGCAGACTTTATCCAGCTGAAGATCAGCACTGGTCCAAGAGGAAGGGGTGACTTAAAAAGGGTGGGAATTTGAGGTCTGCTCCCACTCCTCAGAGCACTGAGATGCTGGCACCACCCTGGATAAGTAAAGCAGGTGTGAAACACCCAACTGCTCAAAACAGAGCAGGAGCCATTCCCCTGACACATTCACCAGCAGTAACAGGAGATGACAATCAAACAGGAGCCTTAACCCTGGTGTAAATGAAGAGGGACACATTCTGATCAGAACTACTTGGCACCCAGTTAAAGCCTGATTGCAATAGGCTGCTCACGCATTTGTTGACCAGCTGAGCCGTGCTCCTACCGAGCTTGTAGGGCAAGGGTAGGATTACATTGGGAATAGGAACATTCCTCCAAATCACACCCCCTGCTCCTGGCTCAGTGGGTCACTCTGCCCAGGGCAGATGAGCCTGCAAAAGCCAACAGGACAAGAAAGAAAATGGCAATGAAAGATTGGGAGTTTGAAGGTAGCACTGAAAGGCAGGTCCTAGGTGCAGAGAAATATTACCCTTGGTTTTGAAAGAATAAAACCCAGTGCAAACCCCAGAGCTCCTGCAGGAGGCTGGTGGAAGCCCTGCCCTCTCCCACCACACTCAGTGGTCCTCACTTCCCACTGAGACAAGCTTAGTGATGTGCTGCACTCCACATCTGCAAATCACAGGAGAGCTGGGAGGCTGGAGACACAAAATACCTTGTCATCACACTTGGGACTATCAGCTGCCATCACGAGCATGGTTTGTGGAGCTCAGCTGCACTCGTGTCCCTTCATGTGCTTCTGCAAAGAAAGCACAGATCCCAGAAGGGATCTCAGGAGGCCACCCAGCTCCATCCACACCACGGCAGAATCTGATGCATCCCAGGCTCTGCTGGCTAGTACAAAAGCCATGCTGAGCACAACCATCCTGCACAATCACTGCCCCCCTCGAGGGAGTGGAAACCACAGCAGGGTTTTACGACAGCATTAAACTCAATGTTCCCAGCAGCTCTGGGAGGGCTGGACGTGCTCAGAAGGGTTATTCCAGCCTGAAGGGCAGATCTACCAGCAACAAATCCAAATGGAGAAGCAGCCACAGGGCTGTTTGCACACCTTCTGCCAAGAAATGTTGTGGCCTCCAGCACAAGAGGGGCAACTTGTTTCTTCCTCTCTCTCTCTTTCTTTTTCCTAGTAAATTAAAAATAATAATCATGGTAGTAAACTCCCCTTGGCTTTATCCTCCCCCACAGGAGCAGATTCAATTAGCAGCTTCCCTGAGTGCCAGAGGTGTGATTTACTTCCAGAATGGGACACATTAAGAGGTAGGGCAGTGGGAAGTTTCCATTTGCCCCCTAAGCAACTTCTCCCTCCCCAGCCATTCCCACCGCTGAGGATCAGATAAGCTTTCCTGCTCGCCTTCCACACCAACAGGTTTGGGAGGCACAGCCTGTGGTTTGGTTACAGAAGCCCCAAAGACAGCTTCACCTTGGGGATCTTGCACCAGGCTCCTTTCTTTGTGCAAAATGGATGCCATCACCCATGCAGGGGATGCTCTCCAAAGCCAAGCATCCCCTCAGACTGTGTTGGTACCCCACTAGCTGAGCACAGGCTGCTTTATAACCTGAGCTGGCAGCTGCTGATAGCCAAAGCATCCCAAAATATCCTAGGTCCAAACTGAATTCCCATAATACCACATCAGTTAGTGACATTGTTTAATAGGCATGATGGTGGGAGGTTGACTGTTGGACTTGATGATCCTAGAGGCCTCCTCCAACCTTAATGATGCTGTGCAATACTGCTGGGCAGCTGCAACCTTAATGGGTCCTGTGTCAAAAGGGTCAGTCCCCAGCACAGCATGCCCCTGCAGCCTCGTGGCATCCAAAATACTCAGCTGACTGGAGCAGCTACAGCCCCAGAATCCCAGTGTGATGGGTGTTGGACCTTTGGGGATCATCTAGCCCAACCCCACTGCTAAGCAGGGTCACCCAGAGCAGGTTGCCCAGGATCACCTCCAGGTGGCTTTGGAATCTCTCCAGAGAAGGAGACTCCACAATCTCTCTGGGCAGCCTCGGCCAGGGCTCTGGCAAACTCACAGCAAACAAGTTTCTCCTCCTGTTCAGGTGGAACCTCCTGGGTTCCAGTTTGTGCCCAGTGCCCCTTGGCCTGCCCCTGGCCACAACTGAGCAGAGTCTGGCCCCAGCCTCTCAACACCCACCTTTTAGATACTGATAAGCATTGCCATCCCCATCCCAGCACTGTGACCCACACAAGGGGGAGCTCCCAGCCTCCTGAGAGGACCCCAAATTGCCTGTTGTTCTCTTTCCACCCAGGTACCATCCCCCTGCTGTTCTCAGCTGGGTTTTCACACGGTTTCCCAGAGCTGAGCTCCCAAGGGGAGCTGCTGCAGAGGCTGAGGAGGAGAGGCAGCAATGCTCCATGCCACTCACGTCAAGCCCTCCACGTCCTGCCACTTCCACTCGATTCCCTTCTAAAGGGGCTGTGAGGCAGCTCTCATATTTATACTTCAAAACAGCTTGTTTGTGTAATTGCCCAAAAAAAAAAAAAGTTTAAAAAAATAAAACAAGGACAGAAACCAACCCTGCTACAATGACTAATTAGCTGCTCCTGCCTCCTACCCTGTAAACAAATGTATTTGTAACCAATTTGCAAGCACTTTGCATAAGGGGCCCAGAACACTCGTGCCTGTTTGATGCATTTTGACATTAATTTGATAATAGAGGCTTAACAAGGAATCCAGGCTCCCTAGCTATAAATATGCTGCTTTTCCACTTCCTTTTATCTGCACAGTGAAATAATGTTGTTTTTCCCCCTGCTGCAATAACCACCATCCAACCCTTTCATGAGTGCCCTTTATGTCCTTTAGCATTTTCAAGGCTTTTTCTTTTTTTTTTTTCCCCTCCTCCTGGAGAAAGTAAAAGGTTTTTATTAGTTGTATTTTTAATTCCTGTTCATCAGGGGGAAAGAGAAGAGAGGACAGCATTGGTACTCTGGTAATGTAGCTTCTAGGAGACAGGTATGAGAGACTTGTTTGTTCAGAAATATTTCTCCATTCATTTGTGCCTCATAAGAGAGAGAAAGTTCTTCCTTTTCCTCTTCCCCTCCACTTGCTGTGGCTCTCCCTGTCCATGCAACCGTTCACTGGCACACCAGAAAACAAATTCAAGCACAGGAAATAGGACACAGGAGTCTACTCTGATGCCAACCAGAAAGCCACCATGGCCTCCAGCCGCAAACTGTGGCACTACAGGACCACTCCACTCCAAATCTGTGCTTGATGGGGCAGTCCCCATCACCACAAGATCCATCCCACATCCAGCAGGGCTGGATCACAGGGACTGAACTAGGGCTACAGCTTGTCCAGGTCCTGACAACACTATTTCTCCTCTCCTGCTGGTCCCTCCCGAGACTTTCCACCCATCCCAGTAACAGAACATTGCTCATACACAGGTTCTCACTCATGCACAGGTCCTCCATCTCTGCCTCATCTGACAGCCCCCAGGGAGAAGCTGTCTCTAGGGCCTGGGAAGTAGCAAACACAAAATTAGCACCTTGGAAATTGTCAGTTGCCTCCTGCAGCCATAGATGAAGCGATTTGGCCTCTCTGCTCCATACTCCTCTTTCTCCCCTGCCTCCACCTTGGAGCCAGCAATGAACAAGCTGCTCCCAAACTGATCCAGGGAGTGAGAAGTTGCAAACAGACCACAGACCCGGAGGACCTCTCTCTTCCTGCCATCCCAAGCCTAGAGACCTCCCAAGACAAGGTCCCAGATGCTGTAGGCTGACAGTGAGGATCTGGGAGGTGTTTAGCCAGCACAATGCAGACTTGCCCCCTCTGAGGTGCTCTCACCCATGACATATTGAATGCTGGAGAGCAGTTGGTGGGAGATAAGGGCTGTGAAGAATAAATCAGGTGAACCAGCCCAAAAAGCAGCATTAGTGCTCATCCCCACTTCCCATTTTGGCCCACAGTGCTCAGGTATCCAGTGGCAAGAGACTGCAAAGCAAGAAGAGAACCAGATCTGCAGGCAGAAGAGAACTGGATCATCTGAACATCCTTCCCAAACCCATAACTACAATTAACAGCCAGCTTCTTTCCATGGCTACAGATATTGTTAAAGGTCCCTTCCCTGCCTCCTCACTGCATGCCCAGGACTTCTCCACACCCAGCTCCTCAGGCTGCCCCTCCTCTGCCCAACACACACAGGCTGCAGAGCTGTGGTGACAGTGGTAACCTGCTGCTGCTTTCCCAGCAGGCTGCTACCTGCTGCCCAGCAAGCCCAGTTAAACCAGGCAGCAAAAAGCCAGCTGTGCAGAAAATGGTGGCAGAGAGGTAGGGAAGGAAGGAGGGGACAGCCACTGTCCCACTGGGCAGCACTGCAGGGAGCAAGGGAAATCATTAATGACTCAGACCTGCACGTACAAGGTCTCCTTTCCCCTTCACACAGCCAGCAAAGGTAGGCACAGCCTTGTTCTCCACCAGGAGGTCTCACTCTACCTACTTCACACAGCTGGGTCAGGAGGATAATGAAGATTTGGGAACTGTCTTCTGCAAACAGATGTGCTGCCATGAGACCAAAGGTTTCTGACACCCTGGGGACTACTAAGCATCTCTGGAGGTGCAGCTCTCCAGCCCTAGGGTCACCCACCCCCATCAGCAGACAGAAAACCCATAGGGCAGCCCAGAAGCCTTCCCTTTTTTTCCCCCCTCTCTCTTTAAACATGTCCTGGATTGCCATGATCTAGTCTGAGGCATTTGCCCAGCCTCCTCCTTTCTCCACAGCAATCAGAAGTGCCTCTCACCCCCTCTCCCTGACCCCCCCCCTTGCAGAGATCAATACTCCATTTGCTCAAATAATGGTTGTATAGCTGATGGTAAAACCAGAAACACTGTGAGACATCCAAGTGGTCACCAGATATCCCTCCCCCTGCCAAGGGAAGCTCTTCACCCTCTGCCTTTTCACACCTCCACTCCAGTTCTGCCTCCTGGAATCCAAGTCTTGTCTCTCCATGCAAACACACAAGCTGGCAGAGGACACAAGATCAGCACTGAAGAGTAAGAGGGTTGCTCCATGCAGACCTTCCCTGGGTTTCCTCCCACCAGCACATCCTTTCAGCCATCTCCTCAAGTCCTCCTCTGGGATCATTAATGCTGAAACCCCACAGCAAGTCCCAGTGATCAGTTGGAGGCTTAATAGAGTCCAAAAGCACATTCCTTCCTCAATTCCCTCCCTCTTTATCTCTTCCCTCGCCCAAAACCACAGTCAGATTGAAGTTATTGGAACACTAAAAATCCATAACTTAAACACAAGAGAGGGAAAGAGGGAGGAAGGGAGGGAGAGAGGGGAGGTGCCCTGGTGAGCAGAGGTGCTAGAATAGAAAACCAGCAGAACACAACCCATGATCTCCTCTGAAACCAAACCTGGTGCAGGACCTTGGATCAGTGTGGGGACAGAGAACAGCACATGTGCTCTCCTGAAGTCCCACCACAAGCCTTGCACAGACTTACCTTGTAAAAACAGATCACACATCAACACTGGGTGATCTACAGCTTCGCTTACCTGGCTGAGCTGATTTAAGCACATGGGTACATGACCCACACCATTTTCCACCAAGCTGTTCCTCCTCCATGTTTGTTTTGTGGATTTTTTAATCTAAAGTAGGTGCTGCAAGCACCTGAAGCCTGGTTTCCCTCTATATCACCATCCTGCACCTAGAAACTGCAACACAAGAGACAGGTCAAAAGGATGCTTTTTTTTTTTTTGCACTGATCAGCCTTCCCAGGCAGAGAAGGCCAGTGGCTGGTTCTGCCCCAGCTGTATGGTGCACGGGGCTGTGGTGCATCACATCCATTCCACTCCTCTCCACCCCTTCAATGTTTGGTGCAGTCAACCCAGAATCCCAGCATGGTGGGGGTCAGAAGGGACCTCTGGAGATCAGCCAGTCCAACCCCACTGCCAAAGCAGGGTCACACAGAGCAAGTTGCCCAGGATCACCTCCAGGTGGCTTTGGAATCTCTCCAGAGAAGGAGACTCCACAACCTCTCACCAATGTCACGGTAGCATCAGTGGGATTTTGGTGACCCCTGTCCACATTTAACTGGACTTTTGATCTCAGCTCTGGGCTTCATGCAAAGAAATGGTGCAGGTCCAGAGGGCTGGGGTTGGAGCAAGGTGTAGCTTGGTGTTTCTCAGAGTGATGGACCTTCTGCAAGCCATGTTGGTTCACCTACCCAGGGATGACAGTTATTTTGTCCCACAGCAACAAAGCCCAGCAGTTGAGTGCTTGGAGATCCACAGAGGAAACTCATTTCCTAACCACAAAGTAGCTCCTTTAATGTTCAGCTGAGGCCATGAGCACCAAGGTGCACAGAGCAGCACTCACAAATCCACAGCCTGATGGAAGAAGGCTGTAAATCCCAGGAGCATCACCCACCCCAGCACTCCCAGTCCAGACTGGCTGCACCCAGGCACATCCCTGCCCATGCAGACCTCACTGCAGCAACTCACCTAGCATCCCTTCAGCTGCAAATGCCTTTGGGGAAGATAGCTTTGGGCTTTGGTTTTAAAGAGAAATAAGAGGCAGGAGGTAAGGAGAGAGCTGTGGTTCAAAATCAGTTTCACTCTTTATTTGAAGTGTTACATGCCACCAGCCTACATGAAAGTTGCACATTCAGAATTTGACTCACTACTAGAACAAAGGGCCAGATGCAAACACAAGTGTCAGACAAGTGCACAGATGGAGGAGCCCAAACCAAGAAGCTTGTTGGTCTTTGCAGCCAGGTTGTGCCACATCCTGATGACACCCGAGATGTCAGAGGCGAGCCCACAGTCCTGAGGGCCACCTCCTTTTGCCACCTTCAGGGCGTTGGTGGTGACCTGGGTCTTCTCTCCTAAAGCAGCAGTGGTCTCTTTCAACAAGCTAAACAAGCAGCTTTGGTAACATCTCTTCCAGAACCGAGGGTGTTAGGAGACCAATTGCCCACGTAATGCTTTGCCAAATTCCCCCTTCTATCAATGCCAGCAGTTCTTCCAAGGAGAAACAATTTCCACCCCCTGTTTACAGGGAGAGATGACAGCAATAGGGACTCTTACACTGACAGTTTATTTTCAAAGAAAGTTTTGATAGAAAAACATTTTCCCCAGCAGCCTTGGGCAGGGAGTTGCAGCTTCCACTTCAAAGGACAAACTTCAAAAACAAATCCAGTGTCCTAATGGTTTTGTGCTACATTACTTAATTGTCATACAGCTAATTAGCAATGCCTGATTTCACATTCTCTGTACATAGATGAAGTCCACAAAAGAAGGGGCTACTTAAAACAATAAATAAAACAAGGCACCAGGCAGCCAGACTCTGACAACATTAACATAAAACATTACACTTTACCATTTAAAAAAACTGAAATAAAACCCCCTGTAATGATTAAACCTATATTAGATCTGTCTTGCTTCAGATCTCAGAGCTTTGGATCTCTGCAAGGAGAAGGGGGAGAAGGCAAGGCAGGGAGCGGGGGCTTAGTGTGCACGGCTGGGTATGTATTTCACCGGCGTGCAGAGAGAGAGATCTTTAAAATTCTAATTATTTCCCTATCAGGCAGCAAGCTGGGGATCAATAGATGGTACAGACTGACCCCTTCCCTCGAGGGGCAGGGGGAAATGCACAGAAAAAGAGAAAGGGGAGGGCGAAAGGAGAACGTCAGAGGTCAATGCCACAAAACAATAGATATTGATGTCTCCATTCATTTCAACCAGCGGAAAGGTCAATGCCTCCCTTGCTTCATGTTTTATGGCTGAAATCCTGCTGCTAACAGCAACAATGTTAGTAGTCAGACCTCATCCATCCTATTTTATTATTATGATTATTTCTAACCAGGTTAGCCATTTTGAAAATTTGACGAAAGCTGGGAAGCAGCAGTTGGAGGGGAGCAGAGGAGGAGGAGAAGAGGGGAAGCTGCCCTGGAAATTAATGGAAGGGATGCTTTCCATTAGTTTTCCAGCCTGCCTGTCCCCCCACCTGTGCTCCAGTTTGTCCCTTGCTGCCCCCTAAAAAATGAAAAGGGCCTGAGGCAACATCCCTTCGCTATTAATCATTATTCCCTCTACAACATCCCAATTGGTTTCTATGGAAATGATTCTCCTGCCAGAGTACCCTGGCTGCCGGCACATCTCATCCGAGAGGCAGGAGAGCTGCACTGGAAGGAGATTTGCCTCTGCAATGCCCAGCACGGCTCACATAGCTCCTGCACAGGCGTCCCTGTGGAGAGGGGTGAGCAGTTTTGGCTGGACACTCTCCACTGGGACCAGCATCTCCCTTAAGCAGATGAAAGAAACATGTTTCTGCACCCGTTAACACCTCACATGGGATACTCCATCCCCAAAAAAGGCTATGGGGAGACAGCACCCAGCACATCACAACACACTGTCCTATTCCTGCATGTCTTACGTGCCTCTGAAGACCAGCAAGGTGAAGTGACAGATCCTGCCCTGCTCCCCTGGGAGTCTCAGATACCTCGGCAAAGGAGGAGGTAGTCATGCAAATTTCAAAGCGAGCAGGGTCGTGGCTCTGGTACCAGTCAGCCTGCATTAGCAGCCCTAGCCCTGCCCTCTCCTCCTGCACGGAGAGGAGAGCATGTTGCACCTTTCATGCTCCCTTGGGCCAGGTGGGTGAGCCCTCCTCCCTGCTCACAGGTGGGCAAACTGAGGCCAAGTCTCACAGTGTGTGCCTGGCTTCCAGTTTGAGGTCCACGACACAGTCCTGCCCTGCCTCCTTTCACTCCCATCTCCTCTCCTCCTGCTGAACCACCTTCCCAGCAGATGAGAAACTGCAGTCCAAGCTCAGCAGTTGCCTCACAGCTCCCTTTCCAAACTGAGCAGTAGATTCGCTGCCATTTTCTAAAGACAGCATGAAATCAGCTCTGCAAAACAGCTGAGGAAGCAATCCTTTAACCTACAGTCCTCCTAACAAACTACCAGAACACTGATGACAGCCCAACCCAACTCCCCACACCAAAACCACCATCACTCTTCAGGTCCAGACCCTCCCAGCCTGAAGGAACCAAAAGCCACTTTGCCAAACATGACTTTGGACAGTGGCAGAGCAGCAAACAACTTCTGATTTTACATGCTAACGGCATTTGTCCCAGAGTATCCTTCTCCCAAAGATGTGCAGATTCCTTGTCAGTGGTCAAAGCTAAGATTTCTTCTGCAGTCTCCAAAGATGGGAGGGTCAGATTTGGAGCACAGCAAGAAACACAGCAGCAGGGACTGGGAATCCTGCAGAGGCACTCCCCGAGAGAAGGGCACTTGCTGTAATCGAATTCATTTCTTTTACACTACGGACAGTGGCATCAGCAAGCTCAGAGATCACCTCATTAGATGCTCACAGATAACAGGAGGGTGATTTCTGGAGAGATGGGGACAGAGACCAGAGAAAAGGAGGGGGAATTTCCTATTAAAGAAAAGCTAAGAACAAACCACCTCTGTCTCCGTTCTCCTCTCCTCTAACGCCGCACGCTGGAGTCTCCGCGCTGAGCGGGCTCCGAGACCCATCCATTGCTCTGCTCAGAACATATGGTGCTATGTTTAATAGCCCAGCTCTGCCAATTGGGGACTATTAGGGTGGGTTCTTTTCCCAGTGTAAATGTTGCAGAATATAAATTGTAATTAACACCGATGCCAAAATAGCACTTAGAGAAAATAAGCACATTATTAACATCTGGTGAATCCTGCCTGGAGTGCAGAAGCAGCGGAAATTCTCACTCACCATAAGAGGATTTGTAGTAGAGATATCAAGCATTGGCTCAGAGTTGGGGAGTCAAGGGCTAAAGGAGTTTTTAGCTCTTCATCACTATCTCTGGTGCTATCTTTATTACCTGTGGGTAACCTTTCCTAGCCCCGATTATAACCGGTAGCATTTGCATCAGGACTTCTGACCTGCTTGTGTGAACACTGATGCCTCAGCACCACACTGCAGGCAATGGAATATGGCATAATCAAACATGCCTGATTGCCTGCCCTGATCTAGCAAGACCCAAGGCAGATGGAGATCACTTTGCCAACAAGCAAAAGGTAGAGCATGTTTCACCAGGTTACTCTAACCCCAAGACCAAAGGGTTAACATCACTGTTAAGCAACCGGTGTTTTCTGTCCCCCAGCACAGAGGGGAGCAGGTAAGCTGGTGCTTCTGCCAGTCATGTTGGTGCCACAGCATGTATGTGGAGGGGACATCCTTGCTGAGGGTGGAAATGGCCTCACTCATGTAGCACCAAATGTTGGGAGTCCTCCACAGGACAAAACAGGTTCCCTTGGGCATCAGAGAGCTGGCACCAAACTCTCAGCCTTCCCTCTACCTTGCCATGAGGCTAGAGGCACAAGGAGGAGAAAGCAGCTTTGCACACAATCGCTGCCTAACCCTCGCTATTTATTCTAGGAGAGAAACTCTGAAAAACACTAGGCAGAGCTGAAGTGGCCCAAACTGGGCAGAGTGGCTTCTGCTCCTGCCAAAGAGTACATCTGATTTCGCTGAAGGGAGGGAGAAGGAGAGAAGAAAGCTGTTGGAGAGGGAGAGAGGGATTCAAACAGGCAAGAAATAATGACAAGAGGTAGAAAGAATGACCTCTTTGGGAGAGCAGAAGAGAAAACAGTGGCAGGATGCCAAGAACAGGGCACCAGATCCTCGCACTAACCTGAGGCAGAGCCTCAAATACTCCAGGAGCGATGGCAGCTCAGCTGCAGCCGATCCTGGAGGAGCTCCACTCATCCTCACCACCTTGTTACCGGCTGCACACCGGAGAGTGCTGCTGGCACCCTGTCCTGAGTGAGGAAGGGAGACAGCAGACTCAGGGCAGACAGCAAATGCCTGCAGGAGTTAGTTTTAGCAATGCACAGACTTGTGCTAGTAGAAGACTAACATTTAACCTGCTCATTAACACCTTAACACTGTAACCTATCTGAGCACAAGGGTTACCGCAGTCTGGCTCAAGGCTGACACCAGCAAGACAGATTTCGAGGCAGGTTCACACCTGACTGAAGAGAAAGTAAGGAAAGAACATACTCCAAAGCTGTAAGATGTATTTTGCTCTCAAATCTATTCCATCAGACCAGGCTTCCTATGAACCACTGATGGCAGAACACCATTTGGGAGATGGCATCTTGTGTAGAGAATGCCAACAAGCAGATGAGGACAAGATCTTTGGACAACACTGGGCCTCCCCAGAAAAGCACTGCTCAACACATTAGGGAGGGCTGAGGTGGAGAAGTTGGACAGCTCTGGCTGATAGCTGTTTTGCAGAAGACAAGAGCCAGTGTGCTACTACAAAATACTCCAGCAGAGGGGGGGAAATCTGACTGCCACCCAGAAATGTAGCTCCAGGAATTCACAACTTGCCTTTTAGTCCAGCTGTCTGATGCTTTCAAACATGCTCAGTAAATAAAGCAATAAGAAAGTGATCCAGAGCACTACTGATGCCCGAGGAAGTTCTGTGGAGCAGAGGAGCTGACTGAAATCACACCGCAAAAAAACTTTCTAACATCTCTAAAATTAGCATGAGCTAAAGGCATGGGATCTAAGGACAGAACTGGAACACTACATTCCCATCTACACTGCAAGACAGACTGCATTTAAATCAGATCTGAGCCTCAACTTGGTCACTGTAGGCACGATCTACCCCAGGACAAGGATTCCCAAAAGAGCTGAGAACTTCTCCCACCAGAGCAATGGAAACAGCACCAGCAAGAACATACCCTGGTCAAAGTGCTAATGACCCTAGTTTGTTATCTGAAAACAGAAGAGAGCCCTTGTGGTTCCTCTCCATCAAAAAAAGCCTTTATATATTGGTGATGGCATGTGTATGACTACAAATGCATGTTTGTAACATAGAAAAGATGTGATGCACTTCAACTGAGCAACACATTTTTGTGCCTCTTAGCTGGCTTAGGCTTTCTACTTTGCAAAAATAGACTGAAGCAAAGAATGATGCCCACCAATATCACAAAGCACACTGCCAAAGTACACGGGGGAGGGAAGGGGGGAAGGTCCTTAGGAAACACACCAGGAGACAGAGGGGAAAGAGCATCCTTAAGTCAGTTTCTCCTACCTTTAACTTCAGTAAAATAACCAAACAATTCATGTCAACCGCAAGGAGATACTCGTCAGATTCCAGAAACCTTTCAGGCAGGATTTGTAGATGCAAGCAATATCCAACAGATATTTACCCACTGTAAAGGGCCAGCTTCTTTTTTATTTTGCAATTGCACCTATTTAAAGTGATTGTACAGCATCCACCGAGGTGGCCAGGAGCTGAAGGTGGGGAGTCCAGGCCAACGAGAAGCTATTTCAGGTGTTCACGCTGACTGTCCTTTCCAGGCTGTGACAGTCACCACCACAAGTTAGGAGGTTCCTCAGCCACTCTGCTTTTAAAGAGGGTAATTTCATCCAAGTGCCTCATGGGGACATCTCTGATGACCTCTGTCAAGTCCTCGTGAAGAAGAGGGAAAATGACGACGTTTAATGCAGGGCGATCCGCCTGGAAACTGAACCAGACACAGGTTATCAGCCGAGGAAAGAGACAAATCCTCCCGTGCAAGAGAAAGGGATTGCAAGGATATGGACCACGCAGTGGTGGAGACAAGGAAAGGCTATTGAGAGGAGGCAGGAGGGGCAGCTGCAAGTCAAGGTCCCACACTCTCCTCTCCACATGTCAGCAGGGAGCAGAGCCTGGGCTTGCACCCCTTTTCAGAGAGTCTGTTGAGCTGACACAAGCCCAAATTAGGCCTAACAGGGGGAGGGGGAATAAAATTTAAAACTATTAATAAATAAATCACAACATATAGGTATTCTTAGAGGAGCAGAGCTCCTAAGAGCTCTGCCCAAACTGGGGAAGGTGCTCAGAGCCAGCAATTTAAACCACCTACAAACCAGCAGCAAGTTGCAGAGCCATTAAGAAAATCAGGCCAGAGCAGTGCCAGGCATTCCCTCGGGGCTGAGCCTGGGATTATCACTTCAGGCTGGGTTGTTCTGCATGCAGAGTCTACACTCTGCAATTAGAGCACAAGCAAGTTTAGAGAGCTCAGATCTGCAGATAAGCATTTAAGTGTACACACATACATACACACACACACACACACACACTGCAGCCTCCTTTTTAATCCAAGTTGCAAAAAACCTGTCATGGCACTACAGAAATTTGCCCCAACAGAAACACACACAAGTATCCCTGTTTGCTACTTAAATTTCAGGTTCCATTTCCTGAATCTACAGCCTCTTAGAGAAACTTAGCCTCTCCTCCTGCCCTCCCAGCTCTTCTTGCCAACATCACCCCACTGGGTTTGCACATAGCCCAGACCTTGTGAGAGAGAGGCCTGATACACTACCATGAGAGAGGAGCAGCAGGGTCATAACTACAGAGCAGAAGATGAGAACAGCCCAAGTAAAAGCCATTTATGCAGTGTAAAAAAGAACTTTGCAAAAAAAACCCAAAAACAAATAAAGCCCAAGCCCCCATCAGCAAGCACTCTACATGATAGCAACCTGGGGAGTAAGAGAAGGAGGGTGAAGAAATACTGTTACTCAGTGTAGCACAGCAAGAGTTCAGCCTTTTAAAGCTGGGGGTAAAGGAAAGTTATGCTACAGTTTAAAAGACTTGTGACTATTAGCCCCATGCCACCAAGATGCTTCCTCTGAAGCCTGTACCAAGGGCCAGTTCGTTATCACTCTCAAGGAAGTAGAGTCACACTGGCAGCATCAGCCCCTTGAGGCTGAAAGCAAGTTTTGTTGGGTGGAAAGAGTTCACTGCTCAACAAAGTTCCCTGGTATAAATGTGCATCTGGACATTTTCCAGCTCACTTCTAGCTCTGAAACACCTGGATTTCTGTCAAATAGAGAGGGAAGGACTGGAGATTCAGGGGCTGGAAACACACCTGAAAATCCCAGCTAGTAATACAGCCAGCTGAAGAAAAGGCCAGGAGAGACTGGCATTTCCTGGGAGGCAGAAAGGATGTTTCCATCCACAGATGATTTGGAGTAGAGCTGCCAAAAACACAGCAGACAAACTCCCATTCCAAGGCTAGTTGCTCAGTCCCAGTGGGTTAAATTAATTTGCCTGAACCTAAGAAGCTGCAGGAGTAAGGATTTCCAGCAACAAAACTACCTGGGGCAATTTTATCTCTTTCTGCATCACAGAGCTGCCCTTCATGCCTCACGCCTAAGGGCTGGCAGAAAAGCACACTGCTCCTTGAGTGGATCTAGGGGCTTCTGTAGGAGCCTACAAGAAATCAACCAGCAAATAACCACTGATCTGGGAGGCAGTTGGTAAAGCCTGCAGTGAAATTACATAAAATACAGCAAATGTCTCTTTGATAGTCCCTCCTCTGCCTCAGCTCTTCATGTTTCTTATCCAGCACCACAGTCCTGCAGAGAAAATCGTGTTAATAGACCAAGTTTACTGAAGTTCAGCTAGGAAGAAACAGCCATCTCCCCAAGGCAAAGAAACCTCTGCTTCTTTCTTTGTATACAGACTCTCCCAAATTTGATCTGCATGCTGCTTCCCACCACATACAAAATTGGAGTCTATAAGCAGCCTTTCCATGTAGCTATAAAAACGAGACCCTAGACAAGCTGACATGACAATCTGCCACCAAGACAAAAGAAAAACTCCACCACAGTAAGGATACCTTCCAAAGAGGCTGCACTTCCAGGAGCAGTTTGAACTTGTATCTTAAAAAGAAAAACAAAAAACCAACCCCAACAACAAAAGAGAAAGCTTTGTCATTTTCTCCCCCCAACAGGAAACTATGTTACTGCAAACCTTGTAAATTCCATACCCCAGCAAGTTGACGCCGGAGAATTCTTTCCATGTACAATTTGCGTGATTTAGGAAGAAAAAGCCAATGAAATGCACATGGTTCACTATTCTCCTCAGCTAAACGTGCGTGCAAAGCCTCTCCTTTAACTGCCTGGTAAAAACACCCTGATTTTAACGAGCAGCTGTCAGAATGGTAAACTGGGATTAGCAGTTCCCAAAAGCTGCCTCCCTCTGCAATCTCTGCTCCTTCCCCGGAAGGCAATTCCTTTCTTCATCCACCTGTCCAGGTGGGCTAGATTAAGTGAGAAGCACTTAGAGCACTAGTTTGAAAGGCTCCCGGGCATGGGGAGGAGATAACAAGAAGGGGAAGAGATTGAGTTAATGAGTTGCAGAAGAGCTCCTGTAATCTTCTTGACGGTTCTTTCCTCATTCCACACCTGGATGGACTTCAAACTGGATCTACCTCTGCAAGCACATGGCTTGTAAAATTAAAACCCGAAGGACAGAGAAGGATGTTGACCTGGGGAGACAAAAGAGCTGCAGTTCCAGGCATGAAACCCTGCTTTTTTTTTCCCAAGGGAAAAAAGCCAAGGATATGCTCCCTTGCTCTCTCCTACAAAACCTCCAGACTAAACTCATCATGATTAATTTAATGAAAGCAAGTTTTCTAGGCAACTGACTAGCAGCCCCTTCAAAACAGATCCTTTAATCAGAAACAACCACTGGAATAACAAAAAAAAAATACCCCCCCACACATATTTTCCAGCATAGCCTCTGGTCCAGCAGACTCAACACCAAACCAACAACCACCCATCAGGAACTTTTACAAGGAGGTCTCTGAAGTGTCCTCATTTGGATGAGGACACTTAGTGGGCCTGGCTTCAGTAGTCAGCTGGAATCATCTACGGAACTGGAAATGAACAGTGGAGCACACCCTCTGCCACAGATTTCTCCTGGCATCAGCAGAGGTATAACATCACTCTACAGTCAGATCTTGAACAGGTTGCATGTTGCTGAAAGGGTTAATGGCACTTTGTTATTTGCCTCCCAAATTATCCCAGAACAGGTGTGGACTGGACACAGAAAGGTTATTTTCAAGTGAACAGCTTGGTAAATAGCCTAACACTATGGTCTCAATTACCTCCAACCAGCGTGGCAGGATCCAATATGTAGGTCAGGGACAAAGTCAAAAAGAAAGAGGAAAAGTCTAAAGCAAGGCTGCACTTTGATCAGATTTCCTCAGTTTTAGCAAGACAAAAGAGTCACTCCCTGGAATGCAGTTATCTCCTGGCAAACACTCTCAGTATGTGTTTTCAGACATGCCTCTAGAGAGGCTCCAAGTCCCCAGAACTCCACTTGCTGATAGAGCTAAAGGGCAGCCCAAAGCCATCGGAGGATCTCACCAGCCAGCTTCTGAGGATGAATTTTCCCCCTCTGCAATTCCCTGCAGCAGAGACCCCCAGAAGAGGACAGCTCCACTGTGTTAGGTGATGCTCCACTGTTAGGTGCTGCTCAGACCTACCTCCTCTTACTTGTAAGGAAAGGACAAGGCAGTATTTGGGACTGAAAGATGCATTTCCCTAGGGGACCTCCAGAGAAACCTAAGAAAAGCCCTATGCCAAGTTAAATGTTTCAGCACATCCCACTTCCCAAATGCTGGCAAGCAGCAATAAGGGCACACAAGGTGGTATAATTAAGCACTGGCAACAAAAGCAGCACACACCAGATAAAACAAGGCACTATGGTGTATCAGGAGTGGATCAAGGCCAGATTTTTCAACTCCACAAATGGAGATGAGCTCATGGGAAAAGAGGCTCTAGAGAAGGAAAGGAAGGAAGGAGACCAGGAGAAGCTTGATCTGGGGGAACAGTGCACAGGGGGGACAGAGCAGATGGGGTCTCAGGGTTTGCATGACTCTCACAAATGCAAACCAACCTCTGCTGCAGTCACACACCTTCTCCCTGCTCCATTCAGACTTCCTCTGCAGGCTGCTGAGCTACTTCTGGAGTTTCCCAAGAGAAGAGAATTCAGACCAACTCACTTTTCACCATGTACACAGCTCTTTTACCCACATGCACACAAACCCTGTTAATCCCCATCCAGGCACAGCCTAAATCTGTTTTTACTGGAAGACTTGCTCCCATCTGAAAGCTCAAATGTGGCATCACTCTTGAAAGCTTCAGCCAACATACCTGAGCCAGGCTGGAAACTCCCATCCCTGAAGCACTGCACGGGGGAACAGAGGAAGAGCCAGGACAAGCTGGAGCAGCTGACAAGTGGCATGGCCCAAGATACATACACACACACTCTTCTCATCTTTTCAGGGAAGGCCACACTCAAAATCTGTTCCACTGGCCATGCCCTGAACTCTGTACCAAAAGCTCTCCTTGATTACAAGTGACTGCCAACAGCATAAACTGCAGCTTCTCCAGAGCATCTTCCAGCCATGCCAAAGCAACTGCAGGTGGGATTTCTCCAGGCCCCTTCCTCCATGAGCAGGGCATACCCTTGCCCGCAACTCATCCTCCAGAAGCCTCTCATGAGGGGTCCAAAGCTTCCACACACTGACCCTAGAGCAGACCCTTTCCTTAGTGACATTCTCACTTCCAACACTGCCAGAGTCCCAGTGCTGAGCAGACTTCATTTTCTAACCTCAGAAATGGACTTCAGCAGTTCCAAAGGAAAGATGCTGTGATTCCTTCAGGTTGCTCTCAACTCCACACAATGAGGTATTTCCTCCATGAAGTGTTTTCCTTTAAGGATGCCTTCCACCCCTTCACATTTACATGGACAAACTGCTATCCCCCCAAGGCCTGTAACTTCCCCCCACCTTAAGTCCCATCACTACAGCCTTCACCCAAGATGAAGGGGTGTAGGTGGGACTCTGGAAGCCATTCACACACAGCACTGCCAACTCTCCCATAACCTTCAATGCAGCATCCCTCTGCCACCACATCATGTCATGGGAAAGGAGCAATACACATCAGACTCATCCCGAGTAGAGGCAAATTACATCTCTACCGAGGTTTCTCTCTGCAAGGCATGAATGGCACTCCACTACCTCTCCTGTGAGCTGAGGGCTGTATCACACAGGCTTGCAGATGGAGGTTCTTACATTATTTTGTCAGCTGAACTCTGCATCAGTCAAATGTGACCGGACAATTAGAGGGGGAGGGAATAAGAACCCAAAGAGTGATGCCAGAGAGCCCAGGACACGTCCTAGGGGAGTGCTCTGCCAGAGCAAGCTGAAAGTTATTTCCTAATCTCTTTCACAAATTAAAAAGCTACTGCAATAACTGCTCAATTAGATTTATTTTACTATGGAAATGCTTTAAAGCTGCAGTTAATGCTTCCGTTCAGCCTTTTTACACCCTCATGAAGAGAAAGCTTGACAGTATTATTCCAATATTATTTCTCAGCCAAGAGAGAGAGGAGGACACTCCTTGAAATCTACTTGATGCACAAACCAATTTACCCACTGAGGAAGGATTCAAGACTGAATTCCCTTCAAAAGACATGAGCCAGCAGTTAGAACAAGCCATTTGGATCAACCACAGGAATGCACTTAAGAAGAGGATATGTTAGTACCCCCAGAAGAGGATACATTAAAATGCCAAATTGGGGATGGTCTCACAAACCATGCTGGCTTGTAAAGGATTTGAACACACCCATAAACAAGATCCCTGGCAGAAGCAAAGCTGTCCAGGCCACTCCTCAAGCAGAGTCAGCCTTTGCCAAGCCCGCCAAGGAATTCTTGGGTAACACAAGCTGACAAGGATGCAGTTTGTTATTCAGTCTGTGACAGAATGATTCAGGGGTTTCCAAGAGCAGGAAATGAAACAGACAATGAAAGCTAGAAGAGGATGCTAATGATTCACTACACCAGCCTAGCAATACATTAAGTCTTCTGCAATCAGACACAGGGCCTGAGACCACAACATGCTTAGGCTAGCGGAGTGGGATTGGCAGCTACCATCCCGGCTCTGGGATCCAGGAAAGCCAGCAGTGTACCAGGAGGGACTCTGTCAAGGTCAGAAGGAAGAAAAGGTAGTCAAAGGATGCAAAACCATCTGGAAAATCTCAAAAATAAAAAGCCCTAGGTGGTAATAGAGACTTTTTGCAGTGTCACTACAATTGCAGCAGTCAGGTGGGCAGCACAGGAGGGATGCTGGAGGACTTGGCTGAATTCAGAGATGATTTTGCGCTCGCTTACTACCCTAACAGCTCTCTCTGCCCAACCTAACAGTGAAAGGATTACCACCCTAAAGGGCTTTTCTGAGGCTGAGCCCACAGTGAGAATCCAGGCAAGAGGAATACTGCAGGGATACATATCCAGGGCAACAGCAACAAGGGAGGAGGGAAAGCTTAGCTCTGGGTGAGCAAAAATTCATTTGTGATAACTCAGTCCTGTGTTAAGTGCCAGGAGAAGGACTGGCTCAGTCAGCACTTTCCAAATACTCAGTTTCACCTCCATGCTCCCACCTGGAAGCCCTATTTCTGCAGCTGAATCCCAGGAGGGTGCTTCATGCCTTCAGTGAGCATTATTGCTCTCCCAGCCACACAGGGCCACTGGAATCAGCACTTTAAGAAAAGGTAAGATCCAGCCAAGAGTTTTATGTTAAAAAAGGACAATAACAAGGAGGGCAAAGTTTAGGTAACACTACAGAAGCTTGAATAGTAAGATTGAATTCAGACTGAAATAGCTATTCCTGGAAAGTGATAGAAGTCCTATTGTGAAAGTCACTTCAAACTAAGCAGTGCTCATACCTGACCCAGGCAGAAGGAGGAAGGATAGACACTAGTGTTTCTCATTCTCTGGGTCTTAGATCCCCAGAACAGGCAGATTGTCCTAAACCAGTAAAATTCTCTGCACTTCCCAGCATTGGTTAAGCCTCAGAGTCACCCAAGTCACACGCTCACTTTGCAAAGCCATTTGCTGGAGGCAGCCAGCAGGGTTGGGGGGGAACAGGGGCAGAGAGCTTGAGCTAGGACTGCCAACTCCCTGCTCCAACCCCACAGGTCTTGGGGGATGCTGCATCAGGATCCCAGCCATCCCAGCCCTTTGCACCTTCTCCCAACAGCTACTGGACTCCAGGAGATGACAATAGGGCTTGTGGGAAATGTCAGCAGCTGACCCAGCCACCCACACACCTACCTCCCCAAAACACACTTCAACTGCACCAGGACCTTTCTCTTCCTGACCACACTCTCTACTGTGGCTTAAAGTGGATTTCATTTCTAGAAATCACAACTCACCTCCATGTCTTCATGCTTCCCCCCCAGCTATGAAGAATCCCTAATGAGACCATGCTCTCAAAGATATTTTGTTTTGCTTTGGTTTTGTTTGGTTTGGGGTTTTTTTATTGCTGCTTTCTTGATCTTTTTCCAAGGTGTTTTTTCAAGGACTTTTCATAGGCTTGTATTGTCTGGGTGCTGTAAATTCCTGATACCACTACAGTGGTAGGAGCTTTCTAAACACTTAAGCTAAAACTGACAAAATTCTAAAGGAACACACTGGAAAACAAAATCTGTCCTTGAGGCCAAGGAGATATTTCCCAAAGCATTTCCCATCCCCTCTTCCAGCCTCTTTTCTGCTGGTAAGCTTTACCAGGAAAGCAACTTCTCCTGCACGGTGGTGAAGTGCCCACTAACCACACCACGTAGCTGTGCAATCCTGAACGCATGCAAATTCCCTGCCTGCAAGATTTTGGGGGCAGAGAAATACAGGCGTAGAAATAACGATTATTTAGCATGCAACACATCGGTGAGCAGAGGGACACCTTCCATAGGTCACAGCTCCATCTACTGACTAGTTCACAAAATAACAGTATGGAAACCCTCGGGCAAAGCTGCTCGAAGAAGCCTCGTCCCCCTGGGCAGGGATTTGGACGTCGGGCTCCTTGCAAGAACTTCATGAAAGAATCCCAGCACAGCAACTCAGCCCCAATGGGAGAAGAAAAATCTCCCTCTTCCGCAAAGAAGCCTCTTTGCACAGCAGCAGGTCTGGGGTCATGCTTGAACCTTCTTCACAAATGGTGGTATTTGAGTGTTTCTGGAATTAGTGCTGCAGTGGTTTTAACAGAAGAGTTATTGAAACAACACGTGCTTGGAACTAAGGACTCTGCTAAAGTCAGGGTCCAGGCAGAAAAGGGAAAACACTGTCTTCATTAGATTTGCTACTATCTGAAGTGTGGCAGCAGCTGAGCACCATGTGATAGGGGAAAACAAAAGTCATTTTACAGAGAAACCAAGACTAGACCACTGTCACATGTGAAACCTGAGGAAGATCAGGGAAGTGGATATGGATCACTCAAGCTACATCTCCCACTCTAACCACTAGGCTCTTCTTATGTGCACAGAGTATCTCCCTGAACCATAAAGGAGACTACCCCTCCCATACACAGAGAAGAAAAAAGAATAAAGAAAAACACTGCAATGATTTATCTGCCCAGAGGGAAACAGTCTTCTCTAAAGCTCAGAGGAGACCTTGCCCTTGCAAGCCTCTTGTTTGCTGATGAGGGCTCCAGATGAGTGCTGTACTGCTCACAGTGTTTCACTGCAAAAGAGGCAGAATTGAATCACAAGCTTTTAATGACTTAAATACATAAACTAATCTGATCCAAACAGCAGCAAACTTCAACCAGAAAACTGCCCACAAGAAAACTGGATACCACAGGGCCTGGTTTAGAGCTGTCACAGAACTAACAGACATGAAAACAACTCTCTTTTCAGACCAGTTGAACAAAAATACATAATACTACCCTTCTTTCACAGTTTGAGAATCAGTTCAGGCTTTTTGCTATCAGTGTGATGCTGAAGATTTAATACCCATGTTCCTATCACCACACCCTGTACACACATCACCTCCCAGTACAACACTGCAGCTGAAACCATTCTGTTCTCCCCAGATCAGTCCCAGCCTCTCCTGTGACCCAAACCCTCCTGTGCATCCACACCTGGAAAAGCACTGCACTAGATTGCATTTTTCAAGCCCTATCAGCTGTACCACCTGCAGCAAACTACTGGTGCATGCCCTGCACAGCTCCTGATTGTATTTCTTCTCTTTCTAGAGGCATTGGGAGAATGAGTGTCACTTTGGCCCCATCTCCCTGTTCAAAACCAGCAATCCCTTGGCTGCTCTCACCCCAAACAAGACTGTCTCCACAGTCCTAAATCAGGAACCCTAACCCCTACTGAGACTTGAGGAATATGGAGCAATTCCATAGAATCATGGAATTGTTTAGGCTGGAAAAGAATTTTAAGATCATCAAGTCCAACCATTAGCCAGCACTGCCAGGACACCACTAAACCATGGCCCTCAGCACCACATCTCCACTTTCAAACCCCTCCAGTGATGGTGATACCACCATTTCCCTGGGCAGCCTGTGGCAGGGCTTCACAACCTTTTTGGGGAAGAAGTTTTTCCTAATATCAAACCTAACTGGACCTTGGCACAGCTTGAGGCCTTTTCCTTTTGTCCTATGGCTTGTTACTTGGGAGAAGAAACCAACCCCTACGCTCAAGAAAGGGAGCAAACAAAGAAGAGTTCACAGCCTCCTCTCCTCCTTCCCACCCACTCTCCATGTTTTTCCTGCACACACAGCATCTCCACACATTCCAGACAAAGGCTGAATCACCTTATTTCACTCTGGCACAAGGATATAGAACTCCAAACTTGCTGCCCAATGGGCTCTTCCAATCTAAAACCTGGATGAAAGAGACTCTAGCAGCCCATTTTCCAAGGAAGCCATGCTGTGTGAATTAGAGCCTTATCCACAGGTTTAAGCAATGAACCAGCTCAGACTCAGATTTTCCTGCATGTCTCTTTGCCCTTGAAATAGCTGACAAGATGCAGTCAAGAGAAAGTCAATTCCTGAGCCCATCTGAAGGCACATTTGTGCAAGCATGAGAATGGGATCAGTGGAAAAGTCACGTGGCTAAAGACTCACTGATGGCTCATGGAAGACTCCAGGCTTTGCTTACACATCATTTTCTGTATTTTGTTCCTTCCATTTTATTACTAGAGACAGTTGCATGAGAACAGGATCCTTGTTGCTTAGGAGAGCATCTGCTCCCACTGCTTATCCTCCTCCTGAAGTCATAATCTTACGTGACATCAAAATCGTTTCCAGAGCCACCAATTACAATGTCACAGAGGATTATGACT
Source organism: Galbula dea (assembly GCA_013399015.1). Lineage (NCBI taxonomy): Eukaryota > Metazoa > Chordata > Aves > Piciformes > Galbulidae > Galbula > Galbula dea. Next base: position 30,703 of record VWZX01006356.1, read on the forward strand.
TCAGGTGTAGACTCTGCAGTGGGAGCAGATGCTCTCTTCAGAAAAGAAAAAAGAATTTCTGTTTTCATACAAATGTCTCCACTAATAAGATACAAAAGAAGCAAAATAGTATGACAGCCAGAACTGTTCCTAAATATAAAAATAGTTTTTAACATTTCCACTAGGCATCAGCTGCTCTTTGGAAAGTTCCCAGGGTTTAAATTATTAAGAGGTACAGAATGTAATAGGAATCTGTCCACGACAGAGGAAAAGAGAGAGAAAAGACTGCAGAACAGCATATTTCTGCTCAAAAAGCAGACATTAAAATTTGGCCACTGCTGCAATGGCATCTCAGAGGGGAAGGCAACATAAAAAATGGGAACTGTGGATTTTTGGTTCTTTCTAGGGAGCCTCAAAGCCCAACTCCAATCAATCAGGAAATGTTTTTCCAGACACAAAGCCCCGTGAAAAACAAACTCAAAGAATCCTTATCACATCACAAGGAATTTACTTGGCTGTTTCCACCAACCACTATCCCAGAAGGACATAGAGCCTTTTAGAGGCAGTAGCAAAGAATCTCGTGTGTGGTTGGGTTAGGTAGCTAGGGTAGTCAACAGGCTCCTCTGGATTTGATCCGTGGAAACAAGCCAAGTGTAGTAAGTCAGTTTGAAGCTGGAGAAGGCTGGGCGGGGGGGGAGAGGAGCACCCTTTAAGATGCAGTCATAATGCTATGTGATTTGAAATTTTTATTAGAGCTTAACAGAGCAAAGCAACAGTAGGTGACAAAGAAAACAGACTGAAGGCAGAGAAAATGCCTTCTAGTAAAAAAAAAAAAAAATAATGGAAAGTGTGTTGCATGGGAAATGTTTTGCAAGATGACTGCCACTATTAGAAGACTTCCAAATGCCAAGTGTAATTAAAAGCTCTCTTTTCAAATGCAGTTCACGGCTCACAGACAAACGTTTCTCACCACGTGAGCTTCAGAACACTGCAAGGGGCCAAGCAAAATGCATTTAGGAACTGCCAAACGTGCAAAGGCTGTTTGTACCAATCCTCCCTCCCCTCCACACTGCCCCCGAAGAAAAACCCTTCACAACAACCCTTGAAAGGCTTTGAATTGTGCTGCCAGGGGATTATCAGTAAGTGACATGTACAAGTGATTAGAGGACAGAGAATTATCTTAGTCACTTGTGGGAAAGAAGGAAAGCTTCAAGGTCAAATCTCTCAGTACTTAAAATGTCGGCAGATGTTTTGTTTATACAAAAAGTGTCGTTTGATTTATGATGGGAGCTTTACATCCAGCATTCCAACTCAGCCAGCAGAACTGCAGAGGACATGGGTGGAAATGGAATCAAAAATTCATATAATACCTTCAAACATTTCACTGATTCACTCTTATTAAAATAAGAGGCTAGTTCATGTGCCAAGTGGTTACACAGTACCTATTAGCTTCTTGGAACAAACGCTCCAAGCCATATAAACCTTGGCAAGCAAGGAAATGGAGATAAATCTTCCCCAGCTCCAGAAGTCCCACATCCACCCCTTCCACACTCACCTCCGGACAAGAGACTGCTGGAGATTTTTGCAAACGGTCAGAGATTCTCCCATAAACATGTGGCACATGATGACCTCAAGGCAGTTGGCCATGAATGACATCACTGCGTCAGACTGCAGAGTCCCGCTCCGGGAGACGATGCAAAGCCGCTGGAGAGCGGAGCAATGACTCAGTGCCTGGAAGAACTGGGCACCCGCACAGAAGTATGGCTGTTCCAGCCTGCAGGAATAAACAGAACAAAGTCAATGGGCAATTCACACCTGGGATGCTTTCAGACAAGAGGGAAGACAGTACATTCATGGGGGTTTGGAGAATGGAGCAACCAGTGCCCTCCACTGCCTGTTTCACCTCCACGTGTGATAACCTTCTAGCTGCTCGTGCCAGTGGTATGGTGGAACAAACCCAACACTGCAAGGTCAGATCTCTTGCTTGCTACTTACTCCTGAATGATGTGTGCTAAAGGACAAGGACACAAAGAGGCAGAAAGGCCCTAAACTGCAGAGTTCCAGAGCCCACAGGGAGTAACCCTGGTTCTGCAAGTTTTCCACAAAGGAATTTGGATAAGATGGGCCTTAGGTTTTGTCTTATGACAAGTACAGCCTGGCTTTTGCTATCTGACATCCACTGAGCAGTTGATGTGGATTTAGGGACTTACTGCTCCAGTGCACCACACACTGATCAAACTGGTCAGCTTCAGCTTACTGCCCAGAGAGAAGCAGGGACAAAAAATTCACAATGCACACACAATGATGCAGAACTTGGGCCTCTGAGACAACAGTGACCACAATCAGCCCTCCCTCGTCAGGGGATGGCAAAGGACCTCCCCCAGGAGAACTGGTCTCCCCATCAATCCAACTTTTATCCTATCCTCTATAATGGCTATCCACAATTCTACATCACAGCCCAGAGCTGGACAACAAAATGACAGTGAAGCCATACCTGATCAACAAGGGGTCGACATTTTAACTAGCAGCCCAACAGGATGACCCCCTCACATAAACCAGTCTGCAGGAGACAGAACTTGATCTAGGCCAGTGTCACCAGTAAAGCACATCAGCTTAGTGCAGATTTACTACAGGGCATCAGAGCACTTGGGAATCCCAGTCATTGGGTCAGCAAGGCCAAGAGCTCCAAGAAGGTTAATCCATTAGGTGATAACAAGCTGTCGGTCCCAACCTGATCTGGATAATCTCTGCATAGGCTTTTGTAGTATGCAGAGGTATCTCAGCAACTTAATCCTGTTAATTGAGAAATTCTGCTTTAGAGGCTCAGCCTCTGACTGCTGGTCAGGTAGCACTGCCTGAAGAGAGCCTAACAGCCCACGAACTCTTTGGGTAATAGCTTAAAACTAGTATTAAGGAAATGAGAAGCCTCTCCAATTTTTCAACAGCGATACTGGTCCCTTGTAAATTCAGGGCAAGAAGCACAGAAACTCCTGCAACCTCACAGCAGGTTTTTTTCTAGGTTAATTCTCTGGGACACGACAGCCATACTTGCAATACTGCCTTTCGCTCGCTAGATGACAATGTTGCTTTGAAATATCTGCTTCAACCAGTCCCTCAGCCTGGAAAAAGGGGAAGGGAAAAAAGGGCAGAAGCAGCACAGCATTAGTCAAATGAAAAAAGAAACTACATTATCGGGAGGAAGTGCTAAACATTGAAATCCTTTTAAACCTATCTAAAACCTGAGAATTAACTCAAGAAAGAACAATGACAGGCTACACGGAAATGCCTGGCTGTTACGAGGAGACTCCCTTGTTCATGCTTTATTCAAGGCTCTACACTGCCTCCCATCTTTATCACTCTTGGCTTCCATTTCAAAGTCTCTGGAAACTACAGGGCTTAAACTGAGTGAAGCAACACTGCATACCCAAATCGTTTTTTCCAGATCTCAGTTCCTCCATGGCTGTTTAGTCTCCTGAAGGTTAAAGATACATTCACAAGAGATAAGCCATTAAGCAACTGAATTTCCAACAGGTGCCATCCCTTGGATTAGAAGCCAATATGCTCCTTGCCTGTTATAAACGGGAAGTGGTGGGAAATTAAAACCCTCCTGAAGTGTTTTAGCCATCCTGGCTCCCTTCATTATTGCAATGGATCAGGAACATGCACAGAAACATCTGTCTCAGCTGATGAGCAATAAATTTAGTCACACCCACTGTCTTTGTGATCACAGGAGTGACCTCGTTGTTACTACTGTTAGGTACTTTAGACCCATTTGTGAACAGAGGATGACAACAGGACTGACAAGACTTGCAGTTCCCCCAACAGAAACTGATTTAGGGGGAAAAAAAGCATATTACTCAAGTAATAACATTTGTGTTCACATGGACTGGTGCACGGAAACCATCTCAATTTGTGCCCTTTGCTTTCATAAACACACTCTGGATATTGTGAAGCTCCTTTGTGCACCTTTTAGGACCAGATCCTTGGTAGGATCTTTTAAATCCTACCAGGAGAGAAACACCAACAGGACAAACTCTAAATCTGGGGTATTCTCAATGTACTATCAAGAAAAAAAACAGAGGAAAGATTTCAACCCAATCCAAAGGCAGAAAAATACCTCAGTGGGAAATCTCAGGAGAACTCTACATTATTTAGACACTGTAGTGGTCTCTTCATGGAAATTTAAGATGCACATACACACAATGCCAAAACAAGTCAGTAAAAGCCCTGACAGGCTGCTAGCTCCCAAACATGCAGCATTCACTCCTCCTTATCAAAAAGGAAGGCAGTGGCAGCACAGAGACTTTTTGCTCTTAAAACTCTGGCTAAAGAGCATATCCCGAGCCCTTGCCTTCCTGTTCTCCACAAGTCAGGAAGGAAAATACCCAGTTTTCAAGCCATTGCAGCTACCTTTGACCAGGACAGGAACACTGGCAGTTTTAGCACCAACCACAAGAAACCACACGCTACATTTCTGGAGATGCACATACACAGTGAAGATGTTCAATGGCAGTCCCTCACCTGAGATCTCTCAAACACTTGCAGTGTTTCAGCATGTCCATGAGAGCAGACATATAGACCACCTTCCCCATCATGCCCAGGTTGGCCAACGAAAGAGTCCGCAAATGCTGGCACTGCAATCCGATGTTAATAAGCCCAGAGCCAGTCAGAATATTTGGCAGTTGTGCTAAGGTGAGGCTCTGCAAATAAGTCACTTGGCTAATGGCAGCCACCTCTGAATCCCCCACATTCTGGGCCCGGACACAGGGAGGCAATGAGTTCCGAATCGCTGGCTCGTTGCGAGGCATGGCGGAGGAAAAACTGGACCCAATGATTTCCAAGGTTTCCAAAAATCGGAGGCTTCCCATCAGAGCCCAGAATACTGAAGACTCTATCTTCTGATTTGCCTGGTCTCCTAAGTTCCTCGGATATGTCTGGATCCCAATCCGAACTTTCCTTCCAAAGGTTTGGGGCACCAAATGAGATGCCGTGGGAGGTTTCTCCACGTTTGCAGCAACATCTGTGATGGAGCAAACCGGTAACGCTAATGAGAGCAGGTGCTTTAGCCTGGACAGAAGCTGGCACAAGTGATTCCCTATGCTTTCTGAGCTGTGATGGTGAGCTGCAGAGAGATTGAGGTGTCTCAGGTTGCAGCAAGACGCTACCAGGCTTTCCAGAATGCTACTGTCAATGTCATCTTCTGCTTTTCTAAACAAGGACTCTGGAGCCAGACAGTGAACACAGCCACTGAGATTCAAACTGGTCAAGCTTTTAAGATCCTTCCCACCATTAATAACCCTCTGGATCAGATGACCGCCAGATAAGCTGCATCGGCTAAAGCTGAAGTAGAAAGGGTTGTTGAACTTCAAGTGTTGCAGGAGCCCAGAGCCATTAATCCAGGCTTTGGGCAATTGTAAAGCATCCAGACGCACATTTCGAGCCATAGAATCCAGGAGGTTTTTAGTGGCTCCTGTCTCTGCAAAGCTACCGGGGGCAGAAATAAGGAAGGCGTGAAGGTTCTCGGGTGTCCGATCACTTAGCACTGCCAAGTACAGCCTCACCACCTCCTGATTGACATAGCCAGGAGCCAGCCTGGCATAGAAGACACGGAGGTTCTGGTAATGGGGCACATTGCTCTCACCTACCATTAGCTGCCCAGAGAGCATAAACCCTTCTCGGGAGCGATCAAGGATCTCAAAATAAAGCAGCAATTTCTCAAGGCTAGTGCAGCAGGGAACAACACCATATGATGGTGTGTAAAGGGTTTGCTTCAATTCCGAGACACGGCTAAGAGTGGCTTTACACTCACTGCTCAGCTGACTGGCATCAAAACCTGGATTTACATCTATCGCCAGGGAGCGGAGGTGCTGGAGCGTGGACAGCATCTTTGAGAGGCGGAGAGAGGTGATGTGGCACCCAGACAAGTTCAGTTTTACCAGGTTCTTGCATCGTGTTACGTGATCAATAGTGGAGCTGGGCAGCCAATAGCACCCAGCCATGTTCAGCTGGTAAATCTCTTTTCCGATATCCCTCATCAGTTGCTTCACTTTGTCTTTGTTTACCTGTACTCAAACAAAACCACATTCAATGAGATAAGGCAATGGTGCGTACTGACTCAGCTTCCCACCAGAAGATGGGGATAAGAGTGGCTAGCACCTAGATTATGTGGCTCATCCAAAGGTTCTGGGATGCTAGCACAGTCTAAGAATTACTACACTGCTGGTAGCTGCCTTAATGTGCCTTGCTTTGGACTCTTAAGATTACACTTCCTTTAGCTTCTTAGCCTGTGCAGTTCTGCATTACTGACTGCGAGGCCAAATCTGTCCAGCAGCTGATAGGGGAATGAAGGAGCATCTCCATTTTCTAACAGCAAAGCTATTTCAGCAGAACTAGCTATCTACAGAAACTCAGATTGAAAGAAGGATGTTCCAATTCTCCTTCATCCAGTTTCCTCTTTTGGAAATGCGTAAGAAAGGCTTCCCTTTGCCTGCACTTGGTGATACAGTCCTCATAAAACGTATCACCCTTCATTCACAAGCTTTATTTTTGTTGTAACACATATTCAATTTCTGTCTTACCTGACAGCAATATGCACAAGGTTTTTGCACAACAACATGGAAAATACATTTGGAAAAAAAAATGGTAACTTTACATAGCCACAGCTACAAATGGAAAGTCATGCTTACTCCCATTTTAGCTTCCAGAAACACAGAGAAGATAGTTTTCACTGACAGTATAACTAAGGGAGCACAGAGCTGTTCTAACAAAGCATTCTGGAAAACAAATGCTTTTATAAAACAGTTTATTGTTTATTTGATTTCAGTATTCAATAGCATTTCATTTATGCAGACATATTGGAAAGTTCTACTTCTCAGCATTTTGTTCAGAAGTCAGATTTGTCTTCATAGCTAACAGAAGAAGCAAGCTACTCTCCCCACCTTATAGTCTTTCTGAAGTAAAACTGTATGGGTTAGACTCTTGTCAAGGCAAAGCGTTGCAAGTTTCCTGCAGGTTCTCCTGACGTTCAGGACAAGGTCTGTGCAAGGGACGTAGCTGAGGATGTGCAAAAGGATCTCATCTGAGAACTCCATCAAGTTGACACCATTACTTTCCTCCTCGTTTTCCCCACTTACGATCTCCTGGGGGTGGAAGGGGGAAGGAGAGAAAGAAAACAGGAAGGAAAAAAAAAAGCTACTAGCTCATAAATTTCAGCAAAGCTTGTGAGAAAACAGTTATCCCATATTTTATAAGGGTTTATAAAGTGAGACAAAATAGAAATGCTTCAGTCTTTAAGTACTTCTGTCTAGCTGAAGAAACCAAAAGCTCTCCCTCATAAGACAATAGGGAGGTAGTGCAAAACTTCACAAAAAGCCACAGTTACCTTCTCTCACTTTTTTGCTGTTGGCTACTTTACAATAAGGAAAAATAAGTTTACATCCACTCTTTCACCAGTTACTTTGCAACTGGAAAAGCAGCTGTTCCCCTAAATACAACACAGCAGTCTTTCTACATCTTTCCTTTAAGTGCCATCCATTCCAATAACCTTAGGAGTTATATAACCATATCTAGAGATACAGACACACAAACCCCCCTGCAGTCAGATCACCCATGACTCTTCTGTAACATGCCTACACCTCAACCTTATGAAGCCACATGACTGACATCTGGGTTCAAGTGGACACAAAACCCCCTATTTGCTCTTCCACCCCACACTCCCTTCCCTCAACACTGGGGTGACAAGGGGCACCCCAAGCTCATCAGCACTGCCTTGACAAAAAGGCAACAGGGTGCACACAGCCTTGTATGGTGCAGGGACTCGGCATGGACTCTAGCCCGCCCCACCGTGACGATGGTGGGTTTTGGGGGATGTCTGGCACTTCAGCACCACCTTTAATGAAGCTGAAACTGGCATTAATGTCATGGCATCCCCTAAAGGTTGGTGCTGACAAGGGGGCTGCAGGTATCACTCCCTTCCTCCCAGGAAAACCACCACACAACTCCTGTAAAACCCCCAGAGAGCACCCCAGAGGAGGGAGATTTCGGCTCCCGTACCCAGCCCCATTAGCCAGCGGCAGGCCTACCTCAAAAACCGGCTCGCCGGAGCCTCCTCATGCCGCCGGCAGCCCGGGCCGAACCCCACGGGGAGAGAGGCCATCGGCACCTCCCAGCCCCACTGCCGCCCTTTGAGCCCTGGGACCAGCCCCAGACCCTCTCGCCTCGCCCCCACCCCTGACCGGGGCCTGGCTCCTCCAGTTCCAGTCCAGGGAGACGCCGGCGGAGGACAAGCCCCGGTTAAAGGCCATCCAAGGAGCCAGAGCAGAGGCGGAAGCTGAGGGCGAGTAGAACCTTCTCCCCACCTCGCCCCGGCTCACCTCTCCACAGCGGAACATGGCGGCGGCCGCACGGTCCCGCCGCCGCCGCCTCCCCCAAGCACGGCTCAAACCGGCCGCTTTCCGGCCTCGCTCCCCGCCGGCCCGGCCGCCGCACGGCTCTTCCGGCGCTGCCATGACCCAGCTTCCGCGGCTCGCCACACCCCTGACCGCGCCTTCAGCCGCCCCGCGCCGCCATCTTGAGCGCGGCGCCACCATTGTGAGAGTGGCGGGTTCGTGTTGGATGCAGGTTACCTCACGGTTCGGCTGGCACTGAGGGAGCCGTCATCTGGAGGGAGGCACCGATCTTTGGAGGCGAAACGCGAATTGCTCAGTGGGCAGCAGCTTGGCTCCCACACCCCAGCCGCAAAACCACCGCTGCTGAGGTCTCGAGGAGATCAGGAGCAAGGTGAGCAGCTGCTCGGCCTCATCTGCCCTCAGCACCTCCCACCCCAGCATCTAAGTCACACCAGGCTCGCACCCCACAAAGCCCTGGGTTGGCTCCGAAGGTGTAAATCCGCCCTGCGAGGAGCCGTGAAGCCCAGCAGTGACTCAGCAAGCGAGTAGTGGGCAGAGGAAACCCACTGCCAGGCTGTCATGCAGCCCTTGGAGTGCTCACTGGGTTAGCACTCTGGAGGTAGTGGAGCGTTAGGGAGATAGATCCTCTCCTGGTTTGTCCTGTGGGTTGGAAGCTACATGTTGGCCGATGTGAGGGCTGGAACCCCTCTGATGTGAGGACAGGCTGAGAGAGTTGGGGTTGTTCAGCCTAGAGAAGGCAGGGCTCCTGTGAGATCTGACTACAGCCTTTCAGTACTTAAAGGGACCTATCAGAAAGCTGGGGACAATCTCATTACCAGGGCCTGTTGTGACAGGACAAGGGGTGATGGTTTTAAACTAAAAGAGGGAGATTTAGACTAGACAGAAGGAAAACACTTTTTCCAGTGAGGGTGGTGAGACATTGGCCCAGGTTGCCCAGAGAGGTGATAGATGTCCCATCCCTAGCAACATTCCAGGTCAGGTTGTTTGGAGCTCTGACCATCCTGATGTAGTTGCAGGTGTCCCTGCTCACAGCAGGGGATTGGACTAGATCTGCTTTAAATGTCCCTTCCAACCAAAACCAATCTATAATTCCGTGATTCTATGAAGCAGCCAGGGCATGGAAGACTGGTCCCCCATGAATTCTGAATGGATTGGTGCTAACAAGGGGGCTGCAGGTATCACTCCCTTCCGCCCAGGAATACCCTAAATAAACCTGTCAGCTTCAGGTTCACTGATCATATATGCAACAATCAACAAATCATCTAACTTTGGCTGTGGGTGTGAGAGAGGATCCTTTGCTTCACTGATGCACAGAGGGCTGTGCAAAAGTCATCCAGGGCTGCTGTGAGCACAGCCATTGCACACAGTGACATCCAAGGGGAGCAACTGCCTCAGTACTGTTAATATTAGCTCCTTATCCCAAATCTCAAGTACAGACAGGACTGGAACACTGGAATTTCCAGTTACATGTATGCTTTGGGAATTTTGTTCATAGAAAATGTGTTTTAAAGATGACCCACAAAGGAAGATGAATAGGTTGCTGCTTTCTTCCTGCTTGATCATAGCTGTTTGAGGCCATGAATTAGATTAGGGGTAGATTGGAGGTTTCACTTCGAAATAGCAAGTGTCTCAAGTCTCAATTACCTGTTTTGCTTCCAGGCCTATGAGAAGGCTCTGAAGTTGAAAAGGGAAACCCTTCTTACTCCTTAGATGAGGAGTAGCTTTAGTAAGAGAATCTGTACCTGCTTTGTTTGTCATGTGTTTCACTTAAATAGAAGGTAATGACATTGAATCCCCAGGCCCTTCAATCAAGACCAACTTGTTTGACATCTGGGAAATATACCAACCTAGCATATTTGGAGTCTTCAGGGAAAGCAGAGACCAGGGTGCAGGAGACCTGCATTTCCAATGCAAATGGTCAATAGAATCTTCAGCAAGACCCATAGGCAGGGTAAAAGCCCTGCCCAGACAGACAGATCGGCCAGGGCAGCCTGCATTGGGCCTTGCCATGGGTTCCCCCCAGCCCTGGGGTGTACATGGACCAAACAGCAATTGACAACCCCAGATAAGAACTGGGTACACAGATAGGTGTTAAGAATTTCCCAAGCTCACAGCAGTTCATAACAGGAGCTGCACTTGGACTCATGATCCCCCAAATAAATGAGTAACATGGCAGTGTAGATAAAACATGGAGGGTGAACATAAGGCAGCAGGAGGACATCAGGTGGGAGGAAATGAAACAGCTACACCAAACTGTGACTTCTCTCTTGATGGTTGCTGGGAGGTGGACAATGGGTGAAAGAAGCAGCCCTCCCTGCTGTGCCTTGCTTCAGGAGTGCTCTGCTCAGTGTGGGCACTTAGAAGCCACTTGTGAAATGGGTTCAGTTCAGAGCTGGGCCATCTCAGGACAGACTTTGCTCATTTTATGACTAATACAAGAGGGCAGGCACATACCGTTGTGTCTCAGTCCAGGAGGGCAAACAAACAAATTAATGCTAGTATAAAGATCTAGTTAATAATGCTAGTATAATGACAAAATCTCTTAACTGTTCAAGGCCAGACTGACCTGGGGTTACTTTTCCCTCTGGAGAGTCATGTCTCTCTTCTGAGTCTTCCGAAGACAGATATGGTCTGGACATCTCATAATTTTGTCAGCATGACTGAAGTCCAGCTGGACTACAGTGACCAGAGCACTTGCTATGCTTGGGTGAACTGCTAGCTCCACTGCTGTTAAGTGATTTTCAATACTTGATAGGGTTTAATACCCTAAGGCTGGCTAAAGCAGATTACAGATGTGTATAATACAAGTCAGGGAAGGCTCCAGGTCAGCAATCCCTCTGCAAAGACCAGCTTCAAAGCCCAGGACACAGCCAATAGCCACAGTCCCATCCCTGAACTGATACCTCAGAAGGCCCATTTTCTGAAGCTGATGCTTTGCACCCTCAGAAGGGACTTCTGTGAGGAGGCCAGTTCTGTTTGAATGCTCCAGAACTTCCTGGGACTTTAGCATGCAGCCAGCTGGCACTGATCCTGAAGCAGCACATGATCAATAACGAGAGAATGGGACCTCCTCCCAGCCAGGGACCGTTTCTGGTCAACATGGCTAAGAGACATTGAGGCCCTTCAGGGCTAAATCCTGAGAGCTGCAACTGTCTCCTTTGCCAAGGACATCACTAATTCCTGGCCCTGGCTTGATTCCATAAGCAGCTCAGGGAGGTGACTTTCCAGGTCACCAGCTAATTGCAGGTGAAGTGGCAGTGACTGTCTCCAGCAGGAGCGAAAGTTGGGAGCTCTGGGGGAAGAAAGGGCATAAAACATGTTTGCTCAGCTCCCTTGAGCTGAGCCAGCTCCCCTGGGGCAGCTAAAGAGAGGTGAGAAAGGGCTGGGTGGCCTGAAAGTATCTTCAGCCATGTCTCAATGTCTCTGCAGCCTAAATCCTGGTAGGTCACCACCACTGAACCAGACAAGGGGATGCACCCATCCTGGCCCCTGGGAGGCCATTTAAAACCCCCTGATCTCCTCACAACCCCTGGCTATTTGTGTGCTGAAGAGGAGGAGGAGGTAGCCAGGGGACTGATGATTCCCTGCACATCCTGTCCTTCGAGTCTTGCCCATGGCTTGTGGCCTCAAGAGCCAGGACACAGCTAAACCAGGTCCTCTCCTGCCCTTCCTGGGATAGACCCCCTCAGCATTTTCCCCACCTCTGTGAAACAGCAGTGGGTGAACAGAACATCCCAAAATGCAGTGACAGAAAAATTGTGGTTAAAAAAAAAAAAAAATCACCTTTCTTCCAGCTCCTGGTGTTCCTGAGAGGAAACCACCCCAGGCTCCCCATTGCTTGCACTGAGTAATGCTCTCAGGCTTCCCTGCCCAGCATGACATTCTTTGCTCCAGCATGTAGTGGCCCAGAGGAGGAATAAACTGAGCCTTGCTGGAGCAGCCTGCAGAGTAGCTGTGCACCACAGCCTCGTAGAGGAGAGGCATCAGGAAGGGCTGTTGAAAGGCTCAGTCCTGTGTTGTTGGGGTGCTGGTTGCCTGGAACAGCAAGTGAAATGGGAAGAAATGAGAAAAAAAATAATCCACCCTGTGAAGTGTTAACTAACAGAAAGCTTCACCTGCTGTGTTCTGGAGGATGAAATTCAGCCCAGCTGTCCTGTGCCCAGCAGCTTAGCACCAGCCCATGGCTTGCCTTCTCCCTGTGCCCACACCTCTGCCCACCTGAGCTGCTCCTGGCCCCTAGCATTTTGCTGCCCTGTGGTTCCTCCCTCGCCACCATCTCTTCTGTTCTTTGTGTCTCAATGCATTTTCCACAGCAAGCAGTAACCATTTTGGAGAGGGCTGAAGAAAGGTGCCTTGCTTCCCCCTTGCTATCATCTCTTCTTCCTTCCATGGCCTTTTTCCCACCAACTCCCTCCCCAGGAGTCGCAATTGCCTCCTCCTTGCCCCATTTCCCCAAGACCTCAGGTTATAAGCTCAAGTTTGGGCCTTGCTCCAACCCGTTTCAGCGCTCCCTTGTTGCAAACTGGTGCTTCCAGTAAGTTGTCTGCCTAGCCCAGTGTTTGCAACTACATCTCTGCCAGGCTCCTACCACACCTGGGAAGAAGGTTGGGGAGATGAAGAGCAGAAACCAGCAGGTCCACCCTGAACATAGCAGGATGCCAGAGCAGGATCAGACCAGGCAGAGGATTAAAGAGCCAATGGAGCCTGTTCTCTGCCTTTCATCTGCGGGGAGCATGACACAATCACAGCCATTAGCTCTTCAAAGAGAGCTGGGAGGAGCCTTGGGAAGCCAGCACAGCTGTTGAGCGAGACTCCCAGGTCTGCTCTGCCCGAGTTGGCAGTGCTCAGCGTCACCCTACTTTGCTTTTCCTGTCTTGACCCGGCAGCCTTAGTCCTCTTTCCACAGCAGCAGCTCCAGCTCCTGGGGCTCACAGGCTTTGCTGCGCTCAATAGGGTCTCAGCTCGCAGCACAGCTTTGTGAGAGTTTCCACGGCGATGGCTCCTTTTCGTGAAACTGGAGGATTTGATCCCCTAAACAAGGCTGAAGCTTCATAGAAAGTTCACAAGCCCAGAGGACAGGTACAGCCAAGCAGCTGTGCAAATCATCTTCCTGGCACAGGCTGGGATAGAGGCAGGTACCTTCACTACCCACAGCAAGTCCTGGAGCTGCATCACTCCCCTATGCAAGAGCTTCTTCCCTCCCCACACCCTTTTCCCAGCCCCACCCTTGCCCAGCCGTGGGTAACAACAGCCCCATGGTCCCACTCTGAAGTCAATTGTTTCCACTTCACAAGACTTTTTCTTGCTTTCACCTGAAGCCTGCTCCACCCAGAAAGCAGTCTGCCAGAGCACAAGTCTCCAGCCTGAATCCTCCCTCCTGGAGGGAAGCAGGACAGACAAGCTCAGGCACCTGCTACAGGGAAAAGAGGGGCACTGGCCCACCGGCCATGGGCCTGCAGACTAGCCAAAGGAACCTTGTCTGAGGGAGAAACAAGCTGCTTGGGCACGTTTATGGTACCACCACTACGTACTTTCACGAGACCACAAGCTGGTCATGCTGTGCTAAGGAGACATTTCAGAAGGTGCCAGTGAATACCCATGAAGCCCAGCTCCTGCAGCAGCTCCCCGTTGTACACACTTCTGGTATCTCCAGAGCTCCATCCAGCCCAGGGCAGCCTTGGAGACCCACAGGTTTGGGGCAGACTCAGTTCTTCCCCACTGTATCACTGTGAACCATCTGGTTTGGACACCAGACAGCTCACAGCACCAGCATCCACCCCCAGTCAGATAAACCAACCTGTACAGCATGGCATGGCTAGATCAGAGCACGAAGTAACTGTCACAAGAAGCAGCATGAAAGAAAAATGAACAATCAACACCAGTCAAGCCTCTATGGTGTGCACTTTTATTTGAACTGGTCTTAAGTCAGTGTACAGGTAGCCCCTCCCTCCCCCACATACTGGCACCGCTTCTCCTAGACCCTGCGGGGGGACTGTAAAGCCTTCATTCACATCTATCACGGGGAACACAGCCTGCTTGCTGGACAAATCGAAGAGAAAAAAGGATCAAGTGTGTTTTGTTTTTAAGGCGGAAAGATACAAAAAGACACTTGTTGGGTTACATAATTTACAGACAAGCAATTATAACCTAACACCAGTAACTGGCATCGGCTCCCTCCAAGCTGGGCTGCTGCCTTCACAGAGGCGAGTAACTTCCTGTAACAATGCATTTAGAACAATATTTGGAATGACTATTAAAAAAAAGAAACAAATGTACAATCAAAGTCCTCAGATGCATTGTAGAACTTTGGGGGCGTTCGCTCCAACATGTTTTGTTTTAAGACTGTTGCTGACACCTTCACCATTCCAGTTTTTTAATCCTGAGTCAAGCGCCAAAAAAAACAAATAAAGCCATGCCAATCTCGTCTTGTTTTATGTGCATTTATGGGTTTCGTTTCATCACAAGGGTGTGGGTGTTGGTAACAGTCTGGTTTAGAAGCATTTGCGGTGGACAATGGAGGGTCCAGATTCATCGTACTCCTGCTTGCTGATCCACATCTGCTGGAAGGTTGAGAGGGAGGCCAGGATGGAGCCTCCAATCCAGACAGAGTACTTGCGCTCTGGTGGGGCAATGATCTGCAGGGAAGAGGAGGAATCAAGTCAGATGCACAGCATCACACCATGCTCACTGCCCATGCATGGCCACACAAGACAGAACTGCCTACACTCCCTTATCTAGCCTTGGCCAAGATACCATGAAGTTCAAACAGGCTTAAAGACACAACCTCACGTACCCAGCTCCCTCCTTTGCAGCCAGTATTTGTTTACACTAATCCTGTTATTCAGGTGGCTGGGTGGATGCCATCTTGTCCAAAGCAGGCCATTAATGGCTGCACCAGACAAGTGTGGTTTCCATCTTTTCTAGCAGGAGTTCAGCTTATCCTCCTCCACCCACTCTGCTTTTCTGCACTGACAGATTCCCCCAACTCCATCCTACCTTGATTTTCATTGTGCTGGGTGCCAGGGCTGTGATCTCCTTCTGCATCCTGTCAGCAATGCCAGGGTACATTGTGGTACCACCAGACAGCACTGTGTTGGCATACAGGTCTTTACGGATATCCACATCACACTTCATGATGGAGTTGAAGGTAGTTTCATGGATACCACAGGACTCCATACCTGTGAGGAAGAAGCAGTTGAAAGTCAGCAATGGTTCAAACAGCCAAGGAAGCTTCAGCAGCTACTGTGGGCAACCAAGAGACCAACAACCCCTTCAGCAGGGAGACACTCCAAAGCCACAGCTCTGACAGGCTCAATCTTGTGTTCTACTGTCCCAGGCTCCTCACATAAACAGCTTTAAGCTGTGTGAAAAGTGAGGCTAACTGGTGGCACAGATCTTGCTATGTACCAGCAATAAGATACCTGACTGCCATGGTCTCCAGGTCACCCTTCACAGAAAGGAAATTGAGGGGCACAAAACATCCTAGAAGAGTCAGACTTACCCAAGAAAGATGGCTGGAAGAGGGCCTCAGGGCACCTGAACCTCTCATTGCCAATGGTGATGACCTGGCCATCAGGGAGTTCATAGCTCTTCTCCAGGGAAGAGCTAGAGGCAGCTGTGGCCATCTCCTGCTCGAAATCCAGGGCAACATAGCACAGCTTCTCCTTGATGTCACGCACAATTTCTCTCTCAGCTGTGGTGGTGAAGCTGTAGCCTCTCTCTGTCAGGATCTTCATGAGGTAGTCCGTCAAGTCACGGCCAGCCAGATCCAGACGGAGGATAGCATGGGGGAGGGCGTAGCCTTCATAGATGGGCACAGTGTGGGTAACACCATCACCAGAGTCCATCACAATACCAGTGGTACGACCAGAGGCATACAGGGACAACACAGCCTGGATGGCTACATACATGGCTGGGGTGTTGAAGGTCTCAAACATGATCTAAGGAGAGAAAAGAAAGGGCTGAGTTAACAGGAAAACCTTGGGTTCTCACTACTGGTCTACACTAAGTCCATGCAAGTGGTTTTACTTTTGTCCCTAGATAAGAGACCTCTCTCCACTCCCCCTCAAGGCCCATGCTTATCTTGCCTGGTCTCTACCCACACCTTCCAGGTCAGAGCCTGAGCAGAGACACCACCACCACAGACCCATCCACATGTCACAGCAAGGAGCAAAAACAAATGCCAAGTAACTACAGTACAGTAACTCAAGGCTGGTAAATGGATTAGTGTGTCTAGTCAGAAACAGCAGTTAGACAGTTGCTAGTTCAGTCTTAGAGAAAGCCAGCTTAGAAGAGCAAACAAAACCTGTCAAGATCCAGCAAAGAGGAGACTCAGGTCAGGAAAGGAAAACCCTGTAAAGATGGCAAAAAGGGAGAATAGCGGTGAAGGAGGAGAGAGGACAACATGGAAGAGGAGAGCTGGCCTGCAGCAACATCTGCTGTAGCTCCAAGCTCCAGAGTTCTTACACACCTGTGTCATCTTCTCTCTGTTGGCTTTTGGGTTCAGGGGAGCCTCTGTGAGCAGCACAGGGTGCTCTTCAGGGGCTACTCTCAGCTCATTGTAGAAAGTGTGGTGCCAGATCTTCTCCATGTCATCCCAGTTGGTGACAATACCGTGTTCAATGGGGTACTTCAGGGTCAGGATACCTCTTTTGCTCTGGGCTTCATCACCAACATAGCTGTCTTTCTGGCCCATACCAACCATCACACCCTGCACAACAAAGAACAAGCAGTAAGTACAGCTGAAAGGTAAGCCCCACTGGATAGATAACCTGCTCTTCCCAAAGTCAGGTCTCCCAATTACTGTCCTCACTCCATCAAAAAAAGGCATTTAGCCAACTGCTCCAACACACCCTGCACAATAGCTCTGCAGGACACTATTCCCCACCAGCTGTGTTACAGCACAGAAGCCTTGTGTTATAAAGCCAACTAAAAAGGCGTCTAAAAAGGCCTCTCAAAGCTCAGCATCCCTGGCCACATCCACTAAACTTTCATTTCTTTGTCATTATCAGGCATACCAGCCACTTACCTGATGTCTGGGGCGACCCACAATGGATGGGAAGACAGCGCGGGGAGCATCATCCCCAGCAAAACCGGCCTTGCACATACCGGAACCATTGTCAACAACGAGCGCAGCAATATCATCATCCATGGCTGGCTGCAGAAGAGAGAAGGGCACATGAGTCACGAACCAGACACCAAGCCCCGTGCTCGCGGTGCAGGCAGGGATGGGAAGGCGATGATGACGATGATGCCGCCGCCGAGGCCTTCCCCACCCATTTCCTTCCTGCCGGGCATGGCTCCGCTTCACCCGCCGCCCGCTAGAGGGGGCGACGACGCCTTGCCGGTTTGCACGGATTTGGGACAAAGGAAGTCCCGGCGCCCTCCCGCAGTATGACCATAAAAGGCAATGGATGGAGCTGGTTCAACCGCACGGTGCCTCGCCTCGCCCGCCGCCAGCTTCAGGGGAACGCCGGTGGCCACTCCCCCCCGTTCCCGGCAGGGGAGGATAGGGCGTGGCTGCCCCGCCCCGGGCCAGCCACTGGGACTCGACACCTCGCCCAGCTCCGCACCTGCGTATTGACACACCCCAAAAGCGCTCCCAGAGCCGCTGCAAGGAGCCACGGTGGGCGTGAGCAGTAGCCACCTCGGCCAGCCCGCTAGCCACGCGTGACCGGGACTCTGCCCCCATCGACCCCGCGGCAGCACACGGGTGGGATTAAAGCCAGAGTCTTATGCAATTGCCACCCGCCCCGAGAGAACGGTGAGCTCAACTCCGGCGCCTCCGACAGCGCCGGTTTAATCCGCTGTCGAAGCGAGGGGATAGGACACGAGACGAAGGCAGCTACCGCCACATGTGCCAGCCCTGCACGGGGCAGCCTGGGAAGTGTAGGCGCTGCCAGGAGCAGGCAACCTGCCTGCACAAGGGTACACGGTGGCTTGGAGAAAGGCAGTCCCCTTCCCCCCCCACCTTCTACCCTAACCCCTCTGCATGCAGCTTTTGTTCCGATGCAACGACGTCGCCCTCAGGAGGGGTGTGCCGCCGCCTCCCCTTCTTTCAAGAAACGGCCACCAGGGCTGTTTGCATGTACCCAGGCGGGGGGTGACTGCGCCCCTCCCTAGCGGGGGACAACGCCCCCAGGCCCAGCCGCGCTATGGGTACCCCAACCCACCCCACAATCGGCTGCGGCAAGGGGGCAGCGGAGAGCAGACAAAGCCCCACGCTCCACTCCCCCCTCCCGGACACAATAGCCGAGCCAACTGCTCTTCCCCGGCCGCCAGCAATCCTCTTAGGAGACGGATTAATCCCATCAGCAGAGGGGATGGGGAGGACACCCTATTCTTCCCCCCCATGCAAGCAGCACCCCCCCAAACCAGTATTAATCCACGATCTTCTTTCACACCCCTTCAAACACCGCAGCGCAGAGCGGGCCGAGCTCCCTCACCGCCATTCCACAGCGAACAAAGGGCGCCCCGAAAGCGGGCACGCCATCTTCTAGCCACCTTAATTAAAACTAGTATTAACGACAATCACTATTTAAAGGTGGAATACTACTCCCACCCACCATCTACCACCCCCGGTTCCACGCTCACCTTTGGGGAGTTGCGCGGTCGGAGCCGGTGCTGGCGACGTGAGGCGGCTGCGGGAGCTGAGGGGGGGAACAAGAGCGCGCGCGCGCGGACAGAAAGCAGAGGCAGAGCTTCGCGGCGGCTCCCGCCCGCCGCCTCNCAGTGAGAGAAAGTAGTGGGGGGGGTTAGAGCATATGGGGGGTTGGGTGTTGTGAGGGCAACCCCTCCGTCTCACTGTGCTTGGCTAGGGAAGGGGCCTGTTGTCCCCCCGTGTCTCCCCGGCTACTTACACACACCCCCCAGGATCATGGTGGTCCACACTTCCCTGGAGGGAAACCACCACAACCCTCACTCAAAACCCTGTGGCTGGGGATGGGAGGGGTCCCGGCCTCTTCGCGCCCGAGCTGTGCGGGACTGTGTAGGCAGCTGCAGTTCCCCCAGGAAGGGAAGGGGGTAGCCTTGGGGGTAGTGTGCTGGAGGACCCCGATCCACGCATCTCATCCCCTCCCGGGAGGGTTTGGTGTCTGCCTGCAGCCCTACCCATCGCCATGGTGAGGGACCATGGCCTGCACCCCCATTTGTGGGGCAAAGACCAGTTCCCCCCCAGTAGGTCCCAGCCTAGAGCAGGATGCGGGGCCAAGTTCACTGCTGATGTCAGCAGGCAGCAGTGACATGGCTCCTGCCAGCCTGCTGCCAGGCCTTCGGCCCTTGAACCTGCCTGGGAACATCACAGCCACCTCCAGGCACCGTTAAAGGCCATGTCCCTACGGCAGCAGTGACACCTGGGAGAAGGAAATGGTCCCCCGGCTGGGAGTCAAGCAGAGGTTCCTGCTCCCTGCTCCCCATCCTGCCCTAGGCTGGCAGGAGATCACTGCTGGAGCAACAATTTGGTCAGATTTGGGCGATATTTGTCTCAGTCATCTTTAACCCAAAGCTTGCCGGAGCAGCAGACGTGGCCACACCTGCCTGTGCTGCCTTTCTGCCATTCCCTCTTTGGCTGTTCCCATCAAATATTGGTTGGAAATAAAAGGTGAGGGCAGTGTCTGCCGAGCAGCAGGCAGCAGTGGCAAGAGGGCTCTGAATCTCCAGAACGTTGTGTGGATGAGGGCTGATTAATCAAGTTAATTAAGCAGCCCTATAAAGTAAAGTAGCAGCAGCCACTTGCAATCTGTTGCCGGTTGGAAGCACACAGACTTTGGTGTGGGGACATTGGATGTCTAATCTCATTGAAAATAGCAATGACAGGGAAAAATATAGAATTCCCTGGAAAATAATGCTAAAAATGCCTGTTCTCCAGGGGACACTCCTCACCTGGTATCCCCCCAGGAGCCAGCCCTCCCATCAGGGTCTTGCAGGCTACACTAGCAAGCTCTTTGTCAGCAGGGAGCTGCAGTGACCACAGTGAGGATGAGGATGGGGCCTGGACACCGAAGTTCCCTCCCTGAAGTGCCAGCCACTCTCCTGAGTGTGGGGTCTGGCCAAGGACAGGACTCAGGCATTATTTCCACACATACCCCAGCATTGCTCCCTGCCGTGGGACAAACAAAGGAGGAGAGCAGGAGGAGGAACCTGCAAAATCCTGCCCAGATGGAGATTTGCAATTATCTGGGGGAGGGGGTATTTGGGGAAATGGGACACCGGGCACGGACAGGAACACAAGAAGCAAGCCGTTTTTCATGGGATGGCACCCCCTTCCCTAGGAAGACCTTTGAGGTGGCCCAAAACCCAGCTTCATGTCTGCTCCCAGGTGAGGGTTTCAGAGGGAATGGTGTAGACAGGAGAGGCAAGAGCTCTTCGGTCTCTGCTGTGCCACCTCAGGGCCATAGCTCATCCCTCAGGACAGAGGTGGCATGGTGATGGACCTGCCCTGCCAAGGCACCATAGGGCCATGCCATCCCCTCCACACTGGAGAAGGCTGTGGGGATGGAGCAGAGGTATCCCACCACACAGGGACTGTCCCCACAGGAAGCCCTCAGTGGAAGGAGATCCAGCCCAGGTGAGCCAGGGTTTCTGCAGGGCCAAGCCAGGGTAGAGCTGCCTTTGCACGGTCGTTTCCCTGCCACCTTGGTTGGATCGTGCAAGATCTCTGTGTCACAGCTTCCCTCACAGTAAAATGGGAGTCATCGCTGTTAATTACCTACCTTACAGGGAATTAATTAATGTTTGCACTTTACTTTCAAAAGGCTGATTATTAATTAGAAGATTATACGTCAAATAAGGGGAGCCACAAGGCATGGGTACAGCTGATGGCCCTTGTGGGTGTAAAGCATGGTCCACGAACATGCTGATAAGAAGTCTGCAGAAAACAGCAGTGGGAAGAAGGCCTACAATAGCACTAGGGTGGTGGGTTTGGGATGGGAAAGATCAGCAGGAGCTCAGGACCAGATGAGGAGACTACTGTGGCTCGCAGGGGTCTTGGTCAGCTGGATGGAGTGTGCATCCATGGGGTGGGATGCTCTGCTCTGCTGCATCCCAGCAAGCTGCTTGGGTGGAGCGGGGCTGGGGAGCCATGTATGTGAGACAGGCCATTAGGCAGGGAGGGGAATTACGGGCAATTAGCGTCTCTTGATTATTGGACTGAATCAGAAAGCAATCAATCTGCCAGCATCCGGCAGGCAGTAACACCAGCCCTGTGTCTCCTGCCTTTTGGGCCTTGGGATTTGGCCTCAGTGGGGACAGCAGGATGTGGCCCGCAGCACACAGCCAGGTACCACAGCTTCCTCCCAGCCTGAAGATGCTTTGATAGCAAAGCCACCAGCCAGTCACTCTGTTCACCACCCAGACCATGCATGGAGCGATGGTCCAAGCTGGTTCTGCTGGCCACAGCCCAGGGCTCTCCTCCCATCTGATCCTGGGGTGCTCTGCAAGGGCGGAGAGGAGTGAAAGGGGAACCGAGCAGAGAGCTCCCAGGCTGTTGTGTTGCCCTTGGGCAGGCACAGCAGGCTCCAGAATTTCCTTGTTTTGCTTCACTTCTCCCTGCTTGTCCTTGGTGCTTGGCTCGCCCCAGCTCCGGACGAAACTATCCAAGGGAGGATCCTCCTGCCCTTCACTGGCTGATATGGCCAGGCTTCAATTTCTGCACTTGTGGGACAACATGTGAGCTCTGCTTTCCACTCACTTCTTCCAGCCCTCCCCCTAGAGCAGAAGCCCTTTGCTCACACAGGGACAGTGTCTGCCGCGCACTTGGGGAGAGGCATGTTAAGGGTGGGGGAAATAATCCCAGCAGCTTTTGGGGCTGGCTTGAATTTCTGCATATTCCCCTTCAGCTCCTCCATCGCTGCCCTCACCAAGCACTCAGGCCTCTGCTCTCTCCCTTCTGCTGTTGTGACAATGAGAAAAGAGGTGGAAACTTCTGAAACCAGCCCAGTAGCTTTAAATTACCCTCTTAGAAATAATCAGAGAGGTTTTTGGGAACTCTGCCTTTCTCCTGCTGTCCCACTCCCTAAGGGGAAGAGGGAAAGCAGCTGCCCACATCCCCTATTTCACAGGCACGGGGACAATCCCAGTGCCTTCCTCTTTTGCAATTCATTCCTTTCAGCATCAGCTGCAACAGGAATTTGCAGGAGGTAAAATCTAAGCAGGAACTTCAGGCCCAGCTCCCCCTTGGAGATGTCTGGGGGCCTCACCACAGCCTCCACCTCTCCCTCTCTTGGGGACATCAGCATTAAAACCCGAAACAAACCAGCCCCTGACATTTTCCCGGCTCATTGCGTTCCCTCCCTGATGCAAGCTCATCTCCAATGAGCTGCAGACCCTCCTCTCCCCCTCTAAGCATTGCTCTCTGCTCTCACACATCCTTCCCCGAGGTTCCTGCTGCTTTGTATTGATCCTCTAGCTCTTTCTGATTTATCAGTGCCATTTGCAGACAGATGAATGCCTTTCCCTCTGCAGACCTCCATGTGCAAGGGAACTGATCTCCCCCAGTCTGTGTGGATGAGCTAATGGTGCATTGAACATCTCTCCCATCCACAGGAAGGTAAATCATTATATTGTATCACACTGGAGAACTGTATAAATTCACCACTTTCCATCTTTGGGGCACAAGTAGACAACCTGTGCCATGTTTTGCTGAGACTGTTGGAAAAGGCACAGCCCTGCCCAGGTAGCAGAGCTAGTAGAAGGGGCCACGTGCCTTGTTTACAGCCGGCTGTCCTTGATAACAGGACTTTGCTGGAGGGCTTGAAGCCCTGAGCAGTGATTTTCCTCCACCCATTTCCGTAGCCGTGCCTGTCCTTTGATGCCTTCAGCCCCCTCTCTCCATGTGCCCTTCCTAGCCCCTTCATTGCATGCCTCTGAGCTGATCCCTGTGCCAGTATCATGATCCAGATCATGATGCTGGCCCCAGAGTCTCCCAGCCCACACAGGCAGCAGGACACCAGGGCTTCACTCCCAGCCTTGCAGGCACCATGGTGAGAAGCCACCAGCTGGTGCTTGGGCTGGGCATCCTCTGCCCAGCTTCATCCTGGCACCCAACAGCTGTGCCATCGTCTCTGGGCTGAGCTGTCTCAGCTGGAGCAGAGCAAAACCTCCCTTCCCCCACCAGTTAAATGTGCTGCCGGTGCTGTCTTGGTTGACCTTGACAACAAGAGCCGGTGAGGCACAAGTGTGTTTTTGCCCAAGGTCATTCCCCAGCACAGCATGATTACACTGGCACAGCCAGACCTCAGGGTCATGCTGGCCAGGGTCCCAGGGTCAGCCCTCCTGGCCACCCTCTCCACCTTTGGGGTCTGCTTTTCCCACAGCAATGGGACAGGTATAAGCTAAGCCCTACACTGGCCTCTTCCCCAGTGCAAAGAGCTTCCCTGCAGGGATTGAGAGCAGCTGGAGCAGCCTTGCACCTCCAGCCAAGCCTGGAGTCAGGTTCAGGGAATATTTCCTCCTTCTAAAAACAAAAAGGGAAGAGAAAAAGCTGATTCTCCTTGGGCTTTCTCTGCAAGTCTCAGCCTTCTGGCCCTGTATCGCCTCCCAAATGTCACTGAATGACCCCTCCAACGTGAAGCAGCCCCAAGGAGGACTTTCCTCCACAGGATGCTCCCCAGGGTTTGCTAACCTGCCCCACCAAAAGGCTCCTGCATATGTGACCTGGTGCTGTGCTGAGCCATACAATGCATTTTCAACTGCTGCTTAATTACTTTGAGAATTGATTTTTCTCGGGCCCTGACGATAAAGGCAGGGAGGCAGCTGGGTGAGTTTTCTGCTCGTACTATAGCTAGGAGATAAAGCAGATCCTGGGCTACCGAAGCACACCAGGAAATTTGCTTTGATCTCTGTTGGGCTAATGGCACTTTCCATCTCAGAGCTTCAAGCCTGTGGCAGAGGTGACCTGTCCCATCTCAGAGAGGAGAGGAAGAGCTCTGCCTTTGTTTTCCACCTGGGAAATCAAAGAATCATTAAGGTTGAAAGAGACCTTCAAGATATCAAGTCCAACCATCTACCTATAACTAGCATGCCACTAAACCATGTCACTAAAGGAGAAGCAGAGACTAGGGATGCTCATTTTCTCTGGTCAGGATGGTTCTCCCACCCATGCCAGGGAATATGAAGCACTTCTGATCCTGCAGGCAATTCTGCTTTGGGTTTGGGGGTGCAACCCCCATTTACCTCCAGCAACAGGGGTCACATTGGCTTAGTGGTTAAACAGAACACAGGAATCTGAGACAGCAGTGCCATGCTGCAGGGGCTGGGGCAGCCCTGAGCACCCACAGACTGGGAGCCTCACCCCACACCCAGCCCCAGCCCCACACCCAGCTCCTCCACCCGTGGGCACAGGGATGCTCAGGGAACAGGCAGGCGAGGCAGAGTTTGTCTGTTCCTAGAAGGAGGGATGCAGAGCAACTTCTGGGCCCCATCCAGCCCCATCCCTACCCAGGCTGGCCCCTGGCTCTGTTTTTGCAGCTGATGACGAGCCCTGACGCAAGCGACTTGCCCCAGGCAAGGAGTAAGCCATAGAGGAGCAGGACCTGCTCTTGTCAATGCCCCTTCCACTCCCCATGCTCCTCCAGGTTAAAATAAACCCTCAGGGGGGGATTCAGCCTTTACAGAACACTCAGCCTTTTCACAAGGGCCACCAGAAATGAAACTCAGCTGCTATCTATCTCCCCCCACCTTGGCTCCTTGCTGGGGACTGGGTGCAAGGGAGGAGGACCAGGAGGCTTTCACCCGGTGCCAGGCAGAGCAAGCAAGTTTCTGGTCCACATTGCAGGGGTATCAACAAGGTGATGCTGCTCATGACAGGCAGGCGGTGGAGGAAGGAAAGACCCTGTGAGCTGATGCAGCTCCCAGCTAGCCTCTCTGGTCCAGCTCTCACCAAGATCTGCAGCAAACCTGGGGGCAAGGCAGCAAGCTTACAATAATATCATCCCCTTGATATCATCCAACTGGGGCCGAGAGGAAACCACCACCACCACAAAGGCTTTGTGCAAAGGCACCAATCCCTTCTGCATTTTGTTACCCTCTCACCCCATTGCCTCTGAAGTTTCCATCCCTCACTCACACAGACAGTATTTCCTCGTGTGCTTTGTTTGGCTCATTTCACACATTCCGGCTGGCAGGAGATAACATCTCAAGAGAAAGGCAAACAAAAGCCCTGGGTGCCATGTGCTGACTGTCACTCCTCTGACTTAAGGTACCCTGCCCGCTCCTCATCAGCTCAGACCTGGGACCAGCGAGGACACCCCAATGTTCATCCCATCATAGGCTGGTCTGTGGGGTGGAAATCTGGAAGGAGAAAGCGTGATGGGTCTTGGTTGAGTCTGTGAGCTGTAGAAGCTTCTCGGCTCAAGGAAGAGGCAAGCCAGCAACAGAAAACCAGGGAGCGATTTTCCTATTAGGTCTTTGCAGGAACCTCCTCTGTCCCAGTACCACTCCCCAGGGCTGCGAGATGGCTGCACAGAGCCTTTCACTTTCTGGGAACCCTTGTTCTTGTTTTGCAAGAGCTCAAGGAGGAGGAACAAGCAAGAGGAAGACACAATAACCAGCTGTGGTGCTGGGAATGAGGAAGCCCTGAGCACAGGGCAGCTCCAGTCCTGGCACACCATGGGCTCAATCCTGGCAACAGCTTGGCAGAGTAAGGGATGTCTCTGCTTCACCCTGGAGCGTGGCTCAGCTCAGGTCCCTCACTCAGGGCTGGCTTGCAAGGCTGGGGGGGCTCCCTGCCTGGACCCTGCAGCCTCTGGGACTGGGAAAGGTTTTCTCCTTCCTGTCCAACACCGGACACATAGCTCTGCAGCTGACCCAGATCCCTTCCCTTGACTTTTTCCTCTGCTGCAGAGGTCAGCAAAAGGAAGAGACACGGAAGAAGAGAGGTCGGGAGGGCAAGGGTCTCCCCTCCTTGCCCAAGAGCACCCAGCCCTCTCTGGGCACACGTGTTAAAGAACACAGAGTGGCTGAGGGACTGACCTACCCAGCAGCAATCAGCACAGCCTCCAGCCTGGGGAAATAAGCCTTAAATGGCAAAACCTGGCCCAGGCTCTGCGTAACCAGCTGGAGAAAGAGGCAGCGGAAACCGGAAACCAGAAACCAGAGAGCAGCTGAGGCCTGCCACCACCCCACCACCCCTTCACAAACCCTAAATTCACCAGGAATACACCTTAAAAATCATCCCCTCCTTCCTCTGCTCCATCCCAGCGGTGAGGCTGTCCTCCCGTGGGATGCATGCCTGGATCATACTGTAACCAAGACGATCCAGAGCTGGATCATCCTGCATCTCAGATCATCCTGCTCCCCTCTTTCTGGGGCAGGCACAGGGAGGGGAAAAATCTCTGGTTTTCTCCTCTCTTGTGCATCATCTTGAGGAATGAACGAATGAGAGCCCCCCAGACCCCCACTGTTTGTTTTGCATGTTAACTTCCAGAAGATGCCAGGGCAGGAGTTGCTGAAGAGCTGCAGGCCTGTGCTTGCTTCCAAGATAACTCTAGCAGTGGAGACACTTCTGAGCCCCTGCAGTCTCCATGTACTAGGATGGAAAGAAGCTTGAATCTCACTCATCTCCTGGGGGTTTTCAGGTGTCCCTCAAGTCCAGCTGCCCATAAAGAAGAGCCACCAATCTGCTGGCAGCCTGAGCTCCTCTGCAAGGTTGATGTTCTCCATTGGGTTGTGGGCAAGGGGCAAACCCACCAGCATCATGAATTTTCTCCCATAAATCACCAGCCTCACCTAATGAACCCTGCACTGGTGCCTGCCCCATGCTCCCAATATTTCCTTTGACTGTTTTTTTGGCTATCCCATTTTTTTGGTTGTTTTTTTGGATGAGCATATTTCTCACACTTGGTCTAATCTCACCCTGATAGCAAGTGGGCTGTCAGCAAGCTGCTCCTGCTTGATACTGGGGTGCAAAGCAAGGTCCTTCCCCCAGCTGCTCCCACTGATTCATGTCTCTGGAATGGGACAGCCAGCCTGGAAAGCTCCACAATCCCAGCACTGAGACTTGCTGCCTTACCATTGCCCAGCACCTTTCTCCATCAGCTCCCTGACAGCAGACTTGCTAGCTGTGACATCTCATTAAAGCAACCATCCTTGGGGGAGCTGCCTTGCACACAAGAGCACTGGCTTTGGTGTTGCCCTTTTTCTCCCCACCTTCAGATGGGAGCAAGGACCAAGCAGTGGAAGAAGACCTATCCACTGGGATACACACAGCAACTCCCCTTGCTTGCTGCAAGGGAAAGTCTGCAAAGGGAAAGTCAGAGGGAGAAGCCTGCACACATCAAAAAGAAACCATCTCAGCAAAGTCACAATTATTTAAAAGCCACACAGACAGTTGCCTCCCTACAGCTCTCATAGAGCCTGCAGAGGAGATGGGTTTCTCCTTTGCCAAGACCAGTTTTGGAGCTCCCCAGCCCTGCTCTGTCACAGGGTCTCCACCCCAGCTGGATGGGGAATGAGGACTCACAGCCCCTAGACTGGGAGTGTTTCCTCCTGGAGAAGAAGTATGGAAACAACCTGGAAACAGGCTCCAGGTGGATTTGATCCAGTCTGATTTCCTCTTCTGTGAGCTTCAACCAAGTCTTTTGAAATTGTTTCCACTCCTAAATAATGAGAGATGTTTCCAGCATGGGATATACTCTTCTGCTTCAAATAGGGAAGCACCAGCCCCTTCATCTCCCTCTGCTACAGAAGTCCTGAGGCTGAAATTAAATAGGACACGATCACCACAGATGGATAGGGACCCAAAACCCCCTAATTCTAAGCTCAGTTTTAAACAAGAAAATGGGGCTGCAGGAGACCAGCAGAGTGATTGACACTTTGCTGTCTAGGGTGGCTGATTTTCTCTGTTGAAGCTGATGCCACCAGCAGCAGCTGGCTGTTGTCCTGCACCACTGGGTCACCTCCAAGCTGATTCCCATTGCTCAATGTTGTAGAAAAATCCCATAAAAATCAGGCTTCAAGGACAGAGACCTCACAGTCTGCACTGGAAGTATTTCCTCACCTCTAGCTCATGCCTCTGCTGCTGATGGGTCAGCACAGAATTTCTGCCATAGGTCACTGTGGCCCTAGAGTATAAGGTGGTCTTTTCCTCTCCAACTTGCCCCACTGTACCTCCTGTAACTTCTTTTCTCCAGACAGATAAGAGGAAAGAAGGTTCCCTGCAGCCCAAGCATTGGGGATGCTCTGCACATTTCTAAGGCAAATAAGGGTTTTTCAAGCCCATCACAGCTGCATCTGGGTCTCCCAGCCCACTTCCACCCTGCTTTACTTTTACTATTTCCCATGCAGGAAAGGAGAGGGAGCAGTGGTGGTGTTTGAGCATGGCCCACTCAGAGAAGAAAAACAAAGATAAAAGAGGTTTTTTAAACCCCTTCACCCTATCTTTTTCAAGTCCCAGAGAAGCTGAGCCCCTCTCAGCATGAGCTCCTGGTCCTGGGAGGACTTCATTGTCCCTCCAATGCAGGCAGCAAAACCAAGCTGTAAAAAAAAAAGGACTCTGAGCCCTTTCTCCATGGTTTTCTTTTTCTTCCAGCAGCTGCCAGGAGCAGTCATGCTCCTCAAGGAGGTCAGAAGGTGTTTTGTCCCCGTGGGTTGTCTTGACCCAGGGTTGAGCTAGCCCTGCCCTCCAGCCCAACCCAGCTGCCAACAGCCACAGCCAGGCTGGGCACCCACAGTGCTGCAGGGACACAACTCCGTCACACCGTTCCCACAGTCCCAGCATTCGAAGGTTTCACCTTCTCTGAGGTGGAGCAGTGCCTAATGACAAGCAAAGGATGGTGCCACACCTGCAAAAAGCCATTTTTGGAAGGACACCTGGGGAAGAAATTATTCCCATGTTGCTGCTCTGTAATTAGCATTAATTACTGGGGCTTGTGAAACCTCTTCCCCATTTACTTCAGGCAGCGCCTGACGGAAACTGTGGGAATCCCGTCTGGCTGAGTCAGCCAGGAGCCAGGGAGGGGATGGTGGGTCCCCAAGGGGTGCAGGAATGAGTCCCTGGCGCTGCCCCCTAGTCCATGGGGATGGAGTTCTGTCTGGGGGGCTTCAGAGCTGGTTAACACACCAAAGGACAGCCTAAGGATCATCCGCCTTGCCCTCCCAACGAGATGCTAAAGCTCTTCCCCACTCTGGTGACAACCTGTCACATCCCAGGGCTGGGGGGCTCTCTCTTTAAAGCATCCTCACTCCCTAGCCCTGCCTTTCACGGCAGAGCAAAAGAGCCGTCCCCAGCAGCACATCTCCTTGTCTATTTGCCTTTATCCCAGCTCATTGCCTTCAGCAACACCCTGAGGTGTTATTATAGACTGGGGAAAACCCAACCCAATAGCCTAACCCCAAGCAGCTGCTCTATCACCACCAAATGGCAGAGTACCACTGCCTGAGTCACTTCTTCTTTATTCTTTTTTTAATATTAATGATTCAAATGAATCAGGACATGTCATCATTCAGAGTCATCTCACCCTGCCCCAGTGACTCCCCAGTGGCCCGGGGCTGAGGATAGATGCAGCCTCCCCTCCCTGAGGGGATCAGCTGCTGCAGCCTCACCCCTCAAACTGTCAGTGTCTGGCTTCGAAATAAAACGATAAAACAAGAGGAAAACTCCTTCCCCACTTGCAAAGGCTGTTTTCTCCCCTTGCTGCTTGCTCAGGGTGCTCCAGCATCCTAGGTTGGCGGCTAGTGGAAGGACCCAACCACCACCCTGAGCAGGGGTGCCACAGCCACAGGGCATCATGATGGGGGTCCTAGGGGCAATGCCTGGGCATCCCCTAATTTTCTGTGCACCATCGCTGCTGTGACCCCCAGGGGTGACAATGACACCAATCCCCCACACGGGACCCCTGTCCTTCTCCGGGGACCCAAGCGTCCCCTCACCCTCCCACTTGACCTAACCTCCTGTCCATAAATGGAGAGGTTTGAGTGTGCGTCCCCGGGTGGAGGAGGAGAAAAAAGGAGAATAATGCCAAGAATGCAGGACACAACGTGAGGAGCTCGGTCCTGGCCCCCCAGCACGGCTTGAGGACTAGTGGGATGGCTGGCCTGGGTGCTGGGGGGAACCCGGCCAAAGCCTGGTCCTCACCCCAGCTGCTGGAAGGAAAGGTGCTATTTTTGTTTTCTCTTTCTCTACCTTTTTCACCAACTGGGGACTTTCCAAGGCTGGGCTGCCCTGTTTCCACCTCAGCATCATGGAGCAGCCCTGGGGTGCAGAGCAGTGCCCCCTTTCCCCCCGCCCCATTCAGGGATGTCCCTTTGCAGTGATGTGTCCCCAGCAATGCCATCACCTGTGCAGGTGATGCCCTCACCCCTGCGGCGGTTGTCCATGCAGCAACGTGTCCCTCTGCAGGGGTGTGTCCCCTGCACCCTCTCTCCCCTTCATCCCAGAGCCTGCAGGACCCCCAGCCTGCAGGAAAGCCACACAAGGGCGGACGCGTGGCCTCAAAGGTGGGTGGCACAGAGAGCCAGCAGCCGTGTTCCCCGGCCAAGCCTCCGGCTCAGGGCTGGCATCCAGCTCTTTAAAATAGAAAGTGAAAACATTCTGGTGCCCCATCTGGATGGGGAGAGGGGGGTGGGGGTGTCCACTCCTGCCACCACCAGTCGTACGCTGCCCCAGCGTCTCACCACCCAGCCATCTCCAGCCACCCCATCCCTAACCCGGCTGTGGCCGTCCCCAAGGTCAGGGTGGATCCCTTTTGAGTTCTCTCGGAGAATTGCTCCAGTGGCTCGCTCAAATCCTCCATAAAAGGAAAAACAGCCGGCAGGTAGCACTGCCAAACTTAGTCATCCCCAGTCCGGCAGCGCTCGCAGCTCCGTCAGCAGCAATTTCCTCCCCGCGTTCTCCTCTGCGCGGGGGGGGGGGGGACGGGGACAGGGAGGAGTGGTTCTGCCCTGGCAAACACCGTGCCAAAGCACCCTGTGCCAGCCACCATGGGCCAGGCTTGGCCAAAGGCCACTGCCGGACTAGCTGGGCTTAGAGAGATGCTGTTGTGGACCTGCACAAGGTCCAGGGGGAAAATATACACCCTGGGAAGCATTCCCCAGGAAAGTTTGGCACCTCAGGCAGTGGCATCACAGTTCACCAGGCACCAAAAAAATCGCTTCCTGCAAAGAATTTGGTCTAGAGGTATGGAATTGTAAATGTACCTGGGGGCATCCTGAAGCACCTGGAGATTGGTGGACAAAGCTTGTTTGCTGCACATAGGACAGGAATCACAGAACCTAGCACCAATATAAAGGACCTCCAGCCTGTCCAGAGCACAAGTAATGGACCCTAGTCCCATCCAGGTGTTGGACTAGCTTCAAAAGGGACCATGGAGCTGGCCCATCCTTCCCCAGGCATGTCCAGAGTAGGACATGGGACATCCCTGGGCCTCCTCCATGCCAATTCCTCCAGCCCTAGCTCTGTCCCAGTTTCCCCATGGAAGAAGCAGAGCTGATGACCACTCCAGGCTGGGATGGTTTAACAAGTCTTCAAGAAGACATCAGGGCTCAGCACCACTATTGCTCAGCTTATTCCTGCTGGGGATTGCCCACATGAGACATTCACTTGGGGTCACATTGCTGGAGCAAATGCCCTGGGCCATGATGTTTTCTCCCATTGCTCCAAGAGGCAACCTGGGTGTTGGTCCAGGTGGCCTTGTCACTTCACCACAGGGACATGACAATGCTCCCCCAGCTGAGGGGCTGGGAGGGGATCAGAGTGGCGGCATCCCCACCTGCACCATGGGGCAAACATCCCAAAATACTCACAAGGAGGCCAAAGCAGCAAAACGGCAACAGCCAACCCCAGCAGTGAGATGTCAGCTGGGTTCTCTCTCCAGAGATTGGCTAAACAAACCCACCCAGGATGGGCAGTTACAGCAGGCAGTGATCTCAGCCACACACCAATCATCTGCCCATCCTCAAAATTCCCCTTTTGCAACCAGTTCCCTGCACAGGGCAGAGGAATCGACCATGACTCCTGAGCTCACAGCTTCACCAAGGGAGAATGATCCCATCCTGACCATGCCCAGCTGGCACTGGCTGTTACAGAACCTTTACAAGCAGCCTGCCCGTCCCAGGAATGATTCACTCCCATGATAAAAGATGGGGGAAATGTTCTGGTGACGTCCTGCAGCATTGGAGGTGTGAGGGTCACAGGGTGCGGCCTGTTCCAGTGGTAAAGGGAACCCTGAGGGGTGGCCAGAGTCACTTTGGGTTAGTTTGTGCTTTTCTAGTGCAGTCTTCCTGCATGCCTTGGTGAAGGGTGGTCAGGTCTGTGACAGAGCCATGTTTGCCCCTCAAATCCCAAGGGGCAGCAATGAGGATAATGCTGAGACCATCATGTAGGGGAGGGGTCTGGGCGATCCACAGCCTCTTATCCTTGCACAGGGTACCACAGTCTGGACCAGGCTATGATGAGCAGTTACACCATTGCTTTGTGAAATCACAGCACAAGATGAAACAGCTTGAGCCATCAGTTTAGAATCTGCTGTCAGCTATACCAAGCCTCTAGCTTCACTGGTGGGGATCAACTGGCACTGGAACAGCCAGTTCCCCTTGCTGTGATGCTCACTCCCACCCTGGCCTCAAATCCTGCAGCACCAGCTGCCATACTGCTGCAGGATCCCGCTTTGTGTTTACAAGTCACGCACAAGAACAAGAGATCTGTTCTTGGAGAGTTGCAACATTCCCACAGGGGACCGGAGACAGTCCTGTGTGGCCCGAGCAGGCAGCACAGCCTCCACACTCACTCCTCTTCACTGCTTTGTTCGGCTCCATATTGTCCACCCTGCCAAGGATTTCCACAAGCTGTAATACCCGTGTGAGCTGCTGCAGAGCGCGGCTGGGCTGCTGGGTGGCACTGTTGGGATGCACACTGAGCTGCGCAGAGCAACGCACACCCTGAGGCACTCTGCGTACAGGACTGCGCACACGAGTGCACAGTGCCCAAAGAATCATGCACACCAGGATGCACAGTGCCCGTGGGATCACACGCCAGGATGCATGCAAGATTTCACCCTCTACCAGGCACTGGTTAGGTTGCACCTCAAATCCTAGGTTCAGTTTTGGGGCCCTCACTACAAGGACATTGAGGTGCTGAAGCATGTCTAAAGAAGGGCAATGACAGTGACAAAGGGAGTAGAACACAAAACTTGTGAGGAGCAGCTGAGGGAACTGGGGTGGTTTAGCCTGGAGAAAAGGGGGCTCAGAGGAGACCTCGCTTTCTACAACTCCCTGAAAGGAGGTTGGAGCAAGGTGGAAGTTAGTCTCTTCTCCCAGGTAACAAACAATAGGAGAAGAGAAAACTTCCTCAAGTTGTGCCAGGGGAGGTTTAGGTTGGAATTGGGAAAAATTTCTTCATCAAAAGGGTTGTTAAGCATTGTTCTGGCTGCCCAGAGCAGTGGTGAACTCACCATCCCTGGAGGGGTACAAAAAATGTGTAGATATGGCACTTCATAAGTGGCATGGTGGTGTTGGGTCAATTGTTGGGCTTGATCTTAGAGGTCTTTTCCAACCTTAATGATTCTATGATCACACATGCCCAGACACTTCATGCAGGATGACACACCCCCAGACATGCTGCACACAGGATTACATGCATTGAGGTGCAGAAGGTACATATACATCTTGGTGTATGTGATCCCAAGACCTATGCAGCTGCATGTACCAAGATGTGCACCACACCACATTGCACAAGGAGTTGCAGAGGTAAACACTGCACATGGGCTTGAACATTGCACAGTGCACACGGGATTGAACACACCAAGGAGCACACTGCACATGGGATCACATGGACCAAGCTACATGCTGAACACAGGATCACATACACCAACATGCACATTGAACTGTGTGCACCGACGCCCATGCTGCAGGTGAGATCATGCCCCTGACCAAGGACCTCATCCAGCTGCAGTCTCCCCACACCCACACGTGGTCCCTGCTCCCCACCACAGCCTTTGTTTTGTCCTGCAAAGTCGCTGTCCCACCCCCTGTACGCCCAGTGACCCTCAGGGTGACTCTGCACTGGGGACCCAGTGCCTTCCCCAGGATACCTGATCTCCATCCCAGTTTTTAGGGGTACATGCCCAAGACTGGGCAACCCCTGGACCTCAAGTCCCATATCACCCAAAGCTTAGTCTCCTTCTCGCTTCCATTTCCAGCCAGGAAGCTCTTGCACGGCTTAACCCCAGCTGAGGAGGGGGTTACCAGCATCTCCACTAAAGGAGGGGCTGCACAGGCGATCCCTAACCTCCCCCTCCCTCCGAGTGCAGTAGCCCCTGCCTGGCCCGGAGACTAGGGCCCTCCCCCACCCCCTTCAATCCATCCCTCCCGGCTGCAGCCGGATGCCTAGATCCAGGGCCCCTGCGCGGAGGTTTTGGGTTTCATCAGCATTACCCCCGCCCGCATTCTTCCCTTCCCGGGGGCCTCCCTGCAGCTAGCCCTGCCGAGAAGCATCCCCCCCACCCCCTTCCCGCAGCACTCCCCGGTAATGGGACGAGAAGGCTGCGGTGGGATGAAGGAGGCGAGGGAGGCATCACTCCCCCCCCCAACCTCCCACCGCCACTAGTTTCCGAGCAGGAGACCCCAGATTTGCCGAGATGGAGGTGGGCTCCAGCACCTCTTGCAGAGCACATGGCAGTCACACTCAATTCAACAAACAGCTCCAAATTCTGAGGGGATGAAAGTGTGTAGTCCATTCCCCTCCAGCCCTAGCACCCCTCCTTGCAGATCCCGCAGGAGGGGACAGGTTCCGTTTTCATCCCACATGTGGTTTTCCACATGCCAAGAACAACTCTACTCCCCTGCCTCAGTTTCCCCATGTACAAAACTCCCTCCAGCCTCAACTGGGGCCCTAGAATGCCAGACACTGATTGGAGATGGGCTGGATGTGCCTGAGGAATCATAGAACCGTTTAGGTTGGGGAAGACCTTTAAGATCATTGAGCCCAGCTGTTAACAAGCACTGCCAAGTCCACCACTAAACTGTGTCCCTCAGCACCACATCTGCTCGTCTTTTAAAAACCTCCAGGGATGCAGTGAGAAGCTGCAAGGGCTCCTGGGCTGTCCAAGAGCCAAAATCCTGGTCTGTGATAACACTCCCTTTTCCTTCCTGCAGCCCTGAGCCCCTCCAACCCACAGCTGTCCCCAACCCTACAAAAGCACAACAGCCCCTGAGCAAGGAGGTCTCTGCTTGCCCCAAAGGCCCCTCTTGCCCTTCCAGTAGCCATTCCCCACCAGCAGGGCACTGGCCAAGGTGGCACAATCCCCTGCATCAGATGAGACATGAAGTGCTGGGGGCTGCAGATCCCTCACCCAAGGGCTGCTGCCAGGGAGGTGGGGTAGGGAGGGGAGAAAATGTAATGGAGAGCAAGATATCAAATCACCCAATCTACCAATCATCTATCAATCATCCCTTTATACCAGCTCCCCCTCCATTCTCCAGCCCCACAGCTCAACGGGAGCTCCATTTCCTCCTGCATCTGAAAGCAGAGATGGTGCCCCAAGGAGGCAGAGGATAGTCCCCCCAGCCCTGAGCCCGCAGGAAGCAGAGGAGGGCTGGGTGTGGGAGGTGCAGGGATAATCCCCAAAGGCTCCATTCCTAATCCTGACTAATAGACTCTTTTCACCATCAACAATAGAGTTATCCATCTGGAAGGGGATCTCCAGGCCCAGGAAGGCACAGCTGGTCAGGGGCCATGCCTGGGCAAGGAGGTTTGACCCCTCCCATCCTCAAACCACTGCTTCTAGCCCCTTCCCTGAGCCAAAATCCCAACTCCCACCTCCCCCAGTGCTCCTCACTACACGTACGGGTACAGGCAAACCATCCCACCATAAAAATGCCCTGGTACTTCCATCAAGGAGTCAGATAATCCTTTAACCTTCTCTCTAAGACATGCACTGCAGAAGTCCTCCCTTGCTGCCCCTCTCAGCCCTTTATATGGATCCCACCCCCCACACACACATACCCAGGGCTTCCCAGCTGGTTCCAGCTACTTGCTCCCATTACTGCTTCCTCATCATTCTGAAAGAGATGGACCCTCCTGCTCTGGGGGTGTCTGGGGGAAACTATAACTTTTTGGGGCTTGGCCTTGGTTTATCCCCAGGCTGAGTCTCAGCCCTTTCACCCCATCAGAGGGGTTTGCACACAAACTTGTGCATCCATGGGTGGTGCAGCCCCTGAGTGGACAGAAGTCTTGGCATCCTGCAAAGGGTGTCTGTGCACTCACCCCAAAGCCCCTCCTTAAGCCTGCAGCAAGAAGCTGAGGAGATGGCAAACACAAAAACATGAGCTACCACCTTCTCAGTGGCTTCCTCCCAGCCTTCTCACCTTGTCCCTGGTTCCTGACAACCCTCCCTGCTGTTCTCTGACTCATTTCCAGCTGCTCCAAGGCCTCTCCATCCCTCTTCTGTCCTCTTTGGGATGTGCCATGCACCATCCCAAGGTGAGGATGAAGCCACTGCTCTGTGTCTAATCACGGTAGTGGGGTGGAAATGGACACTGAGCCATGCTCAGACCAGCGTTTTGGCATGCTGTGGGATGAGAGAGCACAGTCATGCCCTGGGGATTCGGATTGTGCCATTCCTCTGCCCACCAAACCCTTTGGCAGCTGGATGAGGCCATGAGCAGTTCTGGGGCCATGCGTTGGGCACAGTGCATAGACTGCAATGGGAAACATGGATGTCGGCATGACCAAGGGAGAAAATGAGAGCAGAAAGCAGCTGCTGTCACAAGCTGAGTCACCTGCTCAGCCTGGCACTGCAACCAGCTGGGGCTGTCTTATTTTGGAGAGCTGTGTGGGCAGATGCTGATAACACACTTTCTGCTTCCCTGAAAATTCTTCTGTGCTGACTCCGTGCTGCAGTGGGGAGTTAAAAGCAGGGACATGAGCTGGGTGATGGGGCTGGCATTCAAGTCTTTTTCTTGGCCTCCGGCTTTGGGCTGTGGCTGATGGATGCAAGCTGTGGATGAGAACTGAGCACAGGTGTGCTTGTTACACCTCTAGGCAGCAGCACCACGGTGGCTTCCTCTGGCAACACCCATCTGCCACCATGGACTGACACGGACCCTGGCTCCAGCCAAAACCTCTGTGTCAGGGCAGCCTAGATGCTGGAGCCTGCTCTGAAGCAATTTTGGGGTCAAAATTCACCACTGGGTTGGGCATGGCCAGGCAGCAAGAGGCGAACACACTGTGACAGTGTCCACGGGTCTGGGGCAGGAGGCCCAGAGAGGCACTGCAGGAACCTGCCACCATCACATGAACATGGCTTAGTTTTCATGGCTGGAAAGCTGCCCAGCGGAAAAGGACCCTAGGGGTGCTGGTCAACAGCCAGCTGAAGATGAGCCAGCACTGTGCCCAGGTGGCTAAGAGGCCAACAGCATCCTGGCTTGGATCTAAAATAGTGCGGCCAGCAGGACTAGGGAAGTGATTGTCCTTCTGTACTTGGCACTGGGGAGGTTGGGCCCCAAATCCTGGGTTCATTTTTGGGCCCCTCATGACAAGAAGGATGCTGAGGTGCTGGAGCGTGTCCAGAGAAGGGCAATGACACTAGTGAAGGGTCTAGAGCACAAGTGTTGTGAGGAGCAGCTGAGGAAACTGGTGTTGTTTAACCTGGAGAAAAGAAGGCTCATGGGAGACCTTCTCACTCTGTAACTACCTGAAAGGAGGTTGAAGCCAAGTAGGGGTTGGTCTCTTCTCCCAGGTAACAAGCAATAAGGCAAGAGGAAATAACCTCAAGTTGCATCAGAGGAAATTTAGATTGGACATTAGGTAAAATTGCTTTCACTGAAGGAGTTGCTAGGCATTGGCCCAGGCTGCCCAGGGCAGTGGTGGAGTCACCATCCCTGGAGGGGTTCAAAGATGTGTAGGCATGGCACTTGGTGACGTGATTTACTGGCATGGTGCTGTTGGGCCAATGGTTGGACTTGATGATCTTAGAGGTCTTTTCCAACCATAATGATTCTATGATTCCCTCTAAGGGACTACAGAAAGCCCCTGGGGCTCTC
Organism: Galbula dea; assembly: GCA_013399015.1. NCBI lineage: Eukaryota > Metazoa > Chordata > Aves > Piciformes > Galbulidae > Galbula > Galbula dea. The sequence goes on from VWZX01006356.1 coordinate 69,063, forward strand.
ACACCCCCTGCTCACAAAATGTGCCACATTAAGCTGCAAGATGGGCACTAAAGCATGGGCATGTCCCTATTTTTCCTGGGTTTTCCTTGTTTTTTGTCTTTTAAATTTTTTTTTAAAGATTAGAAAGCATCCTCTGCTACCTGATTAGTTTGGCCCACAGAATGTCCTGTCTCTCACCTGCTGGTCCTGGGCACTTCCATGGGGTTATGGGTGCCTCATGCCCTGGCAGAGACCCTGGGGACCAGGCAGGGCACTGGGTCCAGGATAAAGAGCACTGTCTCTGCCGCTGAGGTTAATAACCACTACACAAAAGGTCTATTAAGCTTTCCCAATAAAATCCCTTCCCCTGCTGTATGAACTGGGGTCTGGCCTCCATCCCACCTCTGTGGAGTCCTCGGGGTGTGGGGGGAGCTGGAGGAAGGGGCAGGAGCTTCTGTTAATGTAAAAACCACACCAGCAAACAAGCCTGAGCAGGAAGAGAGGGATAACATGCAGACCCAGGACTGCTCTGCACTTTCTTCCTTCTTTTGTTTGAGCCTTGCCTCTGCCCAGCACCCAAACTGCTTGAAACAGGGCACTTCCAAGCATTTCCATCCCTTATTGCCCTCTGGATGCAATTAAGTTAGGATAACAGGATAAGCCCAGCTAATAAAGCACCGAGCAAGCTCCACGACCAGTACCAGGACCGCTCCCAATGGCTGCGAGACACAGGGACATGCCTGAGCTTCAACAGGGCTCCACTGCCATCCCTTGCTTCCTGTCTCATGGGGGCTGAGCAAACCCCAAGGGGCAGCATCCCATGGGAAAACTCCCCCCAGAGCATGATCCACAGCTCTGAGCTCCTCTCTTGGAGCTGCCCTTTGTTTTCCCTGGTGCTGCTTCTCTCTTTTTTTCTTTTTTTTGTTTAAATACTGCCTAATACAATTTTAATGAGGCCAGAACGCCTGCCAACTGTCGGCAGAGCTGCTGGTGAACCTCTGCTGAGCTGTCTGGTGGCATATGGCAGTGAGGCCGGAGCAGCCGAGCACCCCAGGGTGTCCCCCATGTCCCCCAGGAGTGGCAAAGGACATGCTGGGGACCCTGAGGACATGCAGTCTCTAGCTGGGGTGTTGGGTCTGCACCTGGGGCTTGTTCCTGGTCCAAAGGTCCCCAATCTCCAGGTGGTTTGGCAAAGCCCTTTATCCAGGAGGACAGATCATTGGGCTACACAAGGTCACCCTAACCTGCACAAGGCTCTTGTTGTCACCAAGCCCTGTCACAAGCAGGGACAGAAGTGGCTGGAGAGGCGTTGGCCACCTGGTCCCCAGTCTCTGCCAAGCCCCTCCATGGGGTGAGCAGGTTGCCTGTGCTGGGGGAGCTTCCCAGGCCAGCCTTGGCCATATCACAGCCACTGCCACCACCAAAAGGGACACTGATACACCCAGGACCTCTGTCTGCATGTGCCAGCAACACCGAGCCAGGGTTCACAGCACGTGGGGGTCCCAGAGAAAGTTACAAGCCAGCCTATGTCCCCTGGGATATCCCTGGAATAAAAACTTGTGAGCAACCCCCTTACAAGGAGCCCCAGAATTGCTCCAGCAAGGAAAAGGAATGCTCAGGCCAGGATGGCAACTGAGATGTGGCTTGAGGACAGAAGACAGCCATGCTCCTGGTGGCACTGGCTTCAGACACCCCATGACATAGCTGTGCCCAGAGGAACTGTGTGTGCTGGAGGAGAGGGGAAGGGAGGGGAGGAGAGGAAACACACAGCCCATAGCATCCCCTGGCTGCTGCACCTCAGGCTGGTGCTTCCATTTCCATCACATTGTGCCACCATCTCTGTCCCACTGTGCCACCCTGTCCGTTCACCTGAGGACATCTCTCACGGCCCAGGGATGGCTCTGCTGCCCTCCCCGTGGACATATGGGGACGAAGTAACCCGTCGCACCCGTATGACTCTTCACCAGACACTGCTGTAGGCTGTTTGCTGTCTATCTCTGACTCCCACAAGCCACTCGTGGCTGCCACTGGCACCATGCTACCCTCCCTCCCCGGCCACCAGCTCCGAGCTCCCCGAGAAGCCCTGGGACCGCTCACAAACGAGGCCGAGCTGCAACAAAAGGCATCCAGACAAGCATGAAAATCCAGGGGCGTTCCTGCGCCCGAGGCAGGCAAGACAAGGGTCACTCCACGACCAGGGCTCCTTTTCTCTTTGCTTTTCTTTTCTGGAGCTGGGGTTTATTTGAAGTCCCGGCGGGTGAGTCACGGAGCCTCTCTGGAGGGGACACGGCCACGCTTCGGAAAGCCCTTGTCAGGGATACTGTGGGTCGGGGATTGGGTCTCCTACGGGAGCGAAGGTGGGAGGGCTGCAGGGGCCTGACCTCAGAAGCGTTTAGTCACGGTGGCTTGCAAAGACGACGGGAAATGCAATATCGAGAGGGAAACCCGGAGCCTTTCTTCCTGCCCCAGCGCACTCGGCACGCACGGATGCACTCAGGAGGCGTTTGGTTGATGCAACCCCAGGCCTGGGGGCACCGGTCATTCTTTGCCACCACAGTGACATGTGGTGACATCTCAGACAGTAGTTGGGGCTCTCCTGTCACCCCCAGGCAGAGGGTGCAGGCAGGGTGGGTGAGTGCAGGCAGGCTGCCCGCTCCTGAGCCAGGCAGTGCCAGCTATCCACGCTGTGCTGCTGTCCAGTGGGGACAAAACAGGGTGGGTTTTTTCCCTCCTTGCATAATTGCTATTTTTTTTTTCTGGCTGAGCAGAAAAGCCGTTTCTTTCTCAGCCTCACCACCATCTGCCTGCTGTGGCAAGAGAAGGCAGAGCCCAGCAGCTGTGGGTCCAGGCAGCTGCCCAGCATTGTGACCGGGTCCTAATGCCTGGGTTCCGTTAGCAAGAGGAGCAAAAGGGGTTTGTGAGATAAACGTGGATCTGCCTTACTGGAGCTTGGAGGGGGAGTTGTTTCCAGCCAAGCTGTAGGGTTGATTCTGGTTGCAAATGGTTTGGCTGGCTGGCTGACTTCTGAGGGCTGTGCCACAAACATGAGCACAGCGCGGGTCTGGCTGAGGAACCCAGGAAAACATTCCCCGTCCACAGCTGGCAGGTTTGCCCCAGGGTGGTTGTGCCAGAGACCCATGGGGCAAGGCTGGGCAGTTGTGGAGCAGTGACTCCAACCAGTATGGCCAGTGCAGAACCAGTGGAGCCTGAAGGGCCTGAGAAGATGGGAGCAGGATGAGGCCGTGCCCTGAGGGGAAGATGAGCCTGGGGGAAGTCTTTGTGCCAGTCAGCTCAAGAGTGCACCCCTTCGAACCCTCCTACCCATGCTTCAGGCTTTCTTTTGTCCTGCTTCAGCCAGGGCAGGTAGTTAGCTCCCTGATCCTGCTGAAACCCATCCCCATGGTCCCTCCCACCCTTCTTCCTCCAGTTTTCTGTTTCCACACATTTCCCCAGCAAAGAGCTTGCTTCCCCTGCCAGCTTCCCACAGCAAGCGTGCAGGAGTGTTTATGCTTCAAACCTGCCACTCCAGCCACACTCCTCTTCATCCTGTTTCCATGTTACAAATGTGGGAAGTGTCACTGTCCTCAAGGAGCAGTGGGCAGCACTCCTGGGCACCACGGGTGGCTCTTCCCATGCTGAACTCAGGCTGTGGTTCCTTTCCGTTTTGAGGTCAGCCATGCCATACGTGCCACCTACACAGCACCACTGGTCACCTACACGCTGAAACATGGCCTCAGAACAGCTACCCGGCACAGGAAGGTTTGTGTTTGGCTTCTGGCTTTGGAAGGGGATTCAGATTCCCCAGAGCCCAGATGCTGCAGCCTTGCTGGTGCCTGGCACAGGGAAGTGGGATGGCTCAGAGATCATATGCGGGGCCACGGCATCCTTCACCCTTCTGTTCTGCAGCATGGCCAATGGCCCAGGAGGAGCAGAGGGGTGCAGGGGGTATCCAGCAGTTTAGGGAGGGTCTTGCAGTGGGTTGGGGTCTTGCAGTGCAGCGAGGGCACTGTCAACTCATGGGGGTGTCTTGCAATGCAGAGGGTGGAGGGACCCTGCAATGCATAGGAGGGCTTGAAATGTGGGGGTCAGTTTTGCTGTGCAAGGGTTGTTCTTGCAATGGAGGGGGTGTTCTGTGAGTCAAGGGTGGCCAGGCAAGGAGCGATCTTTCCTCGTGACCCCACAATGTGGGATGTGTCCTGTGATTCAACGAGGCTGTTGAATCCTCCGGTGCAAGGAGGTCTCTTGTTACACAGAGGGGGCGTCTTGCAATGTAGGGGGGAGCTTGCAGTTAAAAGGGACTCTTGCTATGCCTGGAGCCTTGCCATGCAGTGGGGCCTTGTATTGGGGTGAAGGCTGCAATTCAAGGAGGCTTCTGCNGCAGCGGCGGCAGCAGAAATGACGGCGAACGGGACGGCGGAGCCGGTACAGATCCAGTTCGGGCTCATCAACTGCAGCAACAAGTACCTGACGGCAGAGGCTTTCGGCTTCAAGGTCAATGCCTCGGCCGCCAGCATGAAGAAGAAGCAGATCTGGACGCTGGAGCAGGACGGGGAGGATTCCAGCGCTGTGCTCCTCAAAAGCCACCTGGGCCGGTACCTGGCAGCCGACAAGGACGGCAAGGTGAGCTGTGACAGCGAGGAGCCGGGTCCCGACTGTCGCTTCTTGGTGGTGGCTCACGGTGACGGGCGCTGGTCGCTGCAGTCCGAGCCCCATCGCCGCTTCTTCGGTGGCACCGAGGACCGGCTCTCGTGCTTCGCTCCCGCCGTCTCGGCTACTGAGAAATGGAGCGTCCACTTGGCCATGCATCCCCAGGCTAACCTCTATAGCCTGGCTCGCAAGCGCTACGCCCACCTGGGACCTCGCCGCGACGAGCTGGCCGTGGACCGAGACGTGCCCTGGGGGGTGGATGCTCTCATCACCCTCCTCTTCGTGGAGCAGCGTTACAGCCTGCAGAGCTGCGACCATCGCCTGCTCCGTGCCGACGGGCGCCTGGTCCCCGCCGCCGAGCCCGGCACCGCCTTCACCCTCGAGTTTCGCTGCGGCAAGGTGGCTTTTCGCGACGGGGAGGGTCGTTACCTGGCCCCCTCTGGACCCAGCGGGACCCTCAAGGTGGGCAAGAGCTCCAAGGTGGGCAAGGACGAGCTCTTCGCCCTCGAGCAGAGCTGCCCGCAGGTCGTGCTCCGAGCTGGAAACGATAGGAATGTCTCCACCCGGCAAGGTACGAAGGGAAGGAGGGAGGGGGGACGACACACACACCTCGGCCGCCTCTAAGCCCCTAGGGTGCCGCCGACGCGCGGTGTGACTCTGCATCCCTCGGATATTGCCTGCCCGAAGCCTCACCCCTACACCCCTCCGGCATTGGTGTCCCTCGGGTATTGCCTGTCCCGAGCGGCCAGCCAGCATCCCTCTGGCATTTGCATCCCTCGGGTATTGCCTGCCCTTAGCCTCTCCCCAGCATCCCTCTGGCATTTGCATCCCTCGGGCATCGCCCTCCTCGAGCGAGTGGCTTCCCTGCATCCCTCGGGCATAACCTTCTCCGCATCCCTTGCATCACCCCAGAATTGCCATCCTGGAATGCCCCCTCACACGCACCCGGTAGTCCCCACCCCGGTCCCCCCAGCATCCCGTGCCTCCCTGCAGCAGCCACCGCATAAGGTGCCCCCCTACATCCCTCTGCCATCAACTCTTCAGGGTCTTTCATCTCTGCCCTGCTTGAACTCCTTCTCACACACACGTCCTTACACCCTCCTCTGAAACCACCATCTCCCCTGCACCTCTCCAGCATGGCTGCTCCGCGGTCCCTCCTCCAATCCCTCCAGCATCGTCATCTCCCCCGCACCCCTCCCACATCCCTTTCCCTTCCCCCTCCCTCATCCCTCCAGCATCCCCTGCGTGGGGGCCCCTATCCCTCCAGTACCCCCATCCTCTTAGCATCGACTCTGCAGGGTCCCCTGAGGAGGTGGGGGAGGAATGGTGTGGGGCTTGCCTTGGGGTGCTGGAATGGCTGGGGGCGGGGGGCTGTGGGTGTGGATGGGTTCTGCCCTTGCCGTGAAGGAGGCAGGGCTGCCATCCTGCCTTCCTGCCTTGGGAGCTCATTGTTCACCCAACAAAGCCTCCACCAAACTCCCCCTTTCCTTGAGCATCTCTGAGCCACATGCACTGCAGAGCAGGTTCCTGGGGGAGGAGGGCGGGCTGCACTCCTCAGTGGATGGGTGGGTAGGGCAGTGGGTGCCACCCCCTACCCCTGGCCTGGACAGCATTACAAAAATGGCTTCTCCAAAATGCCCGCATCGAGCCGTGACCTACATCCACCCGCACAAAGGCAGCCACCCCTCTGTCCCCATCCCCTCAGAGATGCCATGATGTGCCTTCTGCCTCGAGCATCATGGCCAGACAGCACAACTCCTCGGGCACATGGCCCCCCGCTCGCCTTCGAGCCTCACCCAGTGTGCATCCCTCCCCCCCCAGCTCCCCAGCTTGAGGGGTGCTCACTGGAGGACGAGGGATCCTCGCTCTGCAGACAGGGTGATGCTGGAGGTGCTGCGTGCCGTGGCCGGGGTGCTGTGGGGATCCCTGGGGCACATGGCCAGCATGCCAAAGTCAGGCCAGCACACGCCGGGCGCAGGATGGGTGCGAGCATGTCTCACTGCAGCAAAGCCCTGGGGGTACAAGTAGCAGGAAATTTTTTTCTGTGTGTATATAGAGTATTTCAAGGTTGCAGCTTAACCCTTGTCCATGCCTGGGCAGCTCCTTGCAAGGAGCTCGCTGCCTTTCTCCTTCCCCAGGGCAAATCCTGCGCTGCAACAACAAACGTCTGCAGAGATGGGCAGTAGGGACCGTTTGCCTAGGAGCAGAGGTTTGGGGAGGAGAAGGCGGAGGATGGTGATGATGGCGGGAGGCTGCTGCAGCGCCATGGGGGAAGGGCTGCTGCAGCCCTTTGTCACCGGAGATGGGAAAACCAGATGTGGGGGGAAACGTGTGGGAAGAGGCGGCAGTGGTGAGGACCCCACAGTGTGGGTGGGAGCTGTTGGTGGACCCGCCAGCTTTTGGGGGGGGACCCCATGGCATGGGTGGGAAGTGCTGGCTTTGTGTGATTCGGGAGGGGTGGGGGGCTGGAAGTGTATGTGTGTGTGTCCATGAATCTCCCCAGCAACAAGGGGGCTCTGGGCCCCTTTCCAAGCCAAACACAGCGGCGAGGGGTACGCAGGGGCTGCACATCCTCGCTCTCGTCCGTGTCCGTTTTGGCTCGAGGTGTTTCCACCCAATTTATCCTGCGTGGCAGCAGCGAGAGGCTGGATGCTGCTGCTTTTTGGGGCTCTCCTGTCAGGATATTGCCTTGTCCCAAGGCTGCCGTGAAGGCGGGCAAGCCGCAGCCGTCGGAGGAAGCGGCTGCAGACAGTCCCTTTCCCCCGCTGAGCTGATAAGCGCCGAGCTGCTGGCAGACGTGCTGGAGGCCGCCAAGGGTACGAGATGCAGGATGAGAGCAGGGAGCAGCTGCAGCTTGGCTCAGGCTTGTGGGAAAAGGCAGCTCGTTCCCGCATGGAGTGCGGGAGGAGATGGCAGCCGCCGTTCACCCCCTGCCCCATGGGAGGAGTGGGGATGAGGCTTTTGTGACTCCCTTGGCTGGGAGCTGGAACTGGGCCAGTGAGTGACGAGTCAGCTCCTGGCTTGGAGCCTCCTCCCTGTCCCCGGGATGGGCAGCGTTGCCATCCCCTGCTCATTGGGGACCATGATGCCAACAGTCCCTGGGGGGGGCATGAGGTGGGTGCTAGTTCGGCCCCTGCACCAGTGCTGGGGGTGACCTTGGCACCTCTCCCCTGCCTCCAGCCACAGAAAGATGGGGTGCCTGGGAAGCTTTGTGCTCTGGGAGAGCCCCTGTCTCCCCACTGCACCTTCAACCTGAGCCAAATAGGGGTGCTGCCAGCAGAAAACGGCCTCCTCCTCAGCTCAATGGCTTCTTTCTAGCCCGGCTGCTGCAACAAAGAGCCCTTTGTGGGCTTGAGGGTCCCCGTGGGCAGAGCACTGGCATCCTCCCCACTCCCTGCTCCCTGGGCCCCTGCCACCCCCCCCCCCAGGTCCCCATCCTACCCGGCAGAGGTGAGGTGCTTGCCTCGCCCACCATGGTGGGGGGAGAGGGTGGGCAGACTCTGGAGCAAGGCATTTTGGGAATTAGGGGTGCGGGGAGGGGGTAAGTGAGCACTGTGGTGATGGGAGCACGCCTGGGCATGCTGGGTTGGCGATGGGGAGCTCTGCTCTGGGGCCAGGAGCTCTCCTGGTAGGGGGTGAGTCGGTGCCGGCTGCAGCTGTGGCCAACTTTTTGCCTCCTGCCCTGGTTCATCTCAGTGACACAGCAAAGTGGGAAGACACAGCTCCAGGGCTGGGGGCACATGGGCTTGCCCACAGGTATTCATCCAGTTCATCATGGTTTTCCAGAAAATCCGTGTTTTGCACTCAGCCATGGCTCTTGCAGAGCTGCAGCCCCAGCACAGTTGCTGCAGAGTCTCCCTGGGATCTCCAGGCTTTGCTTTTAGACAGAAACAGGCTTGGCTTTACACATGGGTGCAACAGAAACCCACCTGAAGAGCAGGGAAAGGACAAGAGGAGTCTTGGGGCACATGTGTGGCCACAGTGTGGGGTGGAGCGTTCCAGAGCCCTGCAGGGAGATCAGACCTGCCCTGCGTGGGCTGAGCTGGGTGCTGCATCCCCTGGGCTGCTGGGGCACAAGGACCCAAAATCCTGCCCTGCCACCCACCAAAACTTGGGGGCTTCACGGGGTGCTGCTGGTGCTCCCTTGGAGAGAGGTGGGTTTGTTTTTGTTCAGGCATAATTGTAGGTCTTGTGGAAGGGAGCCTCTTGGTTTTGGGGCAGTTGGAGGATGGGAAAGGTGCAGCCTCCTGTTGGCTTCTGGTACTGGGCAGGACTACAAGCTGCCTGTGGGCACTGCTGGCTCTCAGTTGTAGGTAGGCAGTGAGCAGAGCCTGTGTGCAGGCAGCTCCTGATGTGTCTGCCCCTTCGTGGGTTTGGGCATGGTGCTGCTTCAGCTGGCTTGTCCCACCAGTTGGCAATGGTCCTCCAGGCTCTTGGCTCCCTCTCCATGGAGAGTGTCTCACTGGGTCTCTCCAGCATCCTGGAATGGCTCATAGGACACCCTCTGCATGAGCTGAATGTGGAGAGAAGGTCTTCTACATGCCATAACCCGTCCACTGGATTTGTGGCCCCTCCTTTAGGTGGAGAAGCTTGTCCCTTTGGGAGGAGCATGAAGGTGAAGGTGTATGTGCTCCAGGATGGCCATGGGCCTCTGTGTGCATCTGACATCCTGGGCTGGAGAGCAGCGAGGGCTGGGGCATCCATCCTGCAGACTTGAGGGGTTGGCAAGCAGCTGGAAACTTCAGCAGCTGAGGACTTGGGAAACCCTTTTCTGGCCCAGCACTGCCTTTCCTTACCATTGTCCTTCCCGTCTCTCCTCTCTGAGGACCTCAAGCCCAGGGGTTTTGTTTGGGGTAGCTCAGCATTAGGAGGCCCTGAGGGAACGCCCCCCCGGCTCCCACCTCCAGCCTCTGCATCCTCCCCAAGACCTGATAGCAAACCCTTGTTGCAGATGGAGCTGGATCTCACGTGGGGAGTTTTGGGGGACACAGGCTTGACTCCACTCTCCCCCTCCCCCTCTAGCTGTAATTAGCAGCTTCGTCAAGGTCAGGCAGAGTCGTGCAGGCTCCAGACTGTAAATTTACCAGGAGCAGTAATTAAGGCATGATTGCAGTGGGAGCAGCTCTGCCGGGCGCTGCGGGAGATGCTGGATCCTTGCTGCAGCCCTGGGCTGCAAAAAACGGGAGGTGGCAGAAGGTGGCTGGAAGGACAGCCTGTGTCCTCCCCCACGGGTACAGCTCTCCTGGACCTGCCGTGGTCCTACCATCTCTAAGCCTGTGCTTCCTCCAGTATTTCTCCCATCCCACCCAGCTCAAACCTCCCCAAACCTTCAGCTCAGTTACAGCCCTTTGATGCCTCCTCCAGCCCCAACTGTAATTGCATTCCTTTCTGCTGAGTCGGTGTAACCCAACCCAGCCCTGCTTTTGGGGAGGGGGCACTGGGAGACCCTCCTGCCACCAGGCCTTGCAAGGCACCTGGGAAAGCCAAAGCCCTGCACGGCAGCAGGAGCATGGTCTAGTACACGGTGGTGGGGCTTGGGGTGGCTGGGGGGTTCACTGTGCTCCATGGTGGGGGTCTCCTGGGGAGAGGGGATGGTGTTGGGAGGCTCCTATCACTCAGTATCCCATCTCTGGCCCATCCTGCTCTGCAGCACAGAGCATCCCCCCCCCCAGGCTCTCTGCAGTGCTTGCAGGTCAGGGACCTCCTCACCTAAAAGTACAGTGAGGAGGAAACACTGCTGCCTGCTTCCCTCCCATGCAAACCACAGCAGCAGCTCTTGCAGATTTTGGAGTGCCAGCAGCCTTGGGTGGTGGCTGCATCCCCTCCCGCAGTTCCATCCCTCTCCATGAGCCCCTGCAGAGCCCCTCTTCCCCCTGTCTTCCTTGGCTCAGTGGCTGTACAGCTCTCGGGAGGCTGTGGTGCTGCTTTCCCCGTAGGGATGTAAAATCAAACCCGTATGTTTCCACCGACTGCTGGCTCAGCCCCCAGCAGCCCTGGGAGGTGATGAGTGTGAGACAACTGTGGGATCTGAGGATGTGGCCAGGAAGGCTGGGATTGGTGGCCCTGCAGCAGCCCTCTGCCCCCTGTCCTGCCCCAAATACCCTGGGGAGTGAAGCCCGGGGGGGGGACGGACGGAGTGGAGGGGTGGGCTGCGGAGCCGCATGTCCATCGGGAGCTGCAGAAGGTGTTGAAGGATGCCTGGTGTGAGCAGGCAGCAGCTACAGGACAGCTTGGGTGTGGGAGATAAGATTACAGCCAACAAAGCCGAGCCTTCAAAGCCTAATCCTTTTGGGAAAGGTGGGAGACTGATATGCAAAGCACAGATTGCTCCCCAGGGGCAGCTAGATGGGGTTGCCTGGCTGGAGATGCAGATGGGAAATCGGTAGCTGCACTTACAGGATCTGGGGAAGAACATCTCCATTTCCAAAACCAATAGCTTGGAAATGTGTGGAGGTAGATGGTCCCTCCCCAGATTGGCCAGCACCCACTAGTGGGACTTGCTGGTGGCTTTCAAGCGTAGAATGGCCACTAAGACTGCAGGCCCTGAAGCCCTCCCAGTGTGTATTGCAGTACTTGAGATCCCAGCAGCTGGGAAACTGGGAGGCAATGTGCCACGGGGGCTGAACACTTTGCCAACCCCAGGAGCCTGTTCTTGACATCAGAAGAAGGTAGATTTGGGCAGAAAGGTTGCACAGGCGCTTTGCATCCTTTCCAGGACCAGGTGTGTGGTTGGACTCGAGCCTATAACACCCATGCAGTAGAGGATTGATATGGATGCTTTCTGCTCTGAAAACATCTGGTGCCTCTAACCACAGTCCATGTCACCATCCCAGTGATGGTACTGGGGCCCATCTCTGCTCATCGTGGCTGTATGTAGGCAGAGAGGAGTGGGGTTGAGCACCACACCCTGGTTTCCTCCCCAGAACCCAGCACAGTCACTTGGCCACTTAGCTTTGGCTTCAGGCTATGGGTTGTGACTCGCATCCCAAGAGTATTTTTAGGCAGAAATCCACGAAGCTGGAGAGCTCTGGAGAGGATTTGGCCCTGCTGGTCCTGACTAAGCAGGTTTTCTTGGGCTCAGTGCCTGTGGGTGGATGTGCACGTGGCTGGCAGTGGCCCCAGCACTGTGCTGGTGGCCACCTCCTCCCCAGGATGCCCCCAGTGCATCCCCTCTGAGGCTGCTGAGGCAAATGCAGTCTCGGGTCCCTTTGGTGCAGGGATGGGTCACCTTGGCTGGCAGAGCTGAAGGACAGGCTGGTGCCAATGTTTTTTTGGGAGCCAGGGGAGGGCCTGGCTGCTCCAGGGCTTTCCCAAGCCTCCTGCCCCTGCAAACCTCACCCCCCTCATGGGCTGTGCCAACGTATGGATGAAAAACGGTGCCACAGTCCCTAAACATGCCACGAACTGGGGATTCATCGGTGGTGTGGCAGCCTCTGCTAATGGACTGAAGAACTTGGTTGTCACCTTCATGCCCTCTCCATGTGAAATATTGGTCTTTGCTTGGTGCTTAATTGTGATGGAGCTGGAGAGTCCATGGAGCTCATGGCTGTCTCAGCTGTCCAGCCCTTCTTTATAGCCTTAACACATAAGTAGCCAAATGAAAACCTGGATTTGAATCCAAAATGCCAGAGGGGAGTTGTGTGTAAGGGAGTTTTGGCATCACCAAAGCTCAGCCAGGGGAGCAGGAGCCTCTCTCAGTTGGATTTCCTTGGCTGCCACCACACCCAGACCTGCTGGAGGTGGTTTGGGGTCCCCCTCTGGCACCCCTCAATTCCATCTGTCTCTGCCTCACAGGGATGGACCTCTCAGCCAACCAAGATGAGGAGGGTGACCAGGAGACCTACCAGCTAGAGATCAACAAGGATACCAAGAAATGCGCCTTCAGGACCTACACTGGGAAGTACTGGACTCTCACCTCCAATGGGGGCATCCAGTCCACTGCCTCCACAAAGTGAGTCCTCTCTCCCCAGCATCTCTGGGCCGTATCTTGGCTTGGGGGATGGACTTCTCTGCATCTCCCAGGGGAATCCAAGGGGGATTTTTCCAGCCTAGTTGCTCACCCCAACCCACTTTCCTGTGAAGACAGTGAATTCCTCAGAGAGCCAGGGCTGGGTTGAGGCTTGCCACCCACGATGCTCAGGAAGTCCCTGGGGCCACGCAATCCTTCCCGTCTGGCTGGGGCTGTCAAAATGTTTTACCCTGGAGTTCACCCCTGCGCTAGCTGAGAGCCAGGCACAAACCCCAACAGTGCATTTGGCTGCCTGCCTCCTGCCCGCGGGGCGAGGGCTTCCTGCCGGGATGGCCACCATGGTGTGGCTTGTCCCACCAAAATGGATTGAGTCAGGGTGCCCTAATCCAGCAGTGGCCCTTTCCGAGCCGGTGGGGTGGCAGCAGCAGGGTCCCCATCTGTTCCATCCTGCTGACCACCACCATCCCCTCTGATCCTGCAGGAATGCTAGCTGCTATTTTGACATTGAGTGGTGTGACAAGCGCATCACCCTGAAAGCTGCCAATGGCAAGTATGTGACAGCAAAGAAGAATGGGCAGCTGGCAGCCTCCATGGAGACAGCAGGTAAGGGACCCCTTTAGAGACCCCACCCCACACTGGGGTGGCAGGAGATGAACGAAGTCCCCCCTGGAGCCAGACTCCTCTTCCAAATGATGCTCAGGGATGCAGGCAATAAGTTTTCTTAATGAGTATTTCATGTGCTGTGAGCTGAGGGTACAGATGGGGTGGGTGAGAAACAGGTGGGGGGCACAGCCCAGCCTCCTCACTGCCTGCAGCCACGGGGTCTGGGCTTTGCACCCCCCTGGGCTCCTCTCACAGCCTCTCTCCCCTCCGGTGCAGGTGAAACAGAGCATTTTGTGATGAAGCTGATCAACAGGCCTATCATCGTCCTCCGTGGTGAGCATGGCTTCATCGGGTGCCGGAAGGTGACCGGTACCCTGGACTCCAACCGCTCCTCCTACGACGTCTTCCAGCTGGAGTTCAATGATGGGGCCTACAACATCAAGGGTGAGTCCCCAAGGCTGGCTATGGGCTGGTACAGGGGGTGATGGCACTCAGGGGTCCCTGTGGTGGCTCATGGGACCACCTTGTCTCTTCTCCCTCTGCATGCAGATGCCACTGGGAAGTACTGGATGGTGGGGAGCGAGTCGTCTGTCACCAGCAGCAGCGACACCCCCGTGGACTTCTTTTTTGAGTTCTGCGACTATAACAAAGTGGCTATCAAGATCAATGGCAAGTACCTGAAGGGCGACCACGCCGGGGTCCTCAAGGCATCTGCTGACGCCATTGATGCCTCCACTCTCTGGGAATATTAATGCACTTTAGCATACCTCCTGTTGCCAACTTCTCTCTCCCCTTCGCCGTCCTTTCTTTTTTCTCTCCTGGGTTTTATTTCTCCTCCCCGCAAAAGGATTTTCAGCCTGGCTTGCCCTTCCCTCCCACTGTAGAGTCAGTGCATCATGTGGGAGGTAGGTCTCCATGAATCCCTGTAAGAACTGGAAAAATGATGGGGCAGCCTGTCTATAGCTTTGTAGAGGGGTCTGTCTCTATTCCTCTCCCCTCCCTGCCTCCCTCCAGGTTTGCTGGGCTTGGGAACTGCCATTCCCCTCTCCTGGCCTCCAGCATCACCTTAGGTAGTTAATTTTCATCTCCTTGATTGAAAAAAGGGAATAAGACCACCTCTGTGCTTGCTTCTGCCATATCAACTCTGGCACCACCTTGGTCTGTGCTGCCAGTGTCCCCTGGATCACCTATCCCATCCCACCCCATCCTGCCCCCTCTGACCCAGGGCAGAGTGATGGTGCTGGGCTCAACCAGCTCCTCCTTGTAGCTCCTGGATTTCGGGGCAGGATTCATCCCCAGCTGAGCCGTAGGAGGTGACCTTACATATCACAGCATCCCTGGGGACTGGGCTGCTGTGTGCTGGCACGTCCCTCGGGAAGGGCCACCAAGCCAATCCCTCCCTCTTCTCCATGTACCTGGACGTGATTTTTTAGGGTGATTCTGTCTGGAAAGCCTCAGCCTTTCATCTCATGGAGCCCTGTGCTCCTATGTCCCTCTGCACCTCCTTGTTCTTCAGGCTTTGGAGGAGCATCACAGACCCTGATGGTAGGTCCAGCCTGGTAGGTGCCTGCCCCGAGGCTGGTCCTCCTGCTGTTCCTGGGAGGGGTTGGTGTGAGGGGGACATAGAGCAAGCCCATGCTGAAGTGGGAGGCTTCATCCAGCCCACCTGCAGTGTTGGTGGGCTTTGGTCCCTGCAGGAGCCTGGCTGCCTGATAGAACCTCCCCTGGGCTGTGGCTGGAAGCATAAATTGCAGATTTTGGTTTACAGAAAAGAAAAGTTCCTTAGCAAACTTTGCACAGTGAGATTTGCTCAGTACCTTTTGGATTTTTCTTTTTCCTGTCATAAAATACTGGAACAGTGAAGCAAATCACTGAACACCCAATGCTGAATAAGGAAGTGCCCATTCCCATGGGCTCCCCCGAGGAGGGCAGCTCCTGGTCCCACTGCCCTGGGCTTGGCTCTCCTGCCATCCAACCCTACTGGAAAACAAAAACAAAACAACAAAAAAAGAAAAAAAGGAAAAAAAAAAGAAAAAAAAAGACCAAAACAGTATTTTTGTTAGTCTCTATTTATATATGCTCTCCATGGCACTGTGTTACCAGCTGTTGTCTGTACTAGGTCTGCATTAGAGTATAATGCTGTTTGTAACGGGTGATGCTGACATGTTTGCTAGGGTGTTGAAAGGCACTTTATCCTTTGGGGCCTTCCCAGGGCTGGGATTTGCTCCCTACAAACACACCAAGGAGCCTTTTCCCCCCGCGGGCCCCCGCCGGGGTCGTCCACCCCCCCTACACCCCATGCCAAGGGTGCTGGCAGCATTGCTGCAGTGACAAAACAGGGCCGGTCCCTATCGCCTCAGGCGAGGTAGGGGCTTGTCAGCCTTAAAGCCATCCACGTGGAGGGGTGACCAACCCTCCGGAGGAGCTTGGTGCTAAACTCTCAGCTGGGAAAGTGAGTGACCTGTCCCCTGCCAGGGGGACAACTCCGGGCCGGGTCCCTCGCCGGCACAGGGGATCCTGGCTGGGATTCTACCTCGGCTCTGCGCTCGCATCCAGGGGCAGCCTGCGCTCACCCGGGGACCACGATGCCCCTCAAAGGACCGAGTGTCTTGATGAAGCCCTGAGTGACCCTGGGACTGGACGTGCATTTTCTGCTGGCCTTCACCCTCCCCTCCCCATGTCATCTCCCTGCCCCTTGTCACAGTTTGAACCATGTAACCTCCCACTCTGGCTTCTTCTGTGTGACACTAGGTCATCTCTCCTGTCTCCTCTTACTGGGTGTTGTGACTCTCTGAAAACATCTCATTCGGAAAATTTTAAGTTTTGGGGTTGTCTGGGGTTTTTTTTGGGGTTGGTTTGGTTTTTTTTTTTAATTATTATTTTTTTGTAAGTGCCATTTGTATAACTTAAAGAAAAATAGCTTCAGATGGAGAAAGATGAATAAAGATAAATCCTGCATTCGGATCCGAGTGGTGGTGTGTGCTCTGTCAGGGACTGCAGCTGGGGCTGCAGCAGCTTTTCAGTGAGAGACATGAGTCTTGAGTTTGGAATCTTTGGGGTGGCAGAACCTTTGGGGGCTGTATCACTTCACAAAGCTTGAGCTGGTTCTGGAGAGCTCAGATGTCTGAGAAGGGAATGGTGACCAACAGGCTTATCTCCACCAAGCATGCTTAAAGTCAAAGCTGGCAGGAGGCTGGGTCGCCTCTTAAGATGCTCAGAGCAGCCCTATGACACCAAGCCCAGGGGCATCTTGGAGCATGGGTGACCCGTGGGGGAGGTCAGAGAGATGCACCAGTAAACCACCTAAACCACTCCCTCCTGCATTTGCAGCCAGGAGCAAAGCTATGTCTCCCTTCAGCCTGGCAGTGCTGCCAAGTTGCTGCTTTTCCCTCCTGGCTCAGGTGTTTCTTCCCATACAACGGTCCTGAGGAGGAGGCATCTGCTGTGAGGGAGGAGGGATGGTTTACAGTGCACAGCCTGGCAGACATCAGCAATAAGCGCCCTCCTCCTCTTCTTGGTGATACAGAGAAGGGAAAGATAAACCCCTAAAGACTAGAAGGAGGTGAGAAGCCCACCCAATACAGCCCAGCCCAGGCCAAAACACCGTATCTGTCTGGAGGAGCTGGGATGTTCAGGATGTGCCCTCAGCCCTACCAAGACAGATGAAACCAGCCCTAAAAGTCAACCAACCCAACCAGCTTTGATGCTGGGACCAACCTCAGTTTTAGCTAGGCACCAACTCCATCCTTACCCATAGGTGAGCAGCCAGCTCCTTTGGTTCCCTTCCTTCCCCTCCTACAGCCAAGCTCAGCACCTGCACTTTACTAACCAGCTCCTGTTGGGCTTTTAAAATCAAAAGCTGGTTTGGGAAAGGGGGGCTGTACAGCTGCCCCCTAAACACAAATCCCAGGAGGGACAGTGGGAGGATGTTGCCAGGAAGGACCTTCAACTTCAGACATATGTTTGAGCTCTGCAGCAAGGGCCAAACAAAGGAAGGATGTTCATTCCTTACTGTAAACAGGGTGAAATTAAGGCTGTGCAGGAAATGCTGAGCAGCTCTGATTACCATGCACTTGCCTTCACCCTCCACAGAAGACCTTACTGCAGCCTTTCAATACTTAAAGGAGGCCTGTAAGAAAGATCACACAACTGTAGACTGGTTTGGGTTGGAAAGGACCATTAAAGGTCATCTAGCCCAGCCTGCCTGTATTCAACATCTGCAACTAGATCAGGTTGCTCACAGCCCCAGACAACCTAATGTGGAATGGTTCCAGGGATGGGACATCCACCACCTCTCTGGGCCAGTGTCTCACCACACTCAGTGTAAAAATTTTCCTCCTTATCTGTAGTCTAAATCTCTCTCTTTTAAACTAAAAGCCTTTGCCCCTTGCTTTGTTGTAACTAGTTGCTAAAATGGTTGTTCCCATCTTGTCCCTGCTTTGGCCAGCAAGGTCAAGGGAGGTGGTGTTGCTGCTTCCCTGTGTGTGTACATGAGCTGTGACACTCAGCTGTGACACCCAGCCTGGGGAACAGGCAGTGAGGGAGGTTTGGTGGCATGGCTGCAGATGCCCATGCAGGGAAGAGGCCCCAGAGCTGCTGCACTGCAGCAAGGAGGAGACTCACCCTTCCCATCTTCCCCAGTTCTGTGTTCACCATTGCTCCCGTAAGGGGAGAAGGTGCCTCCAGCCTTTCCCCCCACGCTGCAAGCATCCTGGTTTCCATTTAAAGGAATGACTGGAAACCATCTTCTATCCCTTCCAGTTTTTCCTCAGGAGCATGTGGAAGGAATTAAGCTTTTCCAGGAGGGTCAAGTGGCTTTTGCCTTGCAACTTCCAGAGTTTTGAACCACGCAGGCTGTGATCTGCCAGAAGAGCTCTGCCTGCTGCTGCCTGGCCTTAGCCCAGCACTGAGCCAGTGCAGCCAGGGTGGGAGGACCATGATGTTCTGGCTGTAAGGAAAGCACAGAGGTAAAAGCCAGAGTGCACAAATTTATTTACAAAAATTCAAATTACAATATAATACAGGAACTTTGTACACACAGAATATTAGAACAGTTTACTACCAGAAGGTAAAGAAAAATATTTTTTCTTTTTTCCTTTCCCCCCCTTTTTGTTTTTTTTAATAAACCACCTATTTCTTTCCAGCTATTGTTATACAAAGTTGCAGAACATGCACATCTTTACAGGGTTTCTTTTTTGTTTTTTTGTAATATAACATTTTGCTAAGTGCAAATACTAAGTTTCTCTCTCCACCTTTAAGGCAAGTAAAATGGAACACTGCAATTAACCATAAGAAGTACTTGTTAGGGGGATCAGCCTGGGCACAGCAACCTCCCTGTCACCTCTGAAAGGACAAATGGGTTCAAGGACAGAGGGCAAATGGGATGCAGGAGTTCAAGACTGGACTGTGGATGGCTCTGGTGGTTGTGCAGTAAGTTTTGGGTTTGGTGGGGTTGTTCTAAATAACTCAACACAGATCCAAGTGCTCTCAGAAACCACAGCTTGAGGTCTCTCAGGTCAGAGAGGAGCAGCCACGTGCTTTGGCTACAGAGGAATTGGTGGTGAAATGGATGTTTCCTTGAGGAAAGAAGCAGTGCCTGGAGCCCAGCATGGTGCCAGGGATGAAGGAGGGATGAGCTCATTGCTTGGGGCTGCTGGGCTCAGGGTACCTCCTTGTCAAAGACCAAGCACCAACTTCTCTTCTCTTGGACACAAACAAGCTCATGGTTTTGCAGGGGACATGGGGACAATGTCTTCTCTCCCCCTACCTCTACCAGGCTCCTCCATGAACATGACTGCTGCACCACAGCAGCAGAAGACACTTGCATCCTAACCAGCAGGATGGACTAAGGACACCAACCTCTTCATGTCATCTCTGCTGATGCCTCTAGCTCCATCTCTCTGCTTCCCTCTGCCAAGGCTTAGGTCTGAACTCCTGCACTTCTCCAGGCATGCACCAAAGGATGGGTTTAGATCATTTTTGGCAGTCCTCTCAGGCACATAGTGCTCTGTGACACTGTGACAGCCTGGGCCACCAGTTCAGCAGCTGAGCTGTGCCCTGGCTGCCCAACACCCCTCCACTGTCTGATCCCACTCTGCACAGGCAGATGCTGGGGGACAACCATGACCATGGTGCTGGAGAAAGGCACGTGCTTGACAAAGCCTGGAGAGCTGATCCAAGCTAGTCCTTGAGCCACAAGATCCAGTCTATTAAAACCTCAGAATTCCCCTTCTGTCCAGGGAAGTCACTTGCACTTCTCTGACCTGGGTCCATTTTCTCACCACCTGCTAATGCTGTGGACACAGCCCTTCCCAAATCCATCAGGACACCCTGCTCCTGGCTCCTGCAGGAACCACTCAGTGCAAGGCAGGATTTAAATCTGGCTAAACCCTGGCCAAGCAGCAAGCCATAAGCTCCTGCAGCCCCCAGACTACTTCCAGAAATGAGTTAATATTAAAAGCAAAGCAAATGCTAGCAGCATGGGAACAGCACTTGTTTATTAATGCTAGAGAGACCATGGCACTGAGGAGCTGGAACTGAGCACTGTGCAGGGTACATCAACCCACAGGCAATGCCCAAGAGAGGAGAAATTGCAGACTCAGCTCCAAAAAGTGTGGAAGTTCCCTATGGGAAGACCCTCTTGGGGGTCTAGATGCTGTCCTGGGCCATGATGGAGGGTGCCTGTCTCTGGAAGCATCCCACCAACAGCCCCCTGCCCATTGCACACCTGAGGAGATGCTGTGCCAGGAGTGGCTATGGAAAGCTGCAAGCAAGGGTTTGGCAGAAGCTGTGAGGCAGAGACAGGGAGTTCAACCTGAAAACCAACCAAAACCAAGGGACATTTGGATGCTTAAATTCCAGGGGGAATAACATGAGGGGAAATGCACCCAGTGGGTTCCCAGCAGGACAGAGCAGGATGCAGCCTAGACCAAACCACTGAGGGAAGGACAACACAACTGGGCTGCTGAAAGCCAGCCCTGCATTTCTGCCAGGAGGATTTTTCTACTCCAACCAATTTTTATTTTTTTTTGTTTCCCCAGAGGGGGAAATTTGCTTTACCAGACAGCACAGCAAGGGCTGTGGGGAAAGGGCTTTGTGCCAAACACTTCTCCCCCAGCCCAGCAACTACCCCTCCTGCTTCTTACAAGGAAGTTTTGCTTTTCCTCAGCCCAGCAACACTCATGTTTGTCTTTGAACATGCTTTTCCCAAGCCAATTCAGCTGAAACACATTTTCAGAAGTTATTAAGGGCTGTGGAAGCAGCTAGTTTCCTGCAGCACAAGGCTCCAGCTGACTGCTCAGTCGCAGGGGTTCAGCTAGGGGAGGTCCCCAGCTCACCACCACCTGCAGGCACAACTACAGGGATGCTTTCTCCTTTTTCTGCCCCAGCACACATCACACCAGTGTCTATGCACCAAATTGGGTATCTGCTCAAGCAGACTGTTGGGTGAAGGGCACAGCTCAGGCTGTGGGTGCTTCTACCTGCTGCCAGAAGCCAGGGGAGATTTGGGATGGCAGATGAGAAGAGCAAGTAAAGGCCACATTTTGGAAGCTGAGAGGGCACCCACCTCTGGGGGAGACAAAAACCTGAGCCCTTCAAAGGGGGCAAGTTCAATTCAGCCAAAGATCAGGGTGCCCAAGTCTTCTGCTACTTGCTGAAGCCCTGAGACAGAACATGGCTCTGGGCTTCCTACTGAGATCTCAGCAGTAAGGTGGTTGATGCATTCCCTCACTCCACCTGCAGAGTAAGAAATGCTAAAGCACTAGAGTAACTTAGTTTTGAACAACTTAATTCTGCTGAGAAGTGCTAGGAGTTTAAAGGGATGCTAAGGGACACAGAAACTCCAACCTCATGTCTCTCTGCAGGCAGAAGGCCAGGTCAGCTGACTCCTGCTACCTTGATCCTGAAGGTCTCACTCAGATACCAAGTGTCTCCTCCCTTCCCCCAAGACTCACCTGACTGTGCAGCAGCTGCTCAGGCCAGCAGGAAGGTAGGATTTTTGGAAAGTCCCCAAGGAATGGCTGCCTCCCTGCACTCCACAAAGTCTTAACTTCCCCTCCCAACAGCTGCCAGAACAGGCTTTGTCAAATCAAAATATCTGGATGCCCTACACAGGGAGAGACACCTGGAAAGGCAGCACCAAGCCCTGCTGCAGCACAGGCTGCAGCGTTTGTTTGCAAAGGTTCAGAGAAGCTCTAGAGAAGGATGCAGTGCAGGTATGTGAGTCAGAGCAGGTCCCCTGGCTAAACCAAGAGGGGCTGGAGCAGGAACAGGGGTGATGTTACTGGGCTTGGCTTGGCCCTGCAGTGACTCTACGGCAAGTGCTGTTTGGAGCAGGTCAGAACCGGTGCCGAGGCTGAGGGCCAAAGTGCATAGGCAAGTTGTGCTCCAGCTGAACATTGATCTGGGGGAAATCATAGTTCACCCTCATGTTAGGCAGTGGGGGGACATAGGGGGCAGGGATGGGGCCAATGTTGAGGGGGATGTTGTTGTACATGGGCCGGACAGGAGGGAGTGGGAAGGGAGGGTGCACAAAGGGGTAAGGAGGCATCCGGGGCTGGTGCAGGTTCTGGGGAACAGGCCTGGGAATGACTTCAATTCTCTGGATTTTCTCCACAGGCTTTTCTGCAGGAGGCCCAATCCTCTTGAAGCTGTTCTCTGCAGAGAGAAGACAGAAAACAGCCAGTCACCCACAAGTGAGAACCCATGAAGCTTGCTCCATGCTCTCACATTTGCAATCAGCACCCTCCATCCCCAGCACGTTCCTTAAGCTCTCTACAGCATCAGCACGTGTCCCTTCTATGCTCCAGGCACCACAGAGCACAGCACTAGCTGTCCAGCTTGGCTCCTTTCACCCAGACCACAGCACAAAGGGGAACATCTCCTTTTGCAGGGATGTGGGGCAGCCCTGTGCGTGTCCCTGTTCCCCTCACCACACAGCACAGAGGTGAAGCTGCCCTTCAGCTACTTTGCCAAGCAGAGATGAGATGGGTCTCTGCATCCATGACACCTGGCACCACGTGAGAGGTGGACACAAGCCTTGTGCCTCCAGAGGGTCCCAGCAAAAGCCTGCAGGCAACAGCACCCTAAAGCTATACAGGAGGAACAGGGTGATGGCTTGCACTCCTCTCTGGAGCAAGATCTGGGTGATGTTTGGTGTAGCCCAGCAATGCAGGGAGAAGCCTGCCAACAGCCAGACCATGAGAAGAATCCAGTGACACATCAGTAGCTGGGAACCTTATGCTCTCCTGTTGTCCTCAGTCTGATCTCAAAGAACAGACACAGACTGTTACTTACCTCCATTTTTCTTCCTCTGCTCCTCTTCAGCCTCTTTCTGAATCTCCTGGATTATCTTCTCATCATCTTCCTACAAATCACAGCAGTATCAAGAGTCAATGGGTTAGTTCCTGCTGCAGCAACATGCTACTCTCTCAGTGCTGCTCTTCTTTTCAGTGCATGTTTGCACAGGAATAAAAAAGGTAAATTGGGCTGAATTGCCCTCATTTGGGTCAGCCCAGGTTTAGTGAAAAGCAAGGCTGTGATGGGGGATTGCAGCACAAGTAACTTGCACAGAGCCAAGCCTACTCTAAGGAGGATGACAAAGAGGCTTAGATCAGCTTTCCAAAGAGATCACTGCTAAAATTCATTGGCTTGATGGAAACCAGAGAGCTGCAACCCAGCTCTGCCCATCTGAAGAGCTGCTGGAGAACTGTTAATCTTTTAAATTGCAATAGTCTATTAAATATTTATACTATGCTAGCACTTCTCCAGGTTTTGGCCCAACAGCTGGAATTAACACAACTTAAATCCTGGCTCTAGTAGCTAAACGGTGCTGTGAGGAGGCTGTTTAGATCTCATCTGTAACTCTGAGGAGGGCATAAATCACAATATGTTTCTTTAATGTCTATCTAGAGGTTAGAGCAAGAATATTCAGACCTGCTGCTCTAACAAGAACAAGCCAGAAACTGAAAGCATCCTTCTGCCTCTCATCATCTGCAGTTGTCTCAACCCAAAGGAGCAGCAGTGATATCAAGCAACGCAGTGAAGCCTTAGGTGGCTGCAGGTATCTAGAGAGGTGGCATTTACACCACCTTTTATTAGATCAAGGGGTGCATGGTAGACACAGTCCTGGAAGAACACCATGCAACTCCTGAGCTAGGAGAGACTTGCCTGCAGGGATGGCCACAGGCACCCACAGCTCATAGGGCCCAGCAGCTGTCAGGCTTTACAGAAGGCCATGCATGACATCAGAGAATCACCCCAATTCATGCTGAGGAGACCTAACAGCAGCTTTCCAGAACTTAAAAGGGGATCTACAGGGAAGATGAGGAAGGACTCCTTATCAGGGAGTGAAGTGATAGGACAAGGGTAATGGTTTCAGACTGAGAGAAGACTTAGATTAGATGTTAAGGAAGAAATTCTTCACTGTGAGGGTGGTGAGACCCTGGCCCAGGTTGCCCAGAGAGGTGGTAGATGCCCCATCCCTAGAACCATTCCAGCTTAGGTTGTTTGGGTCTCTGAGCAACCTGATCTAGTGGAAGGTGTTCCTATTCACTGCAAGGGGGTTGGAACTGGATACCTTTAAGGTTCCTTCCAACCCAACCCAACCCAACCCAGTCAATGATTCTATGCTACAGCATCAGCTGTCCAGTCTCAAGAATGACTGTGAAAAATGAGTTTCTCTACTGCACCACAGCATGCAACAGCTCCCAGAGTAGTAACAATCACACCAAACAGCTGAAGAGACAACTCCCTTCCAGTGCCAGGCAGCAGATGCTTCTGCTGGCCATATGTGCAGCGATGGCCATAGAGGTCCTCCAAGCCTCTGAAGGGTTGCATCTGCTGCTGCTTTGTGTCCACTGGGATGAAACCCTACCTGGCACTTGCAGAAAACAAATGAGAACAGCTAAGCTTCCAGAACAGGGCTTGTACTCTTCTTGTAAGTTATTAGGGAGAAGGCCAAGAGTAGGAGGTTGAATGAGACACAACTGCAGCAGGCATCAGCCACTCTGGGTCTACCTGCATGGGAAGCAGCATTTGGTTTGCTTCAGTAGATCATCTGCAAGTGTTAGGGTTGGAGCAGGAGGTAAACCCCAAGCTCCATGTGCCCCACAATGCACAAGACTCTGCTTTGTTTTATTCATCCTAATTTCAGTCCTGCCAAACCCCATAAATTTCTTCCTGAACACTCTTAATGTGGAAAATATCCTCGATTTTGAGGAGTGCTCTGGGACTCAGTTTGAAACAGGCTCCATGTGTGCAGCTACACTGAAGTTATTTTAAGTCTAGCCAGCTTCCCAGTTCCAATCTCATGGTCCTGCACATGTCTAGCAGTAATGCCCAGGAGGCTTGCTAAAATGTCCCCTCCTCCTGCCACCAGATAAGGTTTCCCTGGGAGACTGAAGTTATCTTAATCTGCAGCAAGCCCAACTCAATCCTTCCCTCCCCTGCATTATTCCAGGAGGCAATGATTCAAATTAATTCAATGATTCAAATTAAGACTTTCCAGGACATGCTTCTTCTTTTGCTTGAAGCTGGCTGCTTCCAAGGACTGGGAATTACAGCCCATCTAGCTCCATAAAAACTGCTGAAGAAGGGTGGTTCTGAGCCTATACACAGTTTCTAATCACCCTCCAAGAATCAGATTGTGATGTTCCCTGGCTGGAAGACAACCTAGGCATGATCCACAACAGCAACCAAACATCCTTGGCTCCTTTGCTGCCCAAGCAGCATTCTCAAAGGGTGACCTCAAAGCTTCAAGATTTCATTTTTTTTTCTTCACAGAATATTTTTTTGCAGTACTGTTGAAAATAGAGCCAGTCACCTCCCCCATTTCATTGCCACTTACAGGAAAAGATGCACCTGAAGGGTTTGTTTTTTAGTTTTATGACAACTACAATATATTTTAAGCTCAACTGAACACAATGACCTTATCTCCTTCCCTCACAGAAAGGCACAAACCTCACCTTAAAGCAGAGAAACATGTAGAAGTCCCTTCTAAATTAAAAAATGCTTTTACTTAAGGTCTGAGATCAAGCCTCTGAAACAGCATCTTCCAAGGACATCACTGTCCTGCCACCACCACCCATGATGCTGCAGCTCCTGCAAATACTGGTCAGTCCTGCAGGAGTCTGAGGAATCAGACACATCCACAACACAACTTTCAAGGTCCCCCTACAGCGAGGCCCTCCCAGTTTAAACTGCAGCTGACCTCCACACTAATGAGAGATCGACAAAGCCATCTGCCCCCGGGGCTGGCCAGCCAGCTGCACACACACCCAAGGTGATGCTGGCTTCAATTACTGCAGCTCCCAGAGCACTGGGGAAACACATAACAGCAAACCCCATCTGGCAGATCTCCAGAGTGATGTCTATTCCACAAGGACAACCTAAACCACATCACCTCAAAAGCAGTGGCCAGAGATCCCTGCTCAAGCCCCATCCCCTTTTGGGCTTCAAACCTTGCTGCACACCCTGGAAGAAAAAACCCCACTAAGAACAGACCTGGATCAGGGTGATGAATTCCCAACTGGTTCTGCAAATCACAGCAGAGGCACAACACACACATCTCCAAGAAGAGGAGTTATCAGCTTTGCTGCCTTTCTGCTGATAAAAGTGTACTCTCCTATTAAGGAGTATTTATATTAATCCCACATATCAAGCCTTGGCTTGGAATTCTTTTGCAACAGTATTTCAGGAGAAAACCCTGGTACCCATTAATACAGAAAGAACAGAACTACACTGCACAAGATGCACCTTCCTACTTTAGAAGCTGACATTAACAGGGGATGAATACACAGCACAATTCACTACCTGCAATATTTAGGAAAGATCCACATCCCAGCTGAAACAAAAAAACCCCTGATGCTGTGTTCTGGTCATTGCATATGGCACTGGCACAGGTCAGAATCAGAAAACAAGGCTCAGAGCTGCAAACATTCACCAGGTCCAAATGATTTTTTGCAAAACACAGCTAATTCTTTGAGAAGGAAAAGCTGTTTGGTTCCACAGTTAATTGGAGAGAGATGACAGATTCAGCTAGGGATAAAGCATCCACACCAAAAAATTAACTTTTCATTAGCACACTTAGGGCTGGCTGTTGTGGTAAGAAACCATGCAGTGTCACATGGTGGGAGGCTGCAGCACCACTTCAAAAGCCTCTTGTGTCCATTTTCCTGAGTGGGTTCAAGTGCATTAATAAAGCCTTAGATTATCATTTTAATAGCCTGTTCATAGGCTGTGTGGATGGAAGGATTTATCTTGTCAGGCTAACAGTCATCTTCCTGTCAGCTGCCTTGCCTACAGCAAAAAGAAAAAAAAGAAGAAAGAAAGAAAGAAAAGGAGTAATAAAGAAAAAGGCAAAAAGCAACCCCAAAGCACTGGGGAGGTTTCAGCACTGGCCAGCCTGCATGTTTTTTTGAGCGAGGATGTAAGTTGGCTCTCCCACCCGAGAGAGAAAACGCTGGCAATGCTGCAGCACAGCCCTTCCCCTGCTCTGTTTCATCACGGGAGAAGGGAGGTGGCCAAGAGAAAAATGCAAAGGATCTAGGAGATGTGTTCACCCTTATCTGCAAACGCTGCAGAAAGCAAACGCTGTTATTAATAGCAGCTGCATTTTTAAATGGCAAAAGAGGATGGAGCTTTGCCCTAAACCCAACAGCAGGATGCTCTTGGCAGGAACCATCCCCAGACCCATCCACAGCCAAAAAAACCCCTCCCTCACATTCATCCCTGGCCAGTCCCTGCCCATATGATCCCCAACCTGCGAAAGGATCTCTGCATGGAGGAGGCTTTTCCTTTCAGCCTTCTCCCATTGAATCCAGGGAATGCGGCGAGCACGGAGCCAATCACAGCCAAAAGCATGGCTGGGGGCTGTGGATGGATTAAATCAAGAGCTGGGCTGGGTTGCTAAGTGAGGCACCTTTTCAAGGCAGGGAGGCCCTGTTTCAACAATGCTGCTACAGAGAAAGCGTCCACGCAGGGCCCTGCACGAACGCAGCAAAGAGCTTCTGGAAGAGCAAACAGCACATTGGGAAGAGGAAAATAGAGCAGCAACGGAGATAAAAGCTCTGCTTGTCACACAGAGACAACCTCCTCCCAACTAAAACCTTCTCTGCCCAGAACAAAAGTGCCATCCATGGAGCTTTGGAAAGCTCTGGTTTTATCTGCTGCGCTTCTCGTTATCTTTAATTAGAAAGCGTCGAGGGAAAGCGGCTGCCTGCCTCCTGACAGGGGGAAAACAAGAGACCTAGGAACTATTTCTGGGCTGCACAACCCCTCCCCTGCCTTTAGAAAGTGCCTTCGCCACCACTGCCTCCCCCTTTCTGGCTTTTTACTGCTTGCTTTTGTTCCACAGACGTGTGGCTGCAGCCGTTCCTAATAAACTTGAAATGATTTCTCACAACGGAGGCTTCCAGTGGACTCAAGGTTTTTGTTTCAAATCATTCCCAGATCAGCTGCGGAGAGCCTGAGCAAGAACAGGCACCGGCTGTCTCCGGCGCGCTCCTCCATGCAGCAGGAAGCAGGGGATAAAAGTTGGGCTGTGTGTGAATGGGAACAGAGCATTCGCAGTGCTGGAGGACGAGGGGCGCCAGGATGGGGACCGAGCACACACTGCTGATGGAGAAACGCAGAGTTATTTTAGCAACAGGCATTCTAAATCGATGGCTTTCTGTGAATGCCCTGGCTATACAGCATGCTTACGATTAAGGCATTTTATAGCATGTTTAAAAAACCCCTAACTTTAGGGGTGCTTCCCCCCTTCCAACCCTGAAGGCAGTGCTGTGTGCTCATGCATTTCCCTTAACTCATTTAAGTTTAGGGGTGCTTCCCCCTCCTGATCCTAGAGGCAGTGCTGTGTGCTTCATGCATGTCCTTAATGCATTTGAAGTTTTACTCATTTTGCTCAACATCTCCTTTTGATAACGTTAGGAGGAGGGAGAAATTGCCAACACCTTAGAACGATTAGCTGTCATCTTTGAACTTTAACGATGGGCCTGTGGGAGCTTTTTAAAAGTCCACTGAAAACATCTTAAACTTTAAAGCCAAAAAAGCTGCTATGCAATGTTACTGATAGTCCAAAGATTAGTATTAAATGAAAACCAAAACAGTGGAGAGCAGAACCTGCTTTACCTAAACAGCCAGAACCTGTTAGTCAAATTGCATCATGAGATTTATACAAGGTGGCTAAAACACACACATCAGCCTCAGGTTTGCTATGGGCATTTAGAAATCAGGGAAAACAGAGCCCTCGAGCCCCAGAGCCTGCTGTTTGCTGAGCCAGTTTTCACCCACTCCATTCTGAGCTTTGTCTCTGGCAATATTGCATCAGCCCCTCCTGCAGCCAGCAACGGCTCAGAAAGCAGAGCCAAAGCCAGCATGGGCTGTGGGATGGACACACAGGGGCTGCAGAATGGGCACAAGAGGACTTCTGGCAAAGCAGCTTTCTGAGAAGAGCTCCTGGCATGTGTTCACAGCCCAGAGGGGTGCAGGGCACCGATTAGCTCGAGAAGGAGCACAGTGATTAAGCGATTACTGCTTGCTACCCTGGAAGCTGCTGACCACAGCCCAATTGCAGCTTGCCTCTGAGCCAGCAAATACTGCACCAGTACTTTTAAATTAGACTCCAGCCTGATTACAGCACAGGGACAAGATTTTAACTAACCTTTTATTATGGGACATTTTGAAGCATCTGCTTTACTCACTCAAGATCATTTGAGACAAAGACTAACAGATGCTGCAGTTCCTAGAGGACTGTCTTCAATTTGTTTTTAACTCAAGCTAATGTAGGTTTACTTATACTTTTCACAAGAACCATTCTGGACTCAGAAAAAGTCAAACATTTGGAAAAGAAGAAATGTTCTCTATTTTAAAGAAACCTGTAAATAATGGGAAGTTAGACCCAAACCAGATCCTTCACAAAGCTATGAATTCATCCCAGTCTGACAGAAAGCTGAAGTCTACATCCCTGAAAAGCAAATGGACAGGACCATGGCCCTGTGACATGAAGACAGTTCTGTGCGAAGGCTGTACAAGAGTATATCAAAAATCAGAACAAAAACATCCTGCCACCCTCTGGAAGCCAGGCTTTAGTGTGACCTGTGTGGCCTTCCCACTTTGCAGCAGAGCCCAACCCAGGGAGAAGAGTGGCAGCTCCTAAACAATGGGTTGCAAATTCTACAGGTGATGAGACGACCCAGTCTTGTCTCCTCTCTACTTGCATGCACACAGAGCGTGGCTGCAGACCAAGAAGGAACAGAGAAGTCAAGAAAGGCACAAGAAGATGCCAGCAGCGCTGGGACAGGGCAATCCCATGGAAGGACACAATCCCTGACAAAGGACAGGACACTACTGATACAGTGGCCTTTTGCTCTTTCATATCCCCATCTCAAGATTCAAATGCATTCCTGCTCTTCGCATCTACCACATTAACTCCTGTTTCCATACCTGATACAACATGTACCAGTGAAGATCATCCAGCTGGGCCTGGGTCAGTGTCAGTAAGCCCCTTAGAAAGGGGAACAATGCTCACAGGTAGCCACCATTTCAGCCTTAGAAGCCAACAGCTGGGTTTCATGTTATTCTTTGCACCACAGTGGGGACAGTCACCCAGCTTCACCTCCCCAACCCACCAGTGCTCTGTCATCCAAAAAGAAAAAAAAAAACCACCCCAAACAACAAAACAACAGAGCAGGCAGTGCCAGCTCTTTGCTGATGGTGGGAAATTTTCTTTTGCCACAACATTGGTTAATTAGAGAGCTGGAGAGGGCCTGGTGACAGTGTCTTCTTTGTGCTGCCTATTTATTTATTTATTTCTAAGTACAGTACCAGCTTTTTGAGAGGCCTCATGTTTTCTCTAGCTCTGAACAAATGCCATCACCCAGCACAATCAGCAGCCTGACAGGAACAAAGGACACTAGTGCTGCTTGAGCCCTGAATTGCATCCTGGTGGAAGAGGGGGAGGAGTGGGACAGGAATCCAGGGAGCTCCTAACCAGGTGCTGGAAATGCTGCAGGGGTGCCTAGAAGGTGTCTGTGTTTAGTTTAACACCTCACACAGATAGGATACCTCAGGGAACAAAAGCAGGCAGAGGACTAGGAAGTTTACGCTGGTTGGGACACTGCTCCCTGATCCCCAAGGGCCTGCAGGGATAAGGGAGAGATTCAGAGTGGCTTTTGCTTGGCTTTGTGCAAGCACAGTATCACACACGTTCCCTGTGGAAAGAGGATGCTGGTGGCTGTCTGGCAAGCTGCAGTGGCCTGAGACAAAGTGTTGGGACAAACAAAGCTCAGACAAGTCCTGGGAAGGCAGATCCACATTCTCGTTTGCTCTGCTGCTCTGCTGAAATCAGGAAATTCAACTCCTGCTCCTC
The DNA here is from genome assembly GCA_013399015.1 of Galbula dea. NCBI lineage: Eukaryota > Metazoa > Chordata > Aves > Piciformes > Galbulidae > Galbula > Galbula dea. Next base: position 99,632 of record VWZX01006356.1, read on the forward strand.
CCTACACTCCTTCCAGATTTCTGGTACTGAAGACCTTTATTTACAGAGATGCTGCACTCAGTTTTCCCATGCTTGTCACAGCTACAAGCTGTATTAAATTACTACAGCTTCCCTTACAGCTCAGTTCATGCTTCAGTTCTCCCTCTGCAGCTGCTGACAACAGCCGTGAGAAAGGCTCCAACCTTAGCTCCAGTCTGCTGGCTCATGGCAGCTTTCTCAGTGGGTTCATCTCTGCAGTTAGATCATCTGGGCACCAAAAAGACACAAGTCCCCTTGCTTCCACATGCAAAGCTGTACCAAACAGCACCTCAGCTGCAAAAACTAGAAATGAATCCCAAGAATCCCAACGCCTGCTGCTGTGCCTGGTGCCAGCACATCCCCCCCTCCCCATCAGCTCCTTCCACAAGTTCCACTCCCCAGAATAAGGCCCAGAGTGCTTCCAGCCAAAGCCCTCGTCTAACAGGAGCTGGTTTTCCCTGAAGTAACACCAGTTCCTTCCAAGTTGTGGTCAGATGTGACTCTGTGCTGATGTAGGCTTCCAGTGAGTTTTTTAGCTGCCTTGGGAAAGGAAAAGAGTTGTGCTGCCTAAAGAGCAGCCCTTTTCCTCTGGTGGAAGGCACGGATTTCAACGTGCTGGCACTGAATGGTAATTGAAATCAGGGTGTGAATCACTGACAAATGTCCTTCCTTACTTACTGTGGGATCTGTCCAGAGTGAGCACTTAGCACAGTCCTGGCAGGGAGCCCCGGGGGACCTGGGGTGTTGGCAGAAGTGGTCGTAGCCGTTAATGGCAGCCCGGCAGAGGTAGCACATCTGAGCGCCGCAGCGGCAGGACATGCGGTTGCAGCCCTCGGATTTAATGAGGCCTGTCCCACACTTGTGGCATTTCCTAATTCGGGCAGCTGTCATCTTCTCTTCTCTGGAACACAAGAGGAGGGGGAAGAATTAGCAAAGGGATGTTTGGTACTACACAATCCCAGCCATGCTTTAAGCCCCTCTCCTCCCCAGTACACCTCTTCCCCTCCTCTTCCCTCCTACACCATCCCCATGGCTCCACTGCTGTTCTAAGGAGGTCTGGGCCGAGATCCACTTGGAGCCAACCCATGACAACTCCAGAACAAATTAAGTGAAAGAAAGTCAGTCACTGCCTGCATGCTGCAGAGCTGATCCTGGTTTCCATGTGAGCCAAAATGCCTCAGTGCCAGGCTCTGGCTCGGGAGGAATTTAAGCTGGAAGTCAAAGGGCCAAAGGGCACGTGGATGCTTGACTTGGCAGTGAAGAAATACAGCCCAGGAGATAAGGTTCAGGAAAAACAAACCCTTGGCTGTCATTTGCTAGCTAGTTTTATGTTTGCCTGTAGCTCCAGCTACAAAGTCACCACAACTGTGTCATTTTTTTCCCAACCCTGGCTGCTCTGCTCCAGATTTATTTGGTTTTTTGGTTAAATTTAAATCAGCAACTGAAAAAGAATCACATCTTTCCCCCCAGAGTCTGGGCTTTCCCCCTTCTCTGAAGATTCCCTGCACACATTTTCCAGAGAGTTGGGTTTTACTCTAAGGAAACACAATTGGAAATCCAGGACAAAGCACAGTCCCTGTCCCCCAGAGACATCCTGGCAGTGACACATGCTCCAGCACAGAGCCTCAGCTCGGGGCAATACTGTTTTGGCACAGAAATGGAGGAAAGCCTCAGTCATTTAATTAAAAGGCTTAAGAATATAAGTTGTCATCCTAAGGGCCAATTTTCTGACCGCTGGAGATCACATTACAATTTAATTCACAACCTAGAAGTGAAATTTGATGACAGAAGAGTAAAGAGATTGTTTTCATTGAGGGAAGCACAGCTCTCTGGCTGAGCTGACCTGACAGTGGGGAATGATCTTCCTTTGCCAGGCAGCTCCACCCAACTGCTTTAGTGGACCTGCAAAGTCAACATATGCTTGGGAGATGACAGGGAGGTATTTTTGAGGAGGATCACAGCAGCTAGCCAGGCTACAGCACAGCCTCATGAACAGCTCTGTCAGCACAACTGGAGGAGCAGGGAATGAAAGGTGAGGTGAGAACCTGAGCTGCCTTGCAGCTACCCACACAGTTGTACCTGGTGTGACCTGCACCCAGACATTTGGAGATACACTAAGAAAAGAGACAAACCCCACCCCCCCAGTGTGAGACTGACTCTCCTCTGAGCTGCAGCTGCTCTTCCCTTTGCAACTCAACAGGATGCTGTCGCTGCAGATTTTTTTTTGGAAACTTTGAGCAAGGCAGGAAGTTTGGCCTGAACTCCAGCTGTGCTTCCCTTTCCTTACACAGGCTTCAAAAGGAAGCTTTTATTGTATCAGGCAGTTAGACTCATCTATCCGCAGCAATGGTCTGCTAAAGGTTTTGAAACTGCTCTTTTTTTCCTTATTAGGCACATGACAACTTGTTCTTCTTCCCTCTCACTCCTCTTTCCTACTGGAAAAGGAGTGGCAGAGAAAAAAAGTCTTTTCAGATCTGTAAGATTTTTGGTTTGAATTAGGGACTGCGGGTTGGGCAAGCAACAGTCATTCAGTGCTGGAGCTTTCCAGCCTCTCCTTGTGCCAGACAGGCTAAATCTGAGAGAAAAGGATGTGACAATGTGGGCAAGTCCCATTTGACTGCACCAGACATGCAGCTCCATGGATGAACCTTTTCCTTATTTCCTGAAGGCAGAGGATTTTGTCATTTACTGTGGCAATGAAAGACATCAAAAAATTTTTGGGAAACACAGGATTTGCACCTGCCTGTTTCAAAATGTGACTCTGCTCTGTAACAATTTCTACAAACTGGTTGGAAACAGAGACAAGCTTCTGTAAGAAAACGTATCTCAAGCCAGACAGCAGTAGCTGAGCAAACAGTATATCATCTCCACTCTGGATTTTCAAAGGGTAGAAAGGACTTACTGTGCCTCAATACACTACTCTGCCTCTGTTCAACATCTCCCTTCTCCCCTGGAAGCAATGCTAATGGGGATTTCTCACCTCGGAGAGGGACCAGGTGCCAGCCTGTGAGACACCAGGCTAGCCAGAGGAACACAGGCTGGTCTGGTGACAACTCTCCCACGTTCTCCAATTACCAGCTGGATCTGCTGCCAAGTTTCTTTCACAGAAAGAAATCCCATCCTGGGAGCCTTCTGACCCCTCAGTGTTGACAACTCTAAGGCTCTCTGATAGAACAGAGACACCCAGCAGAACTTCAGGGCCTCTGCTAGCCACAAGAACAGAGAAGTTTCTCAACCCTTCCACACCACAGTATATTACCTAGTTTATTGCTATCACCAGTTCATCCACCCTCCCATTTTGGCCTGGCTATGGAGTTAACTTACATGGATGTCCTGTATTTGATGTCATCCTTCTCAGCCAGCTGCTCACAGGTGAGGTTCATGTGCTCCTTCCACAACCCCTGGCACTTCCGACACGTTTCCTGAGGAGGATAAGAAGCATTAAAGGAAGAGAAGACCTAACACACCATCAACAGCATCAGGAACTGGGAAAAGTCTCCCATCATGCTGAGGATGGGGCTGACAGTATGGGACAGGGGTCTGCAACTCTGTCCTCCACCAGGAGGACACCTCCACCTCCTCCTTATTATCATAAGCAATAACGTGAGCCAAGGGCTTTGACAAGGCAAAAGAATTTAGGTACAAAATGAGTCTATCAAATTCTGTGAACCCTAGTTCACCTAGTTCAAAAGCAACCAGGTTCAGCAGTTACTTCCTTTAGGAGACTGCAGAGATGAAAAAGTGGTGCTAAAGGGTAACAAGTTCATTTGTTTCCGGTCCAAAATCCTTCACCTTCATATAAAGGGCTTCTAGTTCAGCAGGTGACAGAAACCTTGCAGCTACCTCAAAAACTGCTTCACCAGGTGTATAAGCAAATCCACATTATGTATTGAAAAACCTCACAAAATAAAGTTCAAGCAGCTTATGTGAGTAAATGGCCTAAAAAGGCAGGATGTGGACAAACATCCATAAACCAGAGGCGGAATATGAACCAATATTTATGAATTTCATCAGAACAGCTGAACTAAGCTTAGAGCAAGTGACTGAACTCTCTTGTTCTTTTCAGTTCTTTAGCAACAAGGCTCTAGTCTGGGACTGGTAAAGCTGTGTAGAGCAGGAGAGCTGTGGAGGCACCATTGGCAAGGGAACTTGGACTAACACTGGGGAGAGAGAGTTGATTTTTTTGGTTGTCTAGCCAAAGAAAACATAATTTTGTTTTGGGTAAAACAAAAGATTTTCCTTTAATTTGAGGAAGATTAAAAAACATCCAGACCAAACTTGGAAAAAGTGCATGTTGCACAATCCAACTATTTCATCTTCAGGATGGCTGGGGCTCAGGCTTTCTCCAGCTTTCTCCCCTGGCAGGAAAACCCATATGGCTGTGAGGCATCCTCCTTGCTTCCACACCAAAGAAGGTCCCAGAAGAGCTCTGCCCAGCTCTAGTCACACTAGTAATGCCAAGTAGCTTTCACAGAAAGAAAACCCATCCTGCAGCCTTCTGACCTCTCAGCTTTGACATCCCTAGGACTTCCCTCATGGAAGGCAGTGACACCCAGAACAACTTCAGGGCCTTTGCTAGTCACAAAAACAGGAGGGAGGGGGGTGTCAGACTGCAGAGACAGACCTAGTTTGATTGCATTACCCTCATTTTATTCTAATGAAGAAACTGGATGATTAGATGAGGTACAACAGAAGTAACTGCTTAAAGACAAATGTAGGCAGCAACACTTCTGATTGTGAATCAGACAAACAGGATGAAGACCAAAGCTTCCAAAGACGGCAGCCCTAGGAGGGGGGTGCAAAATGCAGACTTGTTTGTATTTGTGCTCACTGGGAGATGCATAACAGCCTGTGCTTTCATCTGGAGAATTAAAGACTCCTCATCCTGGCTGGTGAGCCAGACTGCAGGGTAAGGGCTGCAGGAAGAGGAGAGCCAACTGTGTGACTGAGTCCTAAATGCTCAGCAGAGGATTTTGTGATCGTTCACCTCGCAAATGCACCCGTTGGCAGGCAGGCACTGGTTTTAAGGGGCAGTAAATGCCTTGGTTTTATTGATCCTCATGCATCACTCATCATACCATGTGTTTTCCTGCTAAAGCTGTTAACACAGGCAGCATTCTGTGTGCCTTTGTTGGCAGGCCATGTCTGACTGTGATCAGCACGGGAGGATCAGGCTTGGAGCCATTTGTGTCCCTTGCTAAGGACTCACCTTCCCCTTTATTCTCAACACCTGGCCACGTGCCATTGCAAGATCAAAAGTGCTCTAGGGTTTGGATGCTTCCCCTCCCATACATCAAGAGTTAAAACCAGCCTCTTTTAGAGCCCTGCTACACAGAGCCACTTTCACACACCAGCAACAAAGATTTAACAGCTTTTTGCCAGAAGGGTTGGCACACTTTCCAGCCATGAGCCTACCATTCCCAATTACTTAACTCCAGGAGCCTCCTTCACTGCTGAAATTAGAACCCATGCCCTTCTGAAGCAGATGGTGCCTCTTAGGCTTTCGTACCAAGTCATTGCCTTTGCCTTTTGCTCCTGCCATCCTTGCAATAGCTGTTCAAAAAACAATGCCCTCCCTTGAGCTGAGGCTGCTGATCCTTGCCAGACAGTTGTCTCCTACACTCAGGCAAGGATAAAGGGAAGAGGCATGGTAATGCAGGTTCCCAAAGGCACTGGGATGGCGTGAGCTGGGAGGTATCCGGTTCTCCACATTACTGTGACCGCTGCACAGCAAGTGCCATTGCAGCTGTGCACATTGCTGGGATCCCTCCCAAGATAGGTTGGTCATAGGGAGCTGCAAACCTACCAATGCACCCTATGAAGGAGATGTCTCCATGGCTTCCTGACTTTGAGTGTCACCTAGTGCTGCCTCTGACCAAGCCACATCCTCTCCAGAACAGAGGTAGGGGAAAAATGGACAATACATGTGCCATCAGCAGAATGCAACTCAACTTCTCCCCTTGTTCTACCCAAGACGATGGCACATTGTTGGCAGTTAGAGGAACCTGTGTTGGACTCCTTCACACAAAGGGAGGGAGAAAGGCCATGGTTCAGACAAAGGTGACTGTTCCAGTGCCATAATTGAGGTCACAGCTCTTGCCTAAGAAAAGTGACTTTTTCTGATTTTTACTCTTGGCTGAATCCAACCCACTCAGCTGATGAGGATTTTGCACATCTCATGTGATGACAATTCTGCTCCCTGCAACTTCCACAGAGGGTTCTTTTGCTTTAGGAACATCTTTCTGTTTGCTAAAGAAACATGCTCTGCCATTACCATATTAATTAGCCTAAACACACAGCAGGACAGCTGAGTTTTTTGCAACCAGCCTAGATAGTTTCTATCTTAAGAGCAGCACTCAGTACTAAGACTGGCTACTGCAATACAAGGCAGCATCTAAAGCCACACAAAGAGGGAACAAGCCCTTTCCAGCCCTCAAATCTTCTACTCCAAGTGTAAGAGGCAAAAAGCAAGTCAGCCCACCAAAATAAAGACCCTGCCCAACTTCTTCAGCACCTTGTCCATCAGCAAACTGGCTGAGTACACCCAAAAGAGTACCTGATGTGGGAAAGTACCTTTAGGCTTAGTTTTAACAGCTTTTCAGCTACATCCATCATTTCTGGATGGTGTGAATTCCATATTTCTCCTGCCTTTCCCTAGCCCACTCCTCAGGCAGATACAGCTACCACAGCTCACGCTTTTGGTGTGAGGGCTGGCAAGTTTGCAGGAGCCTTGGCACTAGGGAACAGCTCCAAACCAGACGCGGATGCAGGAGATTAAGTATCTGCTGCCTGTTACATCTGCCCCAGCTTGGCAGGCAGCCTGGGCCAGCCCATTAATGCTCCGGGCCGGGCCGGTGGAGGGGAGGATGTGATGGAAAGGGTGTTTAATCGCACACTGTAATCTCCTCACTGTACATCTGTTAGAGGTAGTGGCTCCGTTTCCTCTAGCTGGCAGCCAGGAAGCAGCCAGGATTAACACAAACATGTTTGGGTTCAGGAGGATCCTTTGTTCCCAGGGTCAGTGGTGCAGATACACAGCTTTCTGTGCTCAGGGCCAGCCTGGCTAAGGGCAGCCAGTGTGCTTTTAGCGTGGGTATCATGGTCCTTAAACATCCTTATTAATTGTCCCACCACCTAACGAAGGTAGAAGGGAGTGGTTTTTGCAATGCTACCACCTTCCTCAGCGCTTCTACTGCTACTTCCAAGGGATGCTACAGTTTTAAAACACAGTCTAAACTATTTTTCACTCTGCTGTCTACTAAAAATAACTCTCCAAGGTCTAACCCATATATCAGGAGGGAAAAAAACCCCAAACCAACAAACCTCAAGTAATCAACTTCTCCCTGCCAGTCTCCACGTCCTTTTGGCTACAGTCAGGCTGGCAAAGTAGATGCACCAGCTTTCCTGCTTTCAACCCAAACAAATAACACATGGACAAAAACATCAGATGGTACAGAGGGATCAGGCACTGACTGCCCACGGCATTCCTGCGAGCCTGTTTCTTCCGTAGGAGTTCACACAAAGCCATTTACTGACTGAGCAAAAGGCAAAGGCAGGGAGCAGGGAAGCTCAGCTTCACCACCAGCAGCCCATGGACTGGGCTGTCATCACTGCCCTCCAACTCTCAGCAGTGTTGCTGAGCTGAGTCCAGCGCTTGCCTTAGCTCTCCATATGCTGGTTAATTAAATCCTTTCGCCGCTGTGCCGTGCAGCTCCTTGTGCCCCCTGGGAAGGGCGGATCCCACACCCCAGCAGCCTGCACACCCGGGAACGTTCGCTGCTGCGTTCCCTGCTAGGAGTGAGAGAGGGAGGTACAAGAGCCTTCGATGCTCGCTGGGATGGAGCCCCAGTGATTGATTCTCTGCTTCTTCCTGCTTTTAGACACACAATAGTGCAGGCTAAGCTCCAACAGGCCAACTTTTACCCAAAAGCAGATGTGAATGCAATAGTCTTAGAATAGCGCCTCAGGGCCAGTCCATACTGTGCTGCTTTAATTAAAGGGCAGCAATTCCCAACCAGACCAGTTAATGGGAAAACAAAGAACCACACAGCCTTCCTTCTCACAAAGTCTCCACTGTCCACAAGGCTGCACTGACCTTAACTAAAAATGGATGCAGAAGTAGCTAAATGAATACAACCTTTAAGTATGGATAAGCTCTTTTGAGCAAACTCCTTTCAGGCTGTTTCTGGGATTTCCTATATGTTAAGCTGGGATAAAGAGACTGTAATCCAGCCCAAGACAATCCATTTCAGTGAGAGACCCGCCTTTAGAGATGTACAAACACCCAGCACAGGGAAGTGAGGCTCCAGCTTCACAGGCACCCAGCTGCCCAGTACAGAGAGCTCTCCCACGGCATGAACTGCCGTGGCAGTTCCCTGGTCCTGGAGCCACCAGCATCACCACATGCAAAGGGTGAGATAGGCAGCAGGTACCAACCCCAAACACACCAGACCCACACAGCATGGGGAAATTAATGGCAAGCCTCTGATGGATGAGGGGGTAAGGAGCAAGGGGTAGGAAGATGCGGGTGCCGAGTAGCTTTGCTGTGCTGGGTTCCTGAACGAGGCTGTTTCCCGAGCAGCGCTGCCGCTCAGTGGTCATCAGCCATTTCGCAGCTCCAGGCCCTGGGATGAAAAGGAGGAGATGAGAGGCTAAGAGAAATCCAGGAGAAACTGAAGTCTCCTCTCCTTAGCATGGCCATGATATACTCTTGAGAGGGAAAGGGTTGCAAGGAGAAATAAAGCAAAGGCACAAGCCTTGGACTAGGCTGTAAGAAAAAGCCAGAGTGTAAACACAGAGACCCAGGAGTGATGTAGAGTTGAAAACTACATAAGGAAAATACCCATTTATATCCAACACCTGGTAGAAGGGTTGCTTAGAGCTTTTATGGCCATGTATTAAATCCCATGACCAAAACCAATGATGCCGACCAGTGCCTCCTGTTTTGCATGTTCTTGTTAAATTGAGCATGTTGTGCTCCCTCCCCATCTTCAAGACACCAGAGCTATGCAATGCCCTTTTGCTTCCAAGAACACACCAGCAGACCAGTTCCCACAGAGGTTTGGGTCATTTGCCTAGAACCAGAAACACGTGGTAGCTCCCACCCCATGCTTGCCTAAGTCAGTAGGAGTATCTCATGTCTGTAATTCAGGAGTCTGAAATACATACACCAAACCAAAACAAGCTTTTCCCCTCCCCAAGGCTTGACTTCAAAGGGCCAGATTAGCTGATGCTGAGAGTGCAGTGGTTAGAGACCTAGAGAGCAAAAATATCTGCACCTTCAAGCAAGAAGTGCTGCTCAGCACCAACATCAAGCTACAAATGGTCAGAAGTGGAAACTGTGCTAGCATGAGAAATTGCTTACTGACCTCATGCTCACTGACTGTAACTGGAGCTAGAGAAACAGCTCTTTCATTGAGAAGGGTCATGCTTCAATTTGAACTTGGACAAAACTTCAAAGAATTTCATTATTTGGGATGTTTTGAATGAAGTATTTTTGTTTCAAAGCTGCTTGCTCTCAAGCTCCAGAGGCATGGGGAATATATCAAAAGTTGCAGGCAGCAGGTCAGCTGCATCAAGGAGCACTGGAGTATTTGCATCCCACATTCATCTCCCCAGGATCCCTTCCTCTAAACTGGGAAACAAGAGTTTCTCATAAGCATAAGCTTTCCCTTTGAAAGAACACTTTTCAGAAGCTGAGCAGACTGATGTGGCACACAGCATCTCTCCAGCTCAGCACACTAGGGGAGCTTGGGCACAGCCAGGGTGGGCACTCACCAACCTGAGCCAGCCTACAGTGCAGGTAGAGGAAACTTCATAAAGGAAGGTTAAAATACAGTCTATGACTTCACACTGAAGATGATGTTTGAATCAGCATATCTTACTTCATATTGTTCCTTCCTAGGGCAAACAGTTAAGAGAAATTCAGTACCTGCTACTGGAACCACATCTATAGCTGTTCAGCAGAGTCCCTGGATCTGCTGGACTGATTGCAGATAATAGCTATCTGCCTTCCCAGCCAGTGTAAATAATTAAATAGGAGCAGACTAGTTCAAAGCACTCAGCAGCTGACCCTCCTGCCTCTCCCTCCAGTCCAGACTGCCTTACCCCATTCACCAGAGGAGATCTAAGAGGTTAGCCACTTAATCCTACACACAGTCTCACACAAAAAGGGATGCTGCTGCTGATAGCTGGACCTCTAACTGATGAAATCTAGCAGGGCTGAACAACAGCAGCAGCAACTGGGGAGCTGGTGGAAACAATGGAAACCTCAGGACAGGAACAGATTTAGATTTCAAGACAAGCAACCTGATTATTAAAGGGTGAACTCTGGAAGGTGACTCAAGGAGTTGCACCCAACATCAAGAAGGTTAAGGTAGAACAAAAGGAAGGTATCTTATTTGCAGAGGTACCTCCTAACAGTGCATTGTAAGGCTGAGAGGAGGAACAATTACTGAAGTTCATTTTGAAACTTCTCTCTTACACCACCACAAGATAAACAAATTCCCCTCCTGTCACCTTGCCCCAGACACAAATCCCTACCAGGGCTTTTGGTGGCAGGAGCTGGAGGCAGCCTCCTCCAGACCTGCTCTGTTTTTCTCGTGGCTCTCTCTCCCCCTACTGTCTCCTAGATTTTACTGTGTTCCAAAAGGAACACAGGATCTTGCTTACAGATGTCCTCTCCTCCAGCAACAGCTGCATGGAGAGCCAGCTTTATGTAACACACCTACAGCCACCTTTGAGTCTCTGCAGTATGGCAATTTTGAGGATAATTCAGCAGCACTAACACACTTCATTTCCAGTGTAGAGCCCTTTTAACTGTACTCCCTACCTACAGCAGAAATTAACACTCCAGGTCGTAACAGGGCTGGCAAGTGAGGAGAGAAGGTGAACTGAGCACAACAGCTATGCAGTAAATAGCTTTACAGCTACAAACACACCCTCAGAAACTGGGCAAGTACAGCTTCCTTTGCCAGGGAAATTAACCCAAATGAGGGGAAACCACCAAAGGAAGGTGCTCCTAGCTTTAAACTAGCCACAGGAAAACAAAAATCAATAAAAAATAGTAGAGAACTAGCAAGGATAAGGAAAAAATAAAAGCAAAGCAATTCCTGGCCCCCTTAAAATCTCAGAGGTTCAGATGATTTGTTGTTTTAATGTTTAATTGTTCAATGTTTTACCTGCTGCTCCTTACAAGGGCTCTGTGCAGACAGCCAGAGGACAGCTTTGGAGCCCCTGAAGTGAGCCCAAGAGCCACAGTAGGCAGCCTTGTAACTCCAGCATTTACTGTGAGAGTATTTAGGGCAGATAAACTGGCAATGCCTTCTGTGCTGCTAACCTCCATCTTCCATAGTCACCAGTGTGACAGTGAGTCATCTGCAGCTCATCTGCTCCACTAAAATAAGCTGGTGGTAAAACCAGAGCTCATGGCCTGTACCAGCAGCCTGCTGCAACTTCCCAGTGAGGAAAAGGACACAGCACCACCATTTATAAAGGCAAAACCATCAAGAAGTGCAGTAGGATGGAAAAGTTCACACCTGGCTGATGCTCCAGTGCAGATATGCACTGGATTTCATCCCTCACTATAAAAGCTGTTCAGATCATGCAATCAAGCTGGTTTAGGTTGGAAAAGACCATTAAAGGTCATCTAGTTCAACCCCTCTGCAGGCAACAGGAACATCTTAAGCTAGATCAGGTTGCTCAGAGCCCCAGACAACCTGACCTGGAATGGCTCCAGGGATGGGACATCTACCACCTCTCTGGGCAACCTGGGACAGCATCTGACCACTCTCAGTGTAAAAAAGTAATAATAATAATGAAAAAAAAAAAATCTTCCTTCTGCCTAGTCTAAATCTCCTTTCAGTTTAAAATCATCACCTCTTGTTCTGCCACGACAGGCAGGGCAGATAAATAGATTGTCCCCATCTATCTTATAGGCCCTTTAAGTACTGAAAGGCTGCAATAAGGTCTCCCTGCAGCCTTCTCCAGGCTGAATAGCCCCAGCTCTCAGCCCTTCTTCACAGCAGAGGTGTTCCAGCCCTCAGATCACTTTTTGTGCCCCTATTACTCTAGATGCCTGCTCAAACTAATAATAATAATAGATATCAAGTAACTGACTATGCACCAAACTAAAGCAGAGCAGTGTACTCAAACTTATCAGGGAAATGGATTTGCTGCCAAAGCACCAATTCCTCTTTCAGATTGCCCAGAGGACATTTCCATTCCCTCCCATAAAGCACCAGCTGGGCCTGAGTTTCTCTTTGCTGCAGAGGTGACAAAGAAGCCTCAAAACTGCAGTTTGAGGATAGTTTTTGCAGCCCTGCTCAGGCTGTTTGGCCCCACAGCTTTGGTAGCTGCACCATGCTCCTGAGGGACACAGGGAAAGAGATGTAAGGAGACAAATGATGTCCAAAACCACTGGGCACAGGCTGCAGGGTGTTTCTTACCCAAAGCACACCTTGCAGTGGGGGAAAACACCAGCTTCAGCCCTTGCCAGGTGTACACACCTGACACACTCCTGCAGGTCATTGCAACCAGCACCATGTAGCATTTCACAGGCAGGATCATACCAGCCTTGAGGCTCTGAAATAGCAGAGGGATGCCCTAGCACCCCCTGCAAACCCACCAGCAGGAGCACAGCAGAGGGGATACAGCAATCCAACACCATCATGTGGTGTCTGCTTGCCCCAGACCAGTCTAATCCTGCCCAAAGCTGATCAGCAGCCTTAACTCCAAAGGGAGGACAGGCAAGATGCTAACAGTGGTGCTGCAAAACATCCTGCCAAACAAGGGTAAGGCAGGCCACATTTGTCTTCTAATTAGATGAGTTGTTTAAGCTGTAATTTAATTTTCATTTCAGTCATATAATCCCTTTCAATTTGCCTTTTTTATTTTGTAATGACAGAAAAATGTGGGGCTTGGAAACACTGTGGAGTAAGAGGAGAGTATGGTTGGACTGGATCTTAAAGGTCTTTTCCAACCTAAATGATTCTCCAGTTCTATGGAAAGCATCTCAGATCCACAGACATGGAAGCTAAACTGAGTTAGCAATTCCAAGGGGAGCCTCCCCACCCAGCCACTCCAGCTCTGAAACAAAAGCTGGTTATGCAGCAAGACAGGCTTGCTTCCACACACATCGTGTGAGAGAGGGCAAGAGGCAGGGAAAACGAGATGGAAAACAACACCTCCAACCCTGAAACCTTCCTGAGGGAGGCCCCAGCACTGCACAGACAACAGCACACAGCAACAGCAGCGAGAGGGGAAGAGAGAGCTGCAACCCTGGGGGTTGTGAAATCCCATGGCAAGCAGTTCCCTTTCTGTTACACTTACAAACACTGATCAGAAAGAGCAGTTCCCCTCTTCTCCCCCTGCTTCAGGGGAACACACCAGTGTAATTAAGTTCACTGTTCAATGATTTGCATGGCTTGCCTACAAACCAGAGATGTCACAAGCTAGTTTTCTGTAAAAGCCAAAAAAAACCCCCAAAAAAGCACGAGCCATCTCATCTCCATCATCATTTCAAGACCCAGTACTTACTGTCAAGCAGCAACAATCATTTCTGTCATGGCCCAACCACAATGACATTTCATGTCATATTGCTCATATAAGTTCAGTTCTGAGGGGAGAGTCCCAGCTGGTTCAGGAGAAGGAAAGTCATCATCCCAGGACACCAAGGAATGCTGCTCCTGTTGCAACATGGGGGTCCACTGGCTGCTCACCTTTACCACACACAGATCATCTTCCTCTTTTGACACTCATACATACAGTAGGGAAAAAATTAAGAGACCTGCAAGTCTGAAGTGCTCTGATATGGTTGAGTGCAGGTGAGGATCAAGACTGGTGCTCTGCTGGCTACTTTATCAAAAGGTAGATCATTAAGTTATGCTGTACCCACAGGTCCTCCAAAGGATTAAATACAATCCTCTCAGAGGGGCATGAACCACAGACAAAAATGCAGAGTGTGGGATATCCAAAGATTAAATCAACAGTTTTGGCAGCACAAATGAAATATTTAGAAATAGGGCTGGTTTCAGCCATTTCCCTAGTCCCAGAGCAGCTTCCAGATCCTGTTCTCCTTTTCCCAGGATCTATTGCAAAGACAAGGAGAGAAAGGGAAAAAACCAGTGTGATCACAAACACACCATCATTAAACCAGAGTTTCCCAACACACAGGGAAGCATTTAGCTCCTACTGACCCGTTAGTAACCCCAGGGAAGAGGTAAACTCCTCTGCCCTTCCTACAGTTAACTACCAAGGAACAGAGATCTTCAAAACACCTTTCTCCAACAGAGAAGGTCCAACTGTCCACCTGCAACTGGAAGCAGTGATCTAGTGAAGGGTGGCTGGAATTAAAGGTGAGATCTGGAACAGTGAGATGGTCGCACGAGTCCACATCCCCTGTTCTACCTTCCAATTTCCAACTCATTTCCCTACTTGCACCTTGAACAACCAGCCACCAGTTGGACCAGGGTAAGAACAGTTCTTCAGCTGCCTGGCAGAGGGAAGAGCAGGAGGCTCTGTAAATGAATCATTTTGTTTAGGTCAGCAGCTCCTGGAAGCAAAGGAGGCTCATGGACAGTCCCAGGAACATCCCAGCAGATTCTCCTAACCAGTTACTCTTTGGCTTTAACTCTTCACTTCAGAGCTCAAGTGTTGAAGAAGAACTGAAACTAAAATGGCAGCCAACAGGTTTTGCAAGGCAGAAAGATGAGCTGCACCACTTAAAAATGGAGCAGTTTAACTGACTGCCAAAGGAGCCATTTGCATTAACATCCTGAAACAGGAGATGAAGCACTTTGGAGCAAGAAACAGGAGATTCACTTTATTAGGAAAATACTTCTAAGGTTTGAATTCATCAACCCATTTGCAATTTGCAAAAGCCATAATTGGCTGACAAAGCTAGCTTTTGGCTTACCAACTCCATCAGCAATCACCACCCAGAGGGACATTACCTGTTCTGAGCTAATGAGGAAAGTCAGTGCCAAGTGTCAGGCACAAAGACCACATTAACTGCTGTGGAAAATGGCTCTTTAGGGTCTGGGAAGAAAACTATTCTAAGACATCCATAAGAGGCTAAGACATTTCACTGGCATGAAGGACTGAAGGTGACTGTCAAGAAGAAGCAGGTATTGTCCTCCTGTCCCTATCTAGATTCAATCAGAGTTATCTAGACTGGATCAGGCTATCTGAAAAGCTGGGTTTGAACCAGATCTACTTCTCCCCACAAAATTAAGGAGAGTCACAATTCCCTAATTGCTGTCTTAAGCAACAAGGACTGGAAAGCTGAGGCACCCCTTGAGCAAACCCAGCCCCTCCAGGCAGATGTTGAAACTTGGTTTATTTTAGCCTGGAATTGACTATGTCGTAAATGACATCCCCACCCCTTGGGAGCTGCTGAGACCAGCCCCTTCCCCCTGCCTGACTTCTTGCTTCCACTTCTGACCCAGGATTTGACTGCAAAGGGAAACCAGTCTTATTGGCCATAAAAGGAAAAGACCTATCTTGTCACATTTCTGTGGAGGGGAGCTAACCAGGAGGAACTTCAGTGACTTCCTTAAAGCTCTGGAAACACCAGAGGCCACTGCTATTTCCCTGTATGGATTACAAAGTTTTTCTCCCACTTCCATCAGGGATGCACATGGGCAATGACACCAGACTGGAGGAGCACAGATGGCTTGTTTTAAAGGAAGGGAAACAAAAAACAAGGGAAGGAGAGAACACAGGGCAGCATTTGAGGAGCTCTGCCCTGGGCTCCTGTGCATGGTCCAGGAAGCCTCTGTGAGAGCACTACAGATGCAGGATGCACTGCTGTCCCAGGTGACCCAATATGCTCTATTCAACACAACCCTACTTAGGTATCTGCTGGAAAACAATGCTTAACAAGCTGAGAATTTCACTGAAATCAGGAATGTGCCTGGCCTGGCCTTTTAGTTAGGGCATGTTTATGTTTGCTTTAACTCCTGTGTTTCTTCCATTAGAGATTATTCTCAATTCCTGGGCTTAAATGCAGACATGCTCAATCCAAAAACAAGAAGTGATTTTAGTCAGGAACAGTAACTTTGCTTTTATGCTGTTAAAGCAAAAAGTATTCTCTTCCCTTTACACCATTAAACATAGCTACACTTAAACCCACTCACAGAATGATGGAGGCCAAGTGACCCTGCACTGACAGTGGCTCACTGGCTGCCATCAGCATTTCACACTTTGCCTTTCAGATGCATCAAGCAGATGTAGGACAAGAGGAAATGGACTCAAGTTGCAGCAGGGGGAGGTTTAGATTGGATATTAGGAAAAATTTATTCACAGAGAGAGTGGTTAGGCATTGGTCCAGGCTGCCCAGGGCAGTGGTGGAGTCACCATCCCTGGAGGGGTTCAAAAACCATATAGATGTGATATTGAGTGGCAAGGTTTAGTGGCATTCTGGTGAGAGGTTGATGGTTGGACTTGATGATCTTAAAGGTCTTTTCCAACCTTAATGATTCTATGATCGACAACAGGAGCTGACAGGACAATTTCATCTTCTTTTGGCACTAATTTCACTTTCCACTCATTAGAGCTTTATGTTAAAAAGCCATTTCAGAGGAAGTCAAACAACCACTGCTTTGTACTCAGTATCTTCAAGTTTCTTCCCTACAGTGGTTCCCACATACATGACTGGTGCATCCCCCACCCCGTGTACCAGCCTCTCAAGTCAGACAACCTGTGGCAAGAGGGGAGCCAGACAACACTAAAGGATCTGTGTCCTTCTCTTTTACACTGAAGGAAATGTTGCTCTGTCCCATGCCAGGCCTCAGGACAAGCTGCTTCACTCTGGGCATCTCCCAAAGCACTCCAATTGCTCTCCAGCACAGGTCCTGCTAGCAGAGCACCCAAGATCACTTCCAGTATTTATTCTGAGTTTTGTTTAGCCTTGTTCAGGTGCCTAAGCCTAACCTCTGGCAACACACACCCCACAGCTGAGCACCTCTGTGAAACAGTTTGCCATGGCAGGTTAAATGCTGCTTGGCAGACCCTCAACCTTCTCCCCTTTTTAAAAGATATAAACACTACTATTTGACTTCCCAGCAGCACAAAAAGGCCATAGTCCACCAGAAAACTAATGAAATATTCCCTTTTTGGGTTGGCCACCAAACTGGAACCTCTCCCTTGCAAGAGCAGCTTTTCAGAACAAGCCTGAAAAACATCCTGTCTTACAGGGAAGTCTCATTCCAGGACAGGCAGATAGAAACCTGTTACCTTCTCCAAGACACAATGAAACCCAAATGAAATACAGACCAGATAGACAACAGACAGCTTCAGGCTGGAAGGTTGCTTTGAGTGCAACTGTGTTCTTAAGGCAGATCTTCACTACCCACTAAGCAGTTGGCTGTTGTGGGTCCCCTGATGCTGATGTCCCCTGGGTTAATGGCTCCAACAACTTCTAAAGCCAATTTGTTTTCTGAAGCAAGACCCCCAGTGCACATCATACTCAGAGGACAAAAACCCCAAACAGGTGTAATACCTCATCCTACTGTTTTCTGATGCAAAACCACACAAACTTTGACATAAGACTGCTTAAAATAACTCCTCCTTAAAAAGTCCTGTTATTTTTATACAGTCACAAGTGTCACTGGATTGCTTCTAATTATCCCTTCCTTCCCTGGAATTTCTATTTTGTGCTCAACAAGACACAACAGGCTGTGACACCAGTGCAATCACCAGACATCTTGAATTACAGGCAGCTGGATAAGTTTATTTTCTCCTTGAGAACAGTTTTGGGAGAATGACTGTTAAAAAAAGCTTGGTTTACTGTGGTCTTTGGAGTTTATGTTAAAAGGGGACAAGTGCAGAAGTAGGTGCCAGATAAAAGCAGAAACAGATCTTACACAGGCCATGCTTGAGAACAAACCCAGTCTCTAGCAGAGATTAACAGCAGGATTGGACATGCTCCACCTAAACAGGATCAACAAGGAGATTCCTAAGAAGCCCTTAGAGCAGGACAGCTGAACTTCACTACCTTTCCTGTAAATACATCCTCAGTGCTCCTGCCTTCCAGGGGAGGTTTACTTTTCCCCAGACAGTGGTAAAAGAGAGGAATCTGCTCTAGGCACAACAGCAATATAAATAGTTGGCCATCTGCACTGTGCCTGACTGTACCAGACTGGCAGCTGTATCTCCACTGGAAGCATGCTATCAGCACACAGCCCCTGCTCTCCCAGTATCTCCTCCCATGGTGAGAGTCAGCAGTCAGCTATTACTGGAACTCATTACTGCACAGCCAAATATTTGCATGGAAAGCTTGCTGGACACTTACTCACAGGATGCCTGGCTCCTGCATGATCTTTTTGATGCCCCCTCAACACCCCAAGGGGAAGAACATTTCCAGAATTAACACCTACAGCCCCATGTTTTTCCTAGCAAGCCACATCTGCTTGAAGCTAGAATTCAAACTGTATTTCAACTGCTATTATTTTATACCACTTTGTAGCTTTCCTCCTGTACAAATCCTGATGCTTCTATTTAAAGAAGCATCTATTGCAATTTGGATTGTCATGAGAACACATCTCCCTCCCCTGTCCCAAACCCCATCCCAGTCTCATTGTGTTCATCCCCAGACAGGCACCCAGCACACTGCATACAGATGAATGGTGCCTCCCAAGAGTGCTCTCAGGCCTCCTCTCCCTGCAGCTGTACTGCCACAGCTCCTGCTGCAGGGGTAGAGCTGGGACTGAAGTCCCCAAGCCAAATTTCTCTAGTCAGACAAAGAAATCAGCTTCACTAGTACAAGGCATTTTTGTAGTAGTTGCAAGTGGAGCAGTTCAAATGAAGAGAGCAGGTTCATAACCAGGCTGAGCAGTACAAGAAAAAAAGAATCTATTTAGAGCAGGTGTAAGAGGGTTTCTGCTAAGGTGGCTTGGCCAGACTGGTAAAGAAAAAGGGAAAGATCACTCCACAAAGGAGCACACCAAGAACAGGGCTCTGGAGCCCTCTTATGGCAGCTTGCTCTCAGCTTCTCTGGAGCAAAATCCTGCATATGCCTCATAGTATCTCTGTGCAGACAAGGCTGCAATGCCATTCAGATAGAGGGGGAAAGAACATCATCTGCCTGGGGCTCAGCTTTAATAACACATGCATTAAAAATTCACACTTCCAGCTACCTGACTGCTCCTGAGGAGTGTGCAAAGTCTGGACAACTCCCATGTTTAAAGGGGGTGACAGGACACAGGGAGACCAACCTCCTCCAAAGCTCAAGTGCTGTTTAGCTATAGAAATGCAGGAAGGGTGCTAAGGAAACATTAAATCTGTTCCAGTACTAAAACCCATTCCATAGGGATGTCAGGCTGCCCAGTGCCATGCAGGAAGGCCAATTGCTTTCCTATCAATCCCTTCCTGAATTCTGCAGGCCAGGAAGATCTGACAAAGCCACAGAGCTCAGTTACAGATGGGTCAAAAGCTCAGCCCAGCAGGTGCTGAGGGAGCACACGGCAAGGAGGCAGCTCACTGCTGGGCAGAGCATGGCTGCTGGGCTCTGAAAGGGTTACAGAGCTTCAACAGCAGGGAAATATTTACGGAGCAAAGATGCTGAGCTGTGCACGTTTCCCAGGCTGGAGATGGTTTTAATTTACTCCTTGCAAAGGCTGTGATTATTTGCTGCTGCCTTTTGTTGAAGGCAACTATTCCAGGCTCACTTGCCCCCTCTGGTGCCACAGCTCTGCAGCTCATTCGGAACAAACCCCTCCCCAGTTCCAACAGTCACTGATCCCGGGTGGGGGGGTTGATTTTCTACTCTCCTCTCTGGGAAAGACAGGGCAATATTCGGAAGCATCAGCGATTAGCACAGCCTTGCCAGGCACAAAGGATTCACTGCCTATGGCACGCTAAGGACATTTCAGGTGTCTCCTAGGGTTTAGAGCTACATCCACAGAGCCTCCTCTTTTTCTAGCTCTCCCCCCTTCAGAGACTGGTCTCTGCTTTCAGCTGCACTGCAACGTCCACCAGGCTCCTCACTAGGTCATCCTCCTCCTCCTCCACAGCTCCCAAGCACATGGTTCACATGCTGCTTTAAAAATCTTAGTTTAAAACTTTGTTATGAGCACAGAGAATTTAGAACCAGGAGCATCCTCCAGCTGGACTAGAGCCTGGCACCCATCACCTTAGGACTAGCTGCACTCTGGGGAGGAAGCCATACTCTGTTAGTCCTCTTGTGCCACTCTCCAATCTCCAAAAACCAGCCCAGCCTCACAGATAAAAAGGAACCATGACTGAAACTATCACCTCCCAGCCAATACTGCCTGCCCAGGCAATTACTAGATGCCACCTTTTGCTTCTTCCAGCTTCAAGCTGCTCTTCCTTTGCTTTGCCCTTTGTGTTTCTTTTCCTTTATTCCCACCCCTGAGTTGATGTATGACACCACTATAGCACTGAGAACAAGTGAGCCACTGGTCCTTGTCCCCTCTTTTCCCTCTGTGAGCTGCAGCTGCTTCTCTCCCCATCCCCACCTGGGGGATCTAGCCCCTGCATCCTCACTAACACTGCAGTGGCAGCAGCTGCCCCAAGCTGCAGCAGCAGCTTACCCTGCCTGGTAGAATCCCTTCTCAGCAAGGCTTCCAAGCTCTCCTCATAAAGCACCTACCCACTTTGCATTCTCAGTTTAGGACATACCTTGGAGGGAACCATAAATATTTGCCTGGATTTTCTGTTAATCTTGCTATGACATAGCTATTAGGATTACTGGAGTGCAGGTTGATAAGCAGTGGGGTGGGAGGGCTGGAGTGTTTCAGGAGATGACAGCTGTGTTTGACTGATGTGGATGCCTTGGTGACCTGTGCTAATCCACTTGGAAAATTACTACTAGAGAATAGAGAGTCTTCAAATATGAAGTGGGAGGTGGAGTGCTGCAAAAAGTTTATTTCCAGACCAGCCTTTTCTAAGTACATGGATAAGCACCTGTATTCAGTGCTAAGTGGAGAGTTACACACAGAGAAGAAGCCAGAGCAGGACCTTCCCACACCCCCACACCACCTGCAGCTGGAGAACTTGGGGAACCCTAGTTTATAGCACAACCTTTCAGTGTGTATCTACAGAAATAACTACCCTTGGCCTGGAACAACAGCCACTTAAACCACTGTGCCAAAATGAAGGCTCTTTTGTGGAGTTTTAGATGCAGTGGAGTTTTAGATGCAGTGATTAGCTACAGCCCTTTTCATGCAGATCTCCTATTCCTGATTATTAGGATGGTGCTAGTTTTGTCCCCCAGCAAAATCAGCAGGGCCCAGTGTCACTAGAAATCCATCTTGATCTGTGTTGTTTCCAGCAGAGGAGGATGGAGGGCAGGTAGGAAGGACCTTAGAGAAAGGGCAGGCATGCTGCTCCTGGATGCTGCTGTCTCTGGGTTAAGGACTTTCTTTTTACCTGATGGCTCTCTATACATTCTTCTGCTTTCAGTTTGTGCCATGGCCTTAGGATCTCACATGTTCCAAGGCTGTGTCTCCCCTGGCAGTGCTAATTAACACAGCCCAGGATCCCCAGGAGAGCATTACCTACTGAATCCAGGCTACCACTTCTCACAGCTCTTTGTCTCCCTGGCTGTCAGCCAGCCATGTCTGTTCACACCTACTCTGGCTTAACCTGGACAATCAAGCTGAAGCACAGCTTGAAATGCTGGGGCTACAGACTGTGATGATGTTATAGCAACAGATTTCAGCTCAGAATGCAACCAGAAGTGACCATTACAGTAGACAGTCCTGTAAAAGCATCTAATCTCTGTATCAAAAATTCCATTTACAACCAAGTCTAAAATCTCCCTTCCTCCTTCCCCACCAAGATGCCCAATTTGATCCAGGCTGTCTGAAAGCATGGTTTTCCAACCAGCTTTCCCTTTATCCCTATCTGTTACATTTAAGATGTTACATACATCTCTGAAGGGGTACATTTACAGCCTTACCAAGTGATCTCACAACATTTCTCTTTAAAGACTTAGTTTTACCATAAGGCAGGATTGCTAGACTGCAGAGAACACTTTTAACCTTTCTCTGAGGGACTTTCTAGCTTCCTGTCACTTTTTGACTAAGAATCAGGACAAAACATTCCCTATGTCAGTAATATTAAGAAAATAAGGTCTTTCTCTGACTCTACATGCCCCAGCATGCAATTCCAAGGACTACATCAGCTTTCCTGGTAATTGCATTGCTTGCTTTCACTTCTCCATGGAGATGTGAGGTAATTCAGAGGAACTGTCCAGTCCAAATTTTAAGGAAAGCATCTGTCATCGAGCCTGGAGAGAGCAATGAGAAAGCCCAGCAATGCTCCAGGTATAAAGCAGAGAGTCACTCCTAACAGGAAGGAATCTGGAGCAACACATGCCAACAGCACAGGAATTTTGCATCTTCCTGAGAAGGAGCTGTAATGAGTCCATGTAGGAGACAAGTCTGAGGACCTGGGTCTGTTTTGGTACAGCTGTGCAGTTGCACAACTCATTAAATACAAGAGTCCACCCAGTGCACTCAGTAAATACCTTGCAGTTTTACATAGCCAAAGCAGCCAAGCCAACCTTTCCCCCCACAGCCTCCAGCTCCCCAGTGCCTTTGGGCTCCTCAGGGTCAGGGCTGTTTCTCCAGTCTCATAGGCAATGAACACGTGAGAGAAAGGGTGGACAGGACAGCAAGGGAGTGTGTGAGTGTGCAGGCACACAACAGACTGACACTTGCTTCTGCAGACACTTTCTGAGTGCTGGAGCTGATAGAAACCCATTTCTATTAAAAAGAGCTGAAGAATAATCCTCAATTTCAAACTAACAATAACTGGTCAGCATCTTAGCTACAGCAGCTTGCTATGTGTAACAGGATGCAGGTGAAGGATAACATGTCTCTTATTCAGCAGCTACTTCATTCCCATTTAACTTTCAGAGCTCACAGGAGGGAAGAGAGAAACTAACAGCTCCAGCTAATGCACAGCAGCTTTTGCCTGATCAGGTCACCTCCTTCCTCACCCTGGCTCTGCTCACAGCTGGACTCAGAGGCTGCCTCTCACAGCAACAGAGATTTGAGCCTAAAGCCATCTGAGAAAGCACTAACACTTCTACACATCTATCTCCTGCCAGCCATCCTCCTCTGCTCCTAGTCACCCACCTTGGAAGGGACACAGAAAACAGACTTTACACCATACATTTCAATTTCTCTACTTAAAGAGGGAAAGCCTAAGGAAGGCAGTTGCAAGTGTCACAGCAATTAGAGTTCATACTTCTGACAAAGAACCTGATCCACATGTTTGGGGAGTTACCTGGGGCTTGTACCTGGTCCTGAGGGGATCACCTCCATTTCTCCATATGAGCATTGTTTTTGCACACTCTGAGCTCATCACAGTGCTTGGATCAGGAAAAGGGAAGCAAATTAGGCACTGCCTTCCAAAAGAGCAGTACTTGGGTTTTTTTTTCAGATCAGGGGTCAGCTTTGACTAGGTAAAGGGTGCTTGGCTTTTAGAGGACCAGCTCAAAACAGTTGTGTTAAGTCTCCTAAACAGAACATGGTTTAGTCTGGCAGATGGAGATGCTAAGTAAAACTCATTAATCTGTTATCACTTTCACCCACCCACAAAAATCCCAGTGGTCTGAAGTCATGGTTTTCTGACACAAATCTAGAAATCTATAGCTTGTACAACAGCTGCAACCAGAACAAAGTTCCAGGAAGAAAAAAATGCTTCATTTAATTATATGGGTAGGTCAGAAGTATTCAAGACAGGGATCTCTTACAGCAGGAGAAATTTGTGTCTGCAAGTATCTCCATGCTTGTGGTACAAAACTGGAAAAGTTCCCCAATAACTCCTGCACAGTACCTGTTCTGCACTCCTGAAACACACTACAAAGGGTTAAAGCCACAGGATAACAAAATACTCCAAAAAGCAGCTTTTATTAAAAAATAGCCCAGGAGGAACAGCAACAAAACCAACTCTTGCTCACATAATTTCATCTAACTACCCTCAATCCCAAACACAGGAGCAGGCAGCAAGGACCAAGGCTGAAACAACTCAAAAGCCCAGCAGCTGGCAAGCTATTGTTCTGAGCTGGTTGGTGTTGTGCCTATCTCCATATCTAGGAAGGTTCAGCACATTCATTCTGGAAGGCCAAGAGAAACCAAATATAGCAGCAGGCTACCAGCAAACACCCAAACTGGCACAAGCTTCCAGCTACCTGAAAGATCCATCTCTCACTTCAGAGGCCACTCAAGACAGCTGCAAAGCTTTCCCTTGTTTGGGGACAATGTGCCATCAGGAGTCACTCTCAGGTTTTACTTCCATGGATAATTGCATACACAAACTTTAGGATGGAGGTAATGCAGTAACACCATGGAGACTCCCCTCTCACCCCACTCAGGGAGATCATCTGGCTCTAAGTCAGATACCTGCTTGCAAATAGGAGGTAGCATCCTTGTTTCAAGTGCCAGGAGCCAAGGCAAGGCCTCTTACAGCATCTGCCTCAGCAGAGCAGAGAGACACTACCCAAGAGCATCTGCTTTGTTTTAACCTCTGCCCTCTAAGGAGGGCTCAGAAAGGAAAAAACCCAACCCAGCAAACCACCTGTGCTGCAGACCAGCTTTGTTGCTTTGTAGGAGGCTGGATATTGTGGTGAGGCTTTTCAATACCCAAAAAGCCTCGGGGAGAGATGCTCACCTCTTGATTTCTGAATGGCATCTGTGCCACTAACAGCCCACAGATAATGTGTTTTAAGCAGCAACCCTGAAGACAGACCCCGATTTCAGCCAGGCTTTGAGATTTAGCTTCAAGGCATGCACACTCCCAACACAAAAAATGAGGTCAAAGAGGCTTCTTTTGAAAAAATAAATAGAGCAATAAAACATTCTTCCAGATTGGCTTCACAGAGGATAAATCACCCAACAAACACAACCATCTTATCTTGTTGGCAAATGGTATGTTTCAGTGTCCAGCTTTATGGGAAACATGTTAGTTAGTCTGGAGAGCAA
The DNA here is from genome assembly GCA_013399015.1 of Galbula dea. Taxonomy (NCBI): domain Eukaryota; kingdom Metazoa; phylum Chordata; class Aves; order Piciformes; family Galbulidae; genus Galbula; species Galbula dea. The sequence continues at coordinate 124,603 of VWZX01006356.1, forward strand.
ACTGACTTTGCATTGTCTGGAAAACTGCTGCTCTTTATTGTTTACAAGATTGGTTTGCTTTAGAAAAAGCCTTATGATCTCAAAGCAGTGCCAAGCCTGTTTTGCCTCCTACCTCTCAATGCTTTTCTGGATGCCTTGGGACTTCCTAGCAACCTCATGGCAGAAACACAATCCATCTCCTTTTAGCAGAAAGACAACTTGTTTAAAGCAAGGTCCCAGCTGCCCTCTTGCCACTTCCCAAATGGGTGGAATGCAGGAACCACAGGACCCCAACAAAGCCATGGAGAAGTTGGCAGAGCAGGGAGGGCTTTCCCAGCACAGAGGGGCAAAGCTTTCCCCAAATCCTTCCCTTTTCAGCCTGTTTATCCCTTCTAAACTCAAACACTAACCCTAAAAGCACCCAGTCGAGGAAAGCAGCCACCAAATAGCTAATGGGTGCTTAAAGAAACGCTGCTGGCTGCGGGACCCAGCAGCAGCTATGCCTCTTCAGTATTTTGGCACTGATTTATGACAAGTGTACTTGTGTTTCCATTAGCCACAGCTCTCCCTGTTGACCCCTCAGCTCAGAGAGGCAAGGCTCAACATTAAACTCCCATCAGCTTTCAGTACCACTGACCTCATCCCCAAAACTCGCAGCCATGTTTTACATCAGCCAGGGCCAAGGCATTCCATTAATGCTCCTCCAGCTCGGGGAAACATCTGCTCTGCTGACACTGGGAGAAGCACAGAGACCACTTAAGCATCACCTCTGCTCCCCAAGCCCACAGTAGGAGAAGCAGCCACACATGGGCCAGGCTCTGGACCTCTCAGCCCCCGGCACCATGACCCAGCCATTGGTTTATTGACAGGGCAGAGGTCGTTTAAACCATCAAGGTGTTATGGAGTAGCAACAAAAGTGGTTTCCTTCGGGCCAGAAGTGCAAGCTGGAGAGAGGTATCTGTGCTGACTCCAGCTGAAGATGATCAAGCTGACTGGAAATAAGGAAGGTTTAAGGAATGCTAGAAAATGATGGCATTTTTTAACCCCAGTGGTTTTATGGAAGATTCATCTGTCCAGGCAGAGTCACTGGATATGGCTAACAAATGCAGGTCAGAGTTCACACTCGGAGGGCGCCTCTCTGTGCTACCTCTGCAAATACCTATCACTGGGTGCTGGGTACCAAACCCACCCTTGCACCCCTCCACCTCCACATGGCCAGGGCAGGGCTATCTGCAGGGTGGCTCTTCCCACAGCAACAGGAAGAGAGCTGATACCTTCCTGAAAGCAAAGCTCATCCAAAACAAATCCCCAGCCCCCAAACGTGCCCCAAGCACCACCTTACACACCACAGCTTACCAGCAGCCACCAGTTTCTTACTGGGAAAGCCTGATAGCTCTGGAATACCTATTCATGTAAGGGGATGCTCATCTATCAGTACCACATGCTGGAAAGTCTCCACCTGGTCAAGTGGATGTTACTACATTATTTTCCCAAGGACTTTTGGCAGCTAAGACCTCCAAAAGGCAAAGCCCTGCAACACTTGTTGCTCCCACTGTTCCAATGTTAGATGTGTATTAAATTAACCCCCAGTGTCTCCTGTTGCTGCTGGAAGCTTTCTTTTCTATTAACCACCCAGTCAAGGCTACAGTTGCTAACAAGCCCAGGAGGACACATAAAAACCTACAGTAGCCTTGGATTACTTGACAGCATCTGTCACAAATGGAGACAGAGCACACCACATCCAGGGACATTCTGCAAGGGTTGTAGTATCTATTTTAACCAAGTCAGGAACAGATCAGCTGCTTCCATCACTGATCATTTAGCTGGTTCATGGATCTGCTGCATTTTAGCTTTCTGCCCTTTTACAGAGCTTTGATTACAAGCTCACAAAGCAGTTAACATGAGAGGACCACAAAAGACCTTGGTCTCTCAGAGGTCTTAGGCACTAAAACTACTGCTCTAATACCCCTGTAAACAGTCAACAAATCTACCTGCCAAACACCCTTTCCCCCCTTTTTATAACTGCATATTAACAAAGGCTGGTTTGAGTTGGGCTGTGGTATGCAAACCAGTTACCTTAACCCCACTGGTCCTGAATGTGATCACAGGTATTGGGGTGGGAAGAGAATCAAACTGGTATTTGCTCTTGAGCTTCTGTAGCACATTAGGTATGAGTGACAGGATCTGCACAAACACTCCCTTGTTTTTCACCTCATTCCCAGTGTTCAAGGTGTCAGCAGCTCACAGCTTTGCCAATTCCTCTGTGAGGCTAAAACACTGACTTAAAGCATTTTGATCTGCTCCTCTTTCAAGCAAAGAGATGAAAAAAAAAATCAGTAAAAGAGGAAGAAGCTGGCACTGAATCAGACAGTTCAAATTGTCCCTTTCCAGTTCCTTAATTCACATGTTAGGGGGACAACCACAGCTGGGAATTTCAATCTCTGGAGCAATTAAAGAAAATTAAATTGAAGGAATGAGGCCTTCTGCACTCAAAGCTTCATTAACCCTGTCGCCTTTTAATTAACTACGTGCACGTGAAATTCTGTGCAGAGAAAGCATTTCCTTTCCTGACAGTGCTTGGGTTTTAATGGCAAATCAGGACTTGCCTTTAAAAACAAAACCCCAAGAATACTGGGATTGTAAATTCTAGACCTCTCCAGCTCCATAATGGCTTTATTAAATACATGGTAGAAATTACTGCCTATCATCAGCTCCCACTTCATGGGAATGTCTGCTTTCCCTCAAACACCCTAAGCTGTACTAGCAAAGCTCTGCTGTGGGCAGACTTCAAGATAACAGGCAGCCCCACCAACACCATGGATAAAACATAAGCCAGGATTTAAGATCCTTACACTTCTTATGATCAGTTAGGGAAATAAAGTTGGCTAGCTACAGCAGGATAGATTTTTCAGCCCACAGAGAAAAGATTAGAGTAGCCAGCCTCCCTTTTACATCCTGCTCATCCTCACAAAAGGCTCAGGCAGGCGCCAAGGGCAGTGTGTGACTAGGAAAGTTTAAAGGATAATCTTTGAAAGGGGATATTGTCAAGTCTGCCCAGCCTAAATATCCAGCTCTCTTTGTGTGGGTTACCATCAGACTTATGAGGGAGTCACACTGCTCATGTGCTGGCCTCTTGGCTTTGTAGAGAATATAAATGAAGCATGGTACTAGTTCATCTGGATGCATGACTGCCTAGCAGGGACTGAGTACAAATTGCCTTGATGCTTCCCCATATTCATCCAAAAGCAATGTCACCCAACTGATGCATGCACAGGTGGTCACACATATTGGGACCAGCAACACAGACAGGGAAGAAACACACAGTCTCCTACAGATCACAGAATCCCAGCACAGTGAGGGTTGGAAGAGACCTTTGGAGATCATGTAGTCCAGCCCCCCTGAAGGGTCACCCTGAGCACGTTGCACAGGGTTGCATTCAGGCAGGTTTGGAATTCTCTCCACAGAATGAGAATCCACAACCTCTCTGGGCAGCCTGGGCCACTACTACCCTCACTGGAAAGCAGCTTTTCCTTATGTTTAGATGGAACCTCCTGTGTTCTAGTTTGTGCTAGCTGCCTCTTGTCCTGTCACCGGGCACGACTGAAAAGAGTCTGGCCCCGTCCTCTTGCCCCTGCCCTTTAGGTATTAAGCACTGAGAAGATCAGTTTCTCAGTCTGCTCTTCTCCAGGCTAAGCAGCCCCAGGGCTCTCAGCCTTTCCTCCTCAGAGATGCTCCTGTCCCCTAATTTCTAAGGAATCTGCCACCTAGAGCCAGCCATCACACCCAGACACATGCTCTCATCCCCTCACCACTAGCAAGCAAATTCGTACCTCTAGAACAGATTAGCCTTCAGTTTGTCTTTTTTCCTTTAAAGCTTCTCTTTTGCCAGCACACACTGATCAGTTTTGTATTTGTGGCTTATTGCTGACCTATGTATTTTAGCTGGTTTAACTATTCAAAGGAGGGAGTGTGTGTTTGAAGGGATTACTCTCCCTAACTGTCACTCACCGTAAGAGCTGACATGTCTTACAGTAAATGACACTTCTCTTTTCACACTTGCCCCTCTCTCAAGGAGCAAGCAAACATGGCAGTACAACCACTCACAGAGGGCCTCCAAGGGATGCCAGATTCCCAAGTGGATGCTCTGCCCAATTGAGTGAAGAAGCACAGCTCCATTAACCAGAAACAGGCAATTCCTTCTGTGCACAGCAGCCCAGGAATCACAGGTTAATAGCTGCATCCCCAAACTAATGGTCTCATTCTGATTTCACAGCAGCCATATTCTCTTCTTACATGGAGCATGGAGAGCTGTTTGCTGCTCTAAGATGCCCTTGGTACTAGCAAGGACAATTTGAATGCATTAAGTGTGACAGGCACTCAGTGAATGCAGAAATAAACACAGCCACTTATGCTTCCTCAGCCTCTGACACCAACAAGGGAAGGGGCTTCCTGCCTCAGCGCCGGCAACGAACAGCACAGGAATTTTGTGATGCTTGAAGTGCTACCAGGCAGAACATAACATTATCATCCATTCCTCTGCTCCTGAAAATTGCAGGCCCATAACCTGTGAGATGGTCTTCCTATCTTCATGCAGCAAACAAACAAGGAGGACACACATGGTGAATGTACACAGACATGCTGCGGGCTGCAGAAGGCCATTTCCAATGCAAACCTGCTTGCACCAAGAGTTCTGCTCCCTGGTTCTGATGCTATCATTTTGTGATGGCAACATTTCCTGACCTAGTTTCTATCTTGCTCCTCACTCCTCTGTTACAATTAGTAATTAGTAGTGTCAGTGTTCTGGCTGGATTGCTACAGTCCCATTAATAATGCAAGAGTAGTAACATAGGGAGAGAAGAAGAAAGAGGCTTGAAGGTTAAAAGCAATAAGAGAATGTGTTTTGGGAGGGAGGAGAAGAAATGCTGGCCTACTGAGATTATGAACTATGTACTTCAAAACATACCACTTCTTTCAGGTGTCAGTAGTGGGTGAGTCACTCCTGGCTAATGAGAAGATAATATGCAAATCAGAAAGACAGATGATTTTTACTAAATTAGAAGAAAACTTGTTTCACCTTCCCCTTTCCCCTCTAAGCTTGCTGCCTCACCACTTCGTGTTCCCATTTCTCCATTACTCATGTTTCAGAGGTCAAGGGTAACCTGGCATCCAACCCATGACACACACAGGAGTTTCCCCCCTCCAGAGGAGCTTCTGCAGAGACCAGCCTGGACCTGCCCATCTCCAGCCAATCCTTTAACACCAGTAATCAGGCTGCTCCTGATGCACCTTAACCTGAAGCTCTGCTGAGGCTATCAATGACACCTACTCTGAACCTAGAATAGTGCTGGATTTGAGCAGGTTACCCAGCATCTCCCTGTGCTTCCAGGGCCAGTGAGCCTTCTCCAGCACAGACAGCAGCTCCCTCAACAGCAACAGACTGCACCACATAAGGCACATAAGCCTCCTGATTACACTGAATATAGCTGCTGGAGCTGCATCCTCAACTGCAGCACCTGGAATCTTGCTTTTGTCTCTTCTTTCTTTCTTCCTTCCTTTTCCTACTAAGTCCAGCAGAGAAATAAGAGTAATAAAGGAGCCTACATGTTTGGTGTTGATTCCCCAACTGTTCCTGTTGCTGACTCAAAGCTAACATGGGCAGTGGAAGGGCTTATCTGCCTCCTGCATGCCAAGAAAGCAGCTTGTTTAGGGCTGACTCTGGTCCCACACTGAAAAGCAAGCACCTTCCCAAGGGACTGGTGGGCACTGGTCTTCCTGAGGATTTGCAAGACACATGAGCTAACTTTTAAAGGTCATTTAGCAGAGCTGACCAACCACACTATTTGTTCCCCTTAAGTTTGGCATTTCCAGCTTCCTACATGCCAGGCCTGTTGTTAATGGTGATGTATGAAATGGAATAAAGCATGTGGTGTCTCCACTAGCTGAAATCCTGCACTTGTCTCTCCCTGCCAATACCCATCCCAATCCATCAGCTTATCAATGTTACTGTTCAACTGCAGCACAGCTCACTCTCTCATTGCAGAAAATTATTCCAAAGTCCTCCAGCACAAAGAGCTCAGATGACCACCCAGAAAGGATAAAATGCCAGCAGTCTCACTGAGATGAGCTCATAAGACTGGCAAAGGAGAGGGGAAAAAAAAAAAACCCCAAACAACTGGAAAGATCAGCTTCAGAACTGCACTGCTTTTTCAGAGGCACCTTTCAAGTATCACTTCCTCTGCAGAGAGGAAGTGAGAGGAGCTAGAGGTTCTCCAACACAAACAGCTTCCCCTCCATGACAATGATATAAAAGGATGGGTGTTTAGAAGAAAAAAAAAAGTAAAGCAGGCCAGCCCTGAGCACACTGTGACCAAATTAGGAAACAAACTCTACTGACAGCCTCCAAAATGGACATTGTCTGCAGCAGCCTTGTATTAACTCAGGAAGTCTGATGACTCTGTCGTCTGCTGAAATCTGTTTACGTGCAAACAGAAAGGAGATGCAAAACACCTCCTTGCACTATACATGCCAGGTTAGGCCATCTCAGGGCTCTGGACACAGTCATCAGCTGCCCTAACACAATCCTATTCAAAACCTCCACTGCTGACTCACGTCCCTCCAAAGATAGCTCTGGCCTGGAAGTGCTGAGGTACAGCAAGATGAGGTGTATGCAGAGACTTGAGGGGTTTTAAGAGCATTTTTTTAAGTGGTTAGCTGTGGCAGATGAAGCTGAGGTTAGAGATCAGTGATTACTATGACAGGAATGTGAGGGGGAGGAAAGAGGGGGAAGATGGAGCTGCTTGAGTAAGGTCAGAACGACGTTTTTAATTTGCCTTGGGAACAGCCTTTTTCCATCCTCTCCAACCTCCATTTCCACTGTGACAGCAAAACAATAACCCTGTTCTGATGCTCTGCAAATACAAGCAGCACCAAGCAGAGTTTTAACCTTAACTCACCCCTGCTGCTGTGGGTACCTGTACTGAGCTCCCACAGCAGTCCCAGGGCAGCTTGGTGGCACCACTACCTGTTGTGAGAACAGACAGAGGCCAAGTTACCTCACTGCTTAGAAATCAAACAAATCAAGCAATCTGAGCTGGTCCACACAGAAATTTAGGGGTTCTCCCTGATGTTAGCCTGATCCTGTTACATTATTCCCTCTCTTGTTCCCTGCAAGAAATGGAGGAACACGTCTCCTCCCTTTTCTCTTTCAAAGGGATCTAGAATGAAAAGGCAAAGCTTGCAGCTCATCTCAGCCTGCAGCAGGTCTCAGCCTCTGCTCTACCCTCAGCACAGCTACAGCAACCAGGGTCCTTCCAGCCCCAGTAGTTTGGCTACAAGACCACTCTGGTGACTTGTCATATTCAAGGCAGCCAGGGACCTTTCACACCCCAGCACCATCTGCCCAGGGTGCTCTTATCCAATCCCTCAGGGACACCATCAGCTTATCTCCAAAGACACTATCATTGCACATCTACACTGACCACCATGGGTTTGCAGCTGCTCTCAGTGGCTCCTTTACCTAAATGGTGGCAAGTTGTGCACAGGGAAAGAAGGTGAGACCAGACTGCTGAGGGTGAAGTTTCCATCCTCGCATCTTATGACCTCTGGACCTTTCCTTGGCAAAGGACAAAGCTGTGAAGGGAAGATAGTTGCTGCTACCTGACAAAGAGGTATTCACTGGTCAGTAACCAGCAGGAGAATTGCCTTTTCACCAAAGGAATACTGCTATATAAGGCAGAAAGCAAGCACAGGAGTAAGCTTTGTTGCTTTAAATTGCACTGACTTACATGGTCTATTTTTAAAGGGAGTAGTTTGAGTTCTTGCTTTCAGCAGCTTTTTTCCCCCCCCCTCTAAGGGACAGATACACCTTTTAAACTGACCTCTTTCCTCAGGTCCATTTCCAGGCTGGGCTTCACCCTCTCCTCCTCTGTCAGACTCATTTATCAAGTGAAGCATTTCCACATACCACTGCATAAATAGACTTGACCTTGTAAAAGCAGCAGCACCTGAGCTCTCACTGATGGAGTCTCTCCACCACAGCACTGAACCCAGCACACTCCTACACTCTCTCCAAGTGAGGTATTCTCAGAGCTCCTACAGCCCCTTCCTACACGTGTCCTGAGGAAGGGTGGCAGGCATACAGACAAGGCAAGGAGTCATTCTGGTCTGATTATTGGACCTTCTCTCTGGAGAGGGACCTTTAGGAGCAAGTTACTGCTGGCACCACTCAATTCTTATAACTGCTCCTGGCCCAGACCAAGCATACACCAAAAAGCAAGCTACAGGGTGGGGACAACTCACTCCTGGTCCCTGCCTTTCCTAGACACTCCCCCCTCAGCCAGGGAGTAACCTGTGGCCACGCACCATCCAGCTTCTTGGGAAGGAAGGAGAGCCCCTGACATGTGGCTTTCCCTTGTTCCACTTGCAGCTCCTCCCCAAAAAGTAAGTAGCTTGCCCAGCATAAAGCTGGGGATGAGAAGATCTCCTGACTCTCAGCACTCCCCAGACAACTTTAACCCTCCTGGCCTGGATGGGACGGACTGGTGCTTCAGCACGCGTGCACTCCTCCTACACAGGACGGTACTTCTAAGGCTTTGCTGTACCAGCAGCACTCTCCTGTTATCTCTGTTCCTTTAGGACTTGGCAGAAGAAATCTCCTGGGGTGTTATCTGCTGCCTACAATCTCTTCAACCCCACCTTCAGCCCTTGGCCCTCCCCCTCCTGCCCATCCCTTTGAGAAGGATAGGGTTCTGCTGTCGATAGCATCGCTGCTCGCCCGCCTGCAGCACAGAGCCCTGCTGCTGCTGCTGCAGAGGAGTTGCAATGTCCTTTTATGGAAGAAAAATGAAAATGGTCTGCCCAGCCATGGAGTGCCTGAGAGCAGAGCCCAGATGACAGACGGAAACTTGCCATTTGTTGTGGTTTTGGCAGTAAGAGAGGGGAGCGTGTTCCCATGAGCACCGCTCCTTTAAAAAGGGTGTGCTGAAGGCACTGAGCTGGAGGAGAAAGCAGAGAGCTCCAGACTGGGAGGTTTCAGGGATGCAGTGCTGAGGAGGAAGATGACAGAGTCATGAGAAGATGGCTTAGACCATCCTGCTGGCCTGGACAAGCAGGAGATAGGGCTCTGGACAAAAGCATGCACAGGCATGAGTGCTCCATTCCCAAGTGCTCTTCCTAGTAAGACTATAACAAGGTCATCTACACTGCATTTCCTTTTCCTCCTCATCTCAAATTCTCCTAAGCTGCACTGACACAGACACAGGAGGATAGGCATTTAAATGTGGGAGTTGGGCCTTGAGGTCACTGCCACCAGAAAGAAATTACAGGGGTCTGCCACGTGAGTGCCACCTTTGGCTCTGCTCTCCACTAAAGCTGCAGTAACTATCCACTAAGCTCTAAGTAACTATCAAATCCAAATAAACAGACTGAGGGAAAAGCATACAGAGACCAGCAATAAGAACAACTGAGCAGAATGAGATGGGGCCATGGGACCTTCCAAATGTTTGCACTGCTGTCAGGAAGCTGAATGAGACAGCAGTCTTCAACAGCTGGGAAAACATGTTGCAAAACAAGAGGAATTAAGTAATTCTCCATATGCACATCCTGCTCTGAGGCATTTTGGACAAGTTCAATTTCTCCAACCAGAACAACTCCCCCTCCTCCATGGTGTACACACACCCTGCCAGTGACAAATCTTGATACAGTTTAAGTCAAAAAAACCACAGTGCATCCGAGTAGGGCAGGGCAGCTCTGGGCAGCCTCTAGCACAGAAGTAAAGGGCCCTGTGATAGGTGCTGGGTGACATCCTTGGAAGGCTAAGTCATCCTGAACACATCCCCTGCTGCTGGGACCTTGACTACACAAATATTTTCCCTTGCACCCTATAAAACACTGTAACTGGAGCAGAAGTGCCTGGGGCTGCCTTGTTACCTACCTCTGAACCCACAAGCAGCCACGTCCCCATCACCGCACCGTGTGAGGAGATCACCAGCACTGCAACAGCTCCCTTAGCTCTTTCACCACCACTGCAACAGTTCCCTTAGCTCCTTCTCTAACTTTGAGCCTTGCTGGTCATGCAACAACTGATTTCAGTGAGGCCACTCATGGCAGACTTACTGCAAACAACGTGACTTAGCTTGCTAACAGTGGCTGTGGATGCAGTGCTAGCACCCTGCTACAAGAAGCCATGTTCAGACACAGTTTACTAGGCAGAGCTCTATACAAGATTCAACCTGTCGTGCTTCCAACAGAAAATGAAGGTTAAAAGCAGCTGGGTCCATCTGTTCCTGGTCACCACCTCGAGATCAATCCCAAGACATTCTAGCAGCTTACAAAGAAGTACCCTAAAATACCAAGTCTTAATCCTGCAAATTAAAAGTGCACACAAGGATTACTGTGGGCATAGAGGCTGGAGATGAAAAGACAAGAGTGGAGAACAAAAAGGCAAGAGTGGATGGAGATTTTATCCACCTGACACAGGCTCATCATTGCTCATTCACCCAGTGTGACAGTGCAGTCACCCAGTAAGCAAACCCACTCCCCACACACAACCCTATGAGCAGGGTGCACTAAGGAGCCCTGGCCAAGAGGGGCAGCTGCTGGGGCTGAGGGCAACATGATTTAGCACCATGCAGCCATATACCATCAGCTCTTCATTCAGGCATCATCTCAGACAACAACTCTGTACAGCAAACATTTTAAGCTACATAAAGGAGTTTTTAAAGAAAAGCCTTGGAAATGCAAGTCCCTGCAATGTGGACTGGCTATGAAAGGAGTGGTGAGGGTTTCAAGCTCTCCAGCACCGGAGGGACATCACTGCTCCATGCATGCATTATTTCCATGGCAACAGCAGCTTTCACCTCCCCATCTCTTGGCTGGCTCAAAGCCCTGCAGTGCTTTGTGCTGAGACTGCAAAGAGGGGAGACCGTCTCCCCCCCCCACCTGCAACACTGTGCTGGGGACAGCAGCAAACAGCTCAGGAACAAAGGCCTTGTCTTCCCCAAGAATCTGGGATCTTGGGACTAGGGAGGCAGGGCAGAAAGGATGGAGAGAAACAGCACTTCCCCCAGCATGCAAAAGTACACCCTCACTTCCCAGTGCTGCACAAGTCAACAGGCAACATGTGCCTTTCCTGGTTGTATCAGAATTGTCAGCTTTGGTTTGCTGTGTCAGAGCACAGGGAGAACAAACATGCATCATTAGAGAGGAGAAATTCAAGTGCTGCTTCCACACAGGGATCCTTGTGTAGAGTAAGATGGAGGCTGACCAAGCAAGGCCGGCAAACCCTCCTGTCACCAGGCAGCCTGGCTCCACATGTGGTCAGCAAGCTGTTATAGGCCAAAACCTCAAACTCAGACAGGTGTGAGCCAAAGCTTTCTCTCCCCAGCACCAGCTCAGACTGCACACAGAGAACACAACCATAGGGTGGCTTCAGCAACATTCTCCCTTGGCTAAGTAAACTTTTCCTCCACTCTGCAAGTTTGTGATATTGAGAGTCAAGCCCGGGCCACTGAACTAGGAGCCAAACTTCACACCCCACAGCTGGAGCCATGGTGGGCCCTGGCAGATGGTGCAGGCTCATTTGCATGCTCTCCATGTAGCCTTTCAGGCACAGAAAGCAACTGGCAGCTCTGCCTATTGCTCAGGTAACAATTAGCCACATTTTGGTCCCTGCAAGGTGCAAATGACTGGAACTACAGTCGAGATGCACAAACAGTGACATGGATATGCCTAGAGCTCTTACTGAGCCCAGCATACATACATACAGCCAAAATCAAGGCTTCCAGCTGGTTCCCATCACTTACTTCACAATACATCCATAGCTGGCCTAAATATTAATCAACCCCTCTGCAAGATTTAAAGCAAAGCCTGAGTGTATCAACATGAACTCTCAAAGCAACACAAAGGATCCAGGTGATGAAGCACAGAAATACAACAGGTCCACCATCTGATCCTTCTCTTCCCACCCCTGAAGAGCACTGAGGTTTCAGGAGAGGCACATTTTGACCTTCTCCTTTCCACACTCCTGCTTGTTTTAGGTTCAGCTGTGCAAGTACAGTCCTTCCAACCCAAGAGGGACTCCTTCCAGGATCAGCCATCAGCACTACCGAGGCTGCCAGAGGCACTCAGAGCAAAGCCAATGCATCCTCTCCAACCTCTGCAGAGTTCCCTAGATTAGCCCTTTCTTCCCTAAGGGTAACAGCTTCCTGCAAGCAAGAGCATTAACTGAAATTCTTCATTCTGCAGAATGCAAGACAGCAGGACTAGGAAGAACCACTACAGCTGATGCCATGAGACAACACCACATCCTGCTATTCAAATTCCCCACCCTCGACTTCAAATCCTAAAGCCGTTCAACTTCTAAGAGCAGCACAAAGCTACTCAGCAGATTTTCAGCTAATGAATCAACACAAGCTGTCCAGGAAACCAGAAATCCAGCCCACTGGAATGCTGCAAGCCCAGGGAGGGGGGAGGGGACTGGCAGTACGCTAGGAAGGAAATGAAACAGCAAACCAGAAGGAAAGAAACATTTCAGCACTGACCTCGCTTCCCACAGTTACAGTGCTGCGTTACATATTGTAAGAAAAACAAGTGACTTCAATTCGTTTTGCACATGGAAATGTTCATGTTCTTTAAGCCTGCATTTTGTTCTGTGGTGCTGACACATGTACATTTTGAAAGCAACTCAGTTTTTGCAGAAGCAGTAAGAAAAAGACGGTATTTAAACGTGAATCAACATTGCCACCTAGTGACTAACAAACCTCCCTGCTCGGGACACATGGACGATGCAGCTTAATTACATTTCTTGCCCAAATGTTAGAGGTAGATGTTAGCAAAACCTATTTGGAGGTTAGAGATCTAAAATGGAATCGTGCAGCTTTCATAAGCAGCTTTCTCCCTCCAGTAAGTTCGATTTTCACTACAGAATGCAAAGTTCACTGGTGGCAACTTCAATTTTTCCAGACAACAGAATCTGACTTCCTATTATTTCTCAATACAGGCCAAGAGTGGTTTCACATCACTATGAGAACCCAAAGCTGTAGCAGCTACAAGCATAAAGTTAATGCACTCCAGAGGAATTTGAGTGATTAGCAGAAATCTCTGCTGGGGGACAGGCAGTTCCCCAAATAGTGCAGGAGAATGCATTGTTGTGGCTAAAGTTACACAAGATGCCTTCTAGCTTCAGTGCTCAACACTGATACTGTACTGCCTTGGCTCACTGGCACCAGATCTAAGCAGGGTTCTGGGGACATTCAGGAGACTGGGAAACACATTTCTATGCTTCTATTTTTCTCCAGGGCAGATGGTACAGAAGCAGCAAGCTTTCCCCACTCCATCACCCCGTTGGGCCGGATGATTCTCCCTATGGCTGTTAGCAAACTTTGAGAGAAGCACAAAGATCTTCTGCCCTTGAAATAGCTTACATCTCAGTCAGCAATTCCAACAAGTTCTTTGTCACTTCCAACTTAATCTGCATTCAGGCAATAGCATAAAAGAAAAATGCAGATGCTCATTCTCTTAAGGATAGCACACCAGGTGGTTTCAGCTCATTCTCCAGAGGTTTCAGCAGTTTGGTTTTATGCCTTTTAAACACCCAGCTCCCTGTTCACCTGAAACATTTCTGTCTATGCAAGACAGCAACCCAGGGCATCCAGAAGCTTTTTTAGCAAATATCTTGCAAGGAAAGATGCTTCCCTCTGTCTCAGGAGGAAAGGGTGAGAGCCCTGGGGCTGCTTAGCCTGGAGAAGAGCAGCCCCAGGGGGGATCTGCTCAATGCTGAGCAAGAGCTAAAGGGTGGGGGCAAGAGGATGGGGCCAGACTCTGCTCAGTGGTGCCCAGTCACAGGACAAGGGGCAATAGGCATAAACTGCAACACAGGAAGTTCCACCTAACCTTAAAAGAAAAATCATGAGTGTGCCAGAGCCCTGGCCCAGGCTGCCCAGAGAGGTTGTGGAGTCTCCTTCTCTGGAGGGATTTCAAACCTGCTGGATGTGATCCCAGGCAGCCTGCTCTGGCTGACCCTGCTTGAGCAGGGGGGTTGAACTAGATGATCCTCAGAGGTTCCTTCCAACCCCTATCATTCTGTGATTCTCTCAAAGAAAGGAATACTGCTGTCTTTACCAACAGGGCCCTGAAATTCATCTGTCCAGCCTCACACTTGTATAGAACATCAGTCAGATTCAGCAAATGCTTTGACTGCTGCCCTATGCAGCTACATTACAAACTCATCTGCTACTAGGAAGTGTGAGTCACCCTCCCAGTTCTCCTGCCCAACACTCCAGAAGAGACCAGAAGTCAAAATATCCCCCAGTTACCTTTCTGCAGCGGGGATTAGGGCAGCTGAACCGCTTCACATCGCTGTCCAGTAAAGCTGGGAAGTTGCAGAAGGGACACCTACAGCCCAAAATAGGATGCCATTAATGGAGAGTGCCCAAAATACCTTTGGTTGGAAGTGGATTGAGTCAAATTGCTCTGTGGCAGTTAATAAGGCTGCCAGCCAAACGCCTGCTGCCAGGATGTGCCGACGACTGCCTTTTTGCTCAGATTTCTTCGATCACTTCCCTGTTTGCAATCAAAATATGATATGCTCAGCACTGCTTTTGACTATGTAATTTAGAGGATCAGCACAGAGCTGGCAAGCAAGTCTTGGGGGAGACAGGTCTATTGAATTTTAATCTGCTTCTAGTCAAAGGCAGACCAACCTGAATAAAAAGAGACCTGAGAAAGCAGAAGCCTGAATTTATAATACAGCTCTTTGAAAGCTTCCTATCTCATAGCCAGCAGACATTGAGGGTTTGAGGGAACAATCTTCTACCACAGTAAATGCAGTCTGCATCCTCTGCTGGACACTCACCTGACAAGCTCATCTGCACAGGCAGCAGCCACCTCCTCCTCAGCCTTCCGCTCATAGTATTTACAGAGGATGTTCTCTGGAAGCACCTTCTCCAGCTCACTGGTGGGGAAGGAACATGTGCAACTGCCTTCCATGCAGCTGAGCTCTGACTAGGGTTGGGAGAAAAGAGCTCAGGTTCAGTACAATATTAGCAAAAAGCAAGACTCTGGTTTAGAGAGAATGGAGCTTAAGTCAGCAGATGAAAGAACAAGACTAGCCAAACAGATCAGGCCCCAAGCAAAACCTGGGCATGAAGATGCTGTTGATAGCTGGGATCACAGCTCACTCACTCCCAAGTCCACTGTGATCACAGAGAGGTCCATAATTACTGTATGGTCTGTGTTCATGGACATCACATTGTGTTCTTGTCAATATGGTCATATAAAATACAGCTGCCAGCTTATAGGTTTACATGAAATACAGATCCCAGAGTACAAAACCATCCCACAATTTGATCATCATATCTCAAGGCAAAGGAGCATGCACATCTCAGAGGAGGTTAATGACTTGTTTATAGTTCAGTTAATTACCAGGATAATTGCAAGCCAAATTGGAGAATAAGAAGGTTAGTAGTATCATAGGGGAACCAACTCCCAAATTAAGGTGGGATCACTGTGATATTACAACAGACACTCTTAGCCAGGAGGAGACAAGCCAAGTAAGAGTGTTCTCTGTGCAGATACCATTTGTTTAGTAAGTAGAAAATGAAAATTAGATGATGCAAGTTATTGTTGTTACTACAAATGCTGTAGAAAGTTTTCCTAATAATTCAGGTTACTAAGCAAAGAGCAGAAAAGATGGAGGTTAGCAAAACAGAAATCCTGTTCAGCAAAGATTCCATTGTGAAGTTGTTGGCTTCATCTGATGGTGAGACTGGCTTGTTAGATTTGAACTTTGGGACTCAGTTCCATTCAAGTATTTCCTGGGAAGTGCAGTTACATCTGATTTAAGCAACAACAGCATGCAAAAAACCAAAGCAATGTGAGCTCCCAGTAACAGTTCACCCGTTTTCCCAGACAGGAAATCTTCCCAGTTTGTAAAGTCTTACCTTCCCAGAGCCAAAGACTGCCTCCTGAGCATATTTAATTAGGCACTCCTTGCAGAACAAGTGACCATCTGCACACTGAGTTAGCTCTTCAAATGCAAACTCCCCATAACAACAGCGGCACTCTATCATCTGACCATCCTGCAGCCACAAACAGAGGTGTTAGCATCATCATCCAAACATCAATAGCTACAGCAACATACAGACACATACAACTGCAAGCCATACACAATGCCAGCACTAATTCTACACAAGAGCAAGAGATATGCACCATTTCATTAGAGCACAACCAGAAACTCAGTTTGAAGTAAACTTGGTATCTGCATGTCCCGCATAACAGGTTCCAAAAAGCTCCAGAACACAGTGTTTAATAATTTTTAGCTCAGAGGCAGAAAATGATCTTGGACTTAGGAAACTGCAATTGCAGGGAAGCAGCAGAGTCCACACCATTATACAGGGAAAAATCAAGCCTCAGATCTAAATGCCCTCTAAAGGAACATTTACCCATCTGCCTGGAGAGACCTCTGTCTTGGTCTTTTCACTGCAGGAGTGGAGAAGCTTGCCACTGTCAAAAAGCAAGTATGCTCACTTCTTCAAAGGCCCAACATCTTCTCCACAGTTTGATTAGAAATGGGTATTGAGAACAAAAAGCTAATCCACAGCTGCTGAACTGATCTCTAACTTTTCTCTCTTTGTTTCAAGTCAAAGACTGAGTTTCAGGCTTTTAAAGAGTCCTCTCTGCAAATGAGGAAGGTCTTTCCACTGGCAGAGCTCCAACAACAGCAAATTGCTTTTAAACAGCTATGATGGTGGCAGCAAGAGCAAACCTGGTACTATTCTACTGCAGTATTTGTTCTGGCAGTAAAGATACAAGCAACAGCTGACTGAATTACTACAGATCATTACATGCATCAATACTGTCTTGCTGGGCTCAGCTCTTGTCTCCCTTTTTAAAAACCAACCAATACACACTGGGCAGGTTTTGTCAGCTCAGCAAAACATAGCACAGTGCAGATGCAGCTTCAGAAAAGCTCCATTCCAGAAGCCAAAAGAGTCTGAAGTGCTAAGTGCAAAATAGTGTCTGTGTGTAAGCTGAACTCAGCGACCACATTTATAGATACTGACCTTCTGATACTGCTCCTCATTCATCTGCAGTGCGAGAAGAAAGTCTGCATGCTGCAAGAGAGAGATGTGCTTCTGTATTTACAGAATAAAGCAATTTTCCAGCCTCTACACTTCTACATTATCTCAAGACTTACAAACCACCATAAAAGGCTCACTGTCTGCTTGCAACATCACTCAGCCCATTCTTCCAATCCATTAAGCTATTTATGATTCAGCTAAAACAGATGGGAGAAGCAAAGGCAGCAAGAACAAAGAACCAAATTCTATATTATGGAGGGCTGCCGGCTCAGGTTTCCATGGGCAGTGATGATCTCACCCAATGAGCCCCTCTAGAGAAAGCCCCAAGGAACATTAGCTTTGTGTTTAAAAGGAGACACTATCCATCTGCCTGAGAGACCAGGATCTTTAAGAAGCTACTTTAGGAAGGACTGGAGGCACAGAGCTGTGAATTTGGCCTCTCCTCAGATTACAAGGGGAGGACAACACCCCAGCGAGTACTGGAGGGTTCTGCTTTGAAACACATGGTCCTCAGCACAGGACAAGATGTCCTGGAGACACAGGACTGCCAACTTGGGTAGGCAGAGAGAGTGGACAGATTGCCTCAGGCCTGGTCATTATTCACCACCAACATCGAGATGCAATTCCAAGCCCTGAAGCAGCAGAGAAGCCTGCTAACAATTAGAGGAAAGAATTAGTCAGTAGAGCTTTCTACTGCTTTGTAGCAAAAAAGGTCCAGAAGAGTCTTTACAAAAGTAGCAGCTATGCATTGAAATAAATAAGGAAACACCATGCTTGGTTTTTTTTCCTTCACAAATGAGTTAGTTGGGAAGAGTCATAACATGTTAACAGGTAGTGTATGAGCAGAAGCACTCAGCTAGTCCATGTTTTATTCAGCATTTGAATTTCTCCAAGAGGCAGATTTCCATTTTTAGGGCCAAGACCTCTACAGTAGTGGAAGTCATTTCCACCACAAGATCAAAGCAGCTCCAAGCACTCACCTCTGCCATCTCTTTAACCTTCTGCTCATAGAACTCCTGCTCCAGTAGCACCGGTGGGAGGAGAGACAGCTTGTCATAAGACCTCCAGTGCCGTCTCTTGTTCTCCAGGAAGAACATGCGCTTCTCAATTTTCACATCTCCTACAGTTGAGTTAAAAGGCACAATGAAGTGAAATGGAGGAAGCAGAGCAAAGCTTAAACCTCTCTTCCTCCACACACCAAAAGCTGCATAACTTCAGCATCTCAAACAGCACTGCAGAAGCAGAGGTACTAATGAAGAATATCTTCAAAACCAGACAGTGACATAAATACGGCTGCTTTGGGACCACATGGCTTTTAAGAACAGTACTTTCTGCTGCAAGCCAGTTCTGCTTACAATAACAATGTGGAGAGCATAACACATACAGCTTGGTATTTACCTTGCTCAAATTTGAAGTCTATATATGAATACTGATTCATTTCTTTCCTCCTTTTTCGTTTCCCACTGGTTTCAGGAGACAGCTCCTGCCACTTTTTGATAGCATCTGAAAAGGCCTAGAAAACAACAGACAGACTTAGACCCTGTCTGTTCCTCGAAGAATACAGAAGCACATTCTTCAAACTGAAGCACAGCACAAACAGCTGGATAAGACTGATCCAAAACTGGAGAGCCAAACACCCCTTAAGCAGGCAAGAATACCTCTTTCCTTTGTTCACCTGCTTGCTTTATGTACTCATCACAAAGCAATCATTCCATAAAACCAAAAGAACTGAACAATACTTCACAACAGCTGTATTAACTCTAATACAACTGATGTCCACTTGGATGCAAAAGAACTTGTTTGTGGTTGTTGGGTTTGTTTTTTATTTATTTTTAATGAAGCTCAACTCCTCAGCACTCAATCAAGCAAGTGAAGAGACAAGTAGTTTTAGTTAAGCCCTGCAAAGTAGAGAAATAAGCTCCTCAAGCAAAAGGAGCATATCAGAGGAGTAGATCCAACTCAAAAGCTTGAAGCCACCTTTACATGCAGTTTGTTGATACTTAAAACAAGTGTCTTTGCAGCTCTGTTACAGTGAAACTCTTTTGTGAGGAATATAGGACTTACTCCACAAGTGCCAGCAATAAGAAACAGGACAGTGAGTTTGTTTCAATTCCATGCAGTCAGTTAACTAGCAGCAGTAAGTGTTTTATGACTGAGCTAAATGTCTCAGTTTTATTGGCAATTACAGTTGCACGTCAGCAGCAACATACAGGAACACTTCTCAGTTTAATGCATCACCTCCCCATCAACTAGCTAGTGTTTCCCCAGTTCTCCTATCAGAGAAAGTAAAAACTTCCTGCAGCATTCTGTCTGGCCAATAAATTCTGTAAGTCTCTACTAAATGGATTAATACTCTTCAAAGGAAAGGAAGATTATTAAAAACCCCATAACCACACACTAGCAGATGGTATAAGGCAAAAGGCATTGCACTGCTCTCTCCACTGACACAGGAGATAACCCCAGGAAAGGAAAATAGACTGGATCTGTAGAACCTTTCGTGTGATTGCATAGTGTCCCTTGAGTTCATGTAGTGCCCACTTGATGTCTTGGCTGCTCAGCATTTTGAAGTCTGCCATTAGGAGGTCAGCTGCTTGGATAAAACACCGCTGGTCAAGTGGGGCAAGTCTGGAGAAGTCAAAGTAGTCCACTTTAGGCACCTAAGGAGAAAATGTGAAAGACATCAAAATACTGCTACAAATACACACAAGAACATGCCAAACCACTCTTTCAGTGACCAGGACCTTGTACAAGAGCAGCCAAAATTCAGGTTACACGACATCCAGTTCTGAACTCCTATCTAGTCACCAGCTCGGAGCGCAGGGAGGGGGTGAAGCCTACTGGTCTATGTGCTTGTGCAGGTAACCTGCCCTGAGCTGCACCATGCTGCAGCTCTGCCTCCTAGCAGGATCCTATAGTTTAAAGCCTCCATGCATGGGTGCACGAGGCAGCAAGGAGAGAGTGCATTTAGGTACTATAAAGGGTGAAAAATGTCATTGGTTCGAGGTTGAGAGATGCTTCCAAGAGTAAAAAGGTGTTCAACATTTCTCTCAGGCCACACACAGCTACTGCATACTCAAAGTGGCTCAGAGGGAATTTTTTCTCAAATGGATTTAAAAAATAAAATGAAGAAGCTGTAGGGAGATTTACAGTTAGGAGGCTGAAAGGCAATGCCTAAAGGCCAGGCAAGAGAGACCTGAGGGCCAAGTCTACTTAATGTGACAGAATGACCACAGAATGCTTGTCTCAGTTATCCAAATAAACACTGCAGTGGGGGTAGGTGAGAGGCAGGCAGGGCAGAGAGTCTCACAGAAGACAAAAGAGCATACACAGTGCAGCTATGCAAGAATAATAGGGAAGCCTTGGAAGGCATCGTGCAGACAACTAACTATTGTTATTTAATGCCATCTTAAATGCACCCAGAGGCCTCCTAAGAAGCTATGGCTCACCCAAGCACTCTGCAAATATGCATTAACACACCCAGACATCCCAAAGTCCACTAGGGTTGAACAGATTGGATGAGAGGCATGCTGTAGGTGAGGATACTCTCACTTGCCTTTGTCTCATCTTGGCTGGCAAGCAGGCTGCTGCTGGGATTTAAAACCACTCTGCCCTCCTTCTTTGGGTAATCTGGATTCTCCAGAAGAAAGTTACAAAGTCTGAAAAGATAAATATAGTTACTTCATGGTCTGGGAGCTCATGCTCATTCCTCACTTGTCCAATTTTTAGTATCCTATAATTATGAGGCTAGGCAGGAAAGTCATTGCTTGCTGTGTAAGAACCAAGGGAGGTCCTAGAGCAGAGCAAATCACAAGGAAATGACTGAGAATTATAAGTAAAGAATGATCAGCTGTATGATTGCAGAAGGAAAACCAAGTAGATTTGTCTTTTGCCCATTATATTTACAGACATGAAGCTTGTACGGGTGAGGTACTGACCAACCTCCATCTCTCCATGCCAGAGGTGAACATCAGGCTTCCCACTTACACCCGTGGGTAAACCCATGTAAAGTGTTACCTCCTTTAAGCACTACTGAGAGCCAGGCAGACTCATTTTCTGCTATTCTGGGATTCCATTCTGAAGACCATACAGGAAAGAAAAGTCACAACATGAGCAGCACTGACTGAAATCTAGCTGTCATCTACTGGGGGTAATACAAAGGTATCTATGGAAAAATCCTATCATCTCCTACAAACTCTCTGAAAGGGTGATGTCTTCCTCAACCAAAGAGTACAGACTCAATTTGAATTAAAGCCTCTGGTCTTGATCCACTTTCACATGAGAACAGAGACAGAAACATGTTTAAACTGTGTTTACCTATAGCATGTACTCTGAATACAGGTTTCATTGCAATAAAGCTTGAAGTCACACCTGCATTGTCCATCTTCCACTAGAAACTGGTCTAGTGAGAACAGCATTTAGAAAACAACCACTAAATATAGCTGAAAAAAGATGCATACTAGCCTGTAAATGCAGCATGCCCAAGGTCCTACCACAATCAGTCACAACTGTCAGATAAATTTAGTTTAACTGAATATTTCAGCTTAGAAAAAAAGACTGTGGCAAGTAGTTTCAGAAAACCTCATTGCCAGAGATCCACAAATACCTCAGAAGCCCTTTTGAAAGGGAAGCTTGCTATAGGCTATCTATCTGAATCAGACTCACAGCTTATTCTCAACCAGCACTCACCAGCTGTGCTAGCTGGGTCAAGCCACATAAGCTGTTCCTCAGTTTCCCCAGCTGTAGAATAATATCCTTCTGAAAGCAGCTAGGACCAGCAATTAACATTTGTAAAACTTCTTGAATGAGAAGGTGCTAGGTTGCAGCAAAGACATAATTGCAGCTAATTTACATTCCTGATGTCAGAAATCAGTTTCTAATTAAGAAATCTGAACTGGCTCCAAGCATTAACCCACTATCAAGGCATGATTACTTTAGCCCTGCTTTCACATTCAAAGAAGAGGCATTTCTTTTTGTTTAATCAGGTATTGACATATTGAGCCAGAAGCTTTTGACTGAGGGTGAATGCTTCTGCACACAAAAGCTGAATGGATGATGTCCTGCTAAGAGCAGCTCCCACATCTTATCTTTCACATCTCTTGAAAGTTTTAAGATCATTTTGGAAAACAACAAAATATCTTGGCACTGAGCACTTAATAGCTTCCAGCCCTTCCTCCTCTCATATCCCTTTTGTAAAAGGTAACTGGTTTAATCCAACAAAAACCCAGAAACTTCAAGGAGCTCAAGCTACTGCAGCTCAACCACAAGGCACAGTTAGGATACATTTGATCTATTCTGCATGTTGCCATTTCAGTGCTCAGCATTTGCAGAGATGTTAACCTTCCAATGTCTGACAATTAGTTAAGTGGGTCCCAGTGCTCAGTGCACACACACTTGCAGCACTCTTCATTAATATCTGCACCACAGGACACAGAGCCAGTTAAAAGCCTCAGCCCTGCCCAAACCCAGCCACCCTTATTTATTATATTTCAAGGCTGATTCAGCTTGACATAAGCTGGAGATCAAAGAGACCCTGCCAGCGAGGCTGACCAGGGCTTTGACCCATTTGGCCTCACACAAAAGATGCAGTGACAACTCAAAAGATAGTTTGGTTAAAGGAATAAAAATATGGAGGAGAAATCTTTATCATCCAGTAAGTGGGTAATGCACCACTGAGCAGACACTGTAGATGGCCTACAGGGAAGCCTGTAAGCACCTTTTCATCTCACTGGGTCTGTGGCACACAATAGGAGAGAAGAGATTTCGGGAGCAAAAAGGGAAGGAACACATTAAGACTGAGAGAAGCCAATACTAGGATTTAATTCCATCAGGCTTCACTAAATCCCTGCAGGACACAATAAGGAGGTTTTTCACACAATCTGGGAGAGGGCCCTGTAGCCAGATGCCTGTAGCCATCAGCCTGATCACCCTTGAGGATGGCTTTACCAGTTTCCTCCACTCCCAATGCCGCCAACCACACCAAGGTGCACCACATATGTGCTGTGGGCACCCTAAAGCTTCTCTGATGCTAACCATACCACTGCTGTGGGGAAAGAACTTTTGAAAGACAAGAGAGAAGTCACAGTCTGATGACTTTTCTAACCAAAAAGCCCTGCTTTGGGACACAACTTCACAATACAGGCAAGGGCAGCAGAACAGGAAATACATGCCCAATGGGTGGGATCATATCATAGAATCACAGAATGGCTCAGGTTGGAAGGGACCTTAAAGATCATCTAGCTCCAACCCCCTTGCCATGGGCAGGGATGCCACACACTAGACCAGGTTGCCCAGGGCCACATCCAGCCTGGCCTTGAACACTGCCATCCTTAGCTCCTTGCCAGTTAACTTCTTTATGGTCCAACAACTAATTCTAAGCTTCACCTACTTAAATATTGTTTAATTAGTGCCCTAGTTAACTGGAAAAGGCATTGGATTCATACAAAATAGAGTGAATACTCTGGCAACCACCACTTATTTTTCACTCTTGTATCATTTAATAACTGGTTTCAACACGTTTGAGATAGCAGTGACAGCTGCAGAGACAGAGAGAGTGAACAGCCACCGTGCATCAGACACACATCACAACTGATTTGCTTCAAACCACTCTCCCCTCTGTGCTGCTGGTGCCAACACACACAATCCTCTGCTCTTCAGCTGTGCAAGCTTTCCCCAAAGGGGCAGGGAGATGATGCAACTACTTATCAATAAGGTTAAGTTTTGGTCCTAAGATGATTCCTAGAGATATCAGGCATGATCAACTTCAAGGCATTCTTGAGCTGCTAACACAGTTGGGAAAAGCAACAGGCCTCATGCTGATTTTCCACTCCTTTTATTTCCCTTCTTGGCTCATATTTCTGCTCAGTTTGACCAAAATCAGTCCTTCAACAAGTATCTAGTATCAATCCTACCAGCCCTTAAATATGTTTGCTTCTAGCTAAGCTATCTGTGAGAACTCAGTATCTCTGCTACTTGAGTGAGTAAAGGGGACAAAAGCCAACATGATGAAACTAAATAAAGGAGTCCAAAACAAGTCAGCTTTACCTGGAAAAAGCCAAAAGCCATTGAGATGAAGAGGTTAGAAACCATTTTCTCCAACTCAAAACTCACTTTTGTACTATGTTTTGCAGAAGAGATCTCAACACCTTAATCCTGACGCTCACCCTTTAAGAATCCTAGTATAGTTAAGAGGAAACTACATAAAATAAGCAAATGATCTTAAAAACAGAGAAGCTACAGCACAGCAGCAGAATTAGGATTTAAGAAGAGGTCTCTTAGAAGGGGAAAAAAAATCCTTTGCTCTTTGGCAGATATGCTCTAGAACAGCATCAGCAGCAGATGGGGAAATGGAAACGTGACTGCAGCCACGCTGGCTCTTAGCTCTGTACTTACACATTTAAGTCATAGCAGTTCTTGATGTTGATTAGCTCTTCAATATATTCTTTCTTCACATCTGGGAATCTTGCTTCCTACAGCAGGAGAAGCTAAAGGTTATTTGCTTATCAGAGGAGCTGTGTAGAACAGCCTAGCAACAGTACCAAAACCAGATTTATAGGTAATTATCTAACATTTTCCTGAGACAAGGACCAAAACAGATTTCAAGAGACCATTTATACCCAATCTAGCCTGCAAACTACAAGCTGCTGGCTTTCCTTTGCTCCACAAGATGATTACTAACAGCTCTGTCTCACAAGAGGAATATGGGTAGTGATGGGAATGGTCATGAACCACTGGCCTGGGATGGAAAGAGAAAAGGCACGTAGGTATGATCTACAACACAAGAAAAGCTAATATTTACCTTCAGACAGAAGATTAAGGAGCTCCAGATTGTGCTGAAATACAACATTCCAAAGGAAAAAACAAACCTCAACAACATGTATAACCACAGACACAAGAGCAACGAGACCAGAACAGCCAACAAACCTTTACTGGCACTCCTGTGAAAGCTACCCCAGCAGCAGCCAGGCAGCAAAGGGCAATCTTTGCTGCTCTCTTCTTGGGTTTCTGCCACAGGTATTACAATTGATTGCACCATGGGATATTTTGCTTTGCAGGACTGGACTGGTCAGGGCTGTCAAGCAATGCAAGAGTATCTACTTACCCATCTCAAAGGAAGTCACTGATCAGCAAAGTCTTCCTTGGAACAGCTCTACAGAGCTGGGTTAAGAATCAGCCACACAAAACCAAACCAGCAGGACTGAGAGGGCAGTAGCCTTTAAGGGACCAAACCCATGTTATTCCACCTCTCTCTGCCCTTCAGACCCTGCAATCAGTTCTGCTAAATCTCTCTGGCCAAGAGCCCCTCCCAAACAGCACCTTCAAGATTCACATCCTCTCACCACTTCTGCCACAGTGCTGGGGTCGATCTTTCAAACCAAAGATTTCCAACAGTTCACTACATACTCCTCACCTTGTGCACAGCTGAGCCTCAACCAGAATTAAGAGGATTTGCAGCTGAAAAAGGCTATGCTTTGAGCATGTGAAACACTACACACCTTGAAAAACCTGTCTGAAAAGAGCATGCACACTTAAGGCAAACAAGCCCTTGGGAATACTTACTGTCTCTCTGATGAGCAGAGCAGTGAGGTCTTGGTCCTGCCCAGCAGCTCCTTGTTCTGGCACACTACTAGAGCCAAGCTCATGAGAGTCCTGAGCAGGGAATGCTGGACCTGGCTGCTCATTGTCTACCACTACCTGCTGACCCGTTTCTTCTGGTGGATGTGCTGGCTGGGGCGAAGCAGGACCTGGAATCCCATCCTGCTGTGGTTCAGGTCGAGGGAAGGCTGGCCCAGGAGCCTCCTCTCCATGTGCCTTCAAAGATCCTGGGTCTCCTTCAGGCTGCCCTTGCTGAGGAGCACAGCCATTCACTACAGCATGTGGCTCGCCTTCCAATAGCTGGAAGTATGAGTGATCCAGATGGCTGTTCTCCTGGATCTCCTGGTGGGTGGTAGCTGCAGCAGCTGTTCCTCTGAGGTTTTGTTCTGGCTCTGAGTCCTCCCCTTGCCACCCTTGGGCTTCCACTTTTTCTTCCTGTTGTTGTGGAAGGTTCACGTTCTCCAGACTAATGGTTTCTCTGTTAACACCAGGCTGTGGACTTGTCTTTATTGCTGGAAGCAAACTTGGGCCAGCCTCCTCATTACTTGTAGGTTCAAGCTTGGGGCCATTAAGCTCAGATGGTCCAGGCTGCTGCAAGGCAACATTCTTATTCTCATCCCTGCTTGGTCCAGCACTGCTCTCCACCATCTTATTATACTGGTCTCCCTGGCACAGCAGAGTTGAGATCTCATCTTGCACATATATGCTCCTTGAGGGTTCAACAGCACTTTTAGATCCTCCTTCTCCCACGCTGTTTGCACCCTGCCATTGAGCAGCAGGTCTGATGACATTTGGACGCAGAAGCTGCTGATGCTTTGGGGTCTAAAAAAGAAGACAGACAAGAGTAAGTAGAAGCATTTCCTGCAGGAGCTAGTCTGCATGTCAGAATCCTTGCTCCAGATGATCTTTTGCATCTAACCATATTTCTGATGAGAAACAGATGAACTAAGTCTTTAGCAAGGGGCTTAATAAGGTATAAAACTGCAGTCCACACACCTTTGTTTTACTGAACTCCATCCTCAGGCCATCCCCAGGTGCTAAGAAAACATTTGGCAGAAGTGGGAATGCACAGGACTTTCAGATGGCATAATTTCCTGAGCTCACCTCAGTCACCACTTTCCTCCCAGTAAAACAGTCTGGGAAGGAGGAACCAATGGATAATATGGATAATGGATAAATAAATCACTGATTTATTTAAACAAGCAGGAATCAAAACTCAAAACATTTATCTCTAGCCTTGGTCTTGTCTCTTGCACACAGACTGCTGTATGCCAGTAGTCTTCTCTGCTACTGTTTTCAACTAGGAAGCAGAAAGGTCAGCTTTGCAACCCATTTCCTCAAGGCCTTTAGTTGCTTTAACAGAAAAGTGGAATATATTCTTAATATGGCTTAGATATGAAATTAGACACTTAAAATAATGAGGGCAAGCTAAAGCCTTTGGCCCTCCTCTGTGTGACTGCCTGTGCTGGTGGAAAGAGAGTTATCAGGTGGGCTGGCTTTGTAAAACTGCAAAAAATCTTAAGTGCCTGCAACAGCCCAACAAGAATCCAAAATAGCACAGAGGAACATGAAGTATACAAGGTCAAACAAGACATGGTTTGAAAACCTGCTTCCTAAGCAACATCAGGTCCTCTTACAAAGCACTCCACTTTTCTGGATTTAGATAGATAACAAAGGCTGCAGCTTCCACAAAGTTAAGTAGAACTTCATAGAATCATAGAACGGCTCAGGTTGGAAGGGACCTTAAAGATCATCTAGTTCCAACCCCCCTGCCATGGGCAGGGATGCCACATGCACTAGACCAGGTCATCCAGGGCCACATCCAGCCTGGCCTTAAACACTGCCAGGGATGGGGCCTCCACAACCTCTCTGAGCAACCTGTTCCAGTGCCTCACCACCCTTTGGGTAAAGAACCCCCTTCTAATCTCCAGCCTAAATTTCCCCTCCTTCAGCTACAACCATTCCCCTGTGTCCTGTTGCAATCACAAAAACTTTAAACACAGTGCAGTTTAACAGCCTAGTTCTCCCCTCCTGTGCCCAAAATATGATTAAACACTTAATGCCAGCATTAAAAGTCATCATTTCAACATTCATTTCAGACATCCTAAGTAAATTACTGTAAGCAGGCAGAACTCCCAGAGGAATGCAGCAGATATTTGCACAAGGCCATAAATAAAGCAGGGCAAATAGAAGAATGAGAAATGACCTCTGTCAGGATGACTACATCATCGTCATCTTCTTCATGCTGCTGCTCTGCTGGCATCTCAAGCAACAATGGTAATTCTTCATCTGAAGAATCTGATATTGTGATAAGACCTTCATCCCTGTGGTTTATCCAGTCTGTAGGAAAGTAAAGGGAGCTATTTGTTAAAGGTAGATAACAGAAATCACAGGCCACAAGCACCGGAACACCCAAACCTGCGATTTCACATTCGCATTACAGCACCAGGGAAGCAGCAGTCAAAGGTCACTGGTTCCTCTGTGAGTTATTGCTACAGCCACTCCTACCTCCCTCAACCCTCTGAGCAGAACACCTGCACAAACTACAGCTCACCACAACAGCACATGCATCAAACAGTCACTCTGACACTAAGGCAGAGCTGCTTCTATCCCAAACTTCTGTACAGGAGTCATAATGCTGCAAAAATTGTTCTGACCAGGCCATGTACATACAGGGTGCTTCTGAATTTTTGCAGAGAGGTCCTGAATTTTCAGTATCTCAAGGACAATACACCACCTTTTATTGATGTGCAGTGTACTCCAGAGAAGAGAGAAGGTTCCCTGTGCAATTTGGGTGATTTTGAAGAAGCACCTCATGAAAGACAAGATAAGGCCTCTGACTGTGGGCACGGAAAATATCCTGCTATTAGGTGACAAGCTTGCCCCTCAAGGCCTGTCAAGAGTGGAATATATTGAGCACAG
The DNA here is from genome assembly GCA_013399015.1 of Galbula dea. Classification (NCBI taxonomy): domain Eukaryota; kingdom Metazoa; phylum Chordata; class Aves; order Piciformes; family Galbulidae; genus Galbula; species Galbula dea. Next base: position 153,174 of record VWZX01006356.1, read on the forward strand.
CTGCTGAACTCAAGAAAGACTTCAGCCAGCAACAGAGGGTTTCTGTACTGCAGAGACAGCACACAAGCATGCTTTCCCTATGATTTGACACAACACTTTGGCTTATGCTTCAGCATAAGTATTCATGAGTATTCATTTATCACCTTTCAGGCAAACACAGAAAGTATCATTTCCATGCCACTCTTGGAGGAATGGGTGCCAGAGCATACAGCCCTGTAAGGCTGGGAATGCAGAGCCAGACTCCCTCCTACAAGGTCCTCAGAAGGGTGGAACACCATAAGCCCCTCAGATCTGTTGAAATACCTCTAACATGGTGTTCCCAAGAAGTCAGCAATCTGCCTTAAGGCAATACAACGTGAGAAAGGCAAGAGCCAAATATTTTGTATGTCAGCATAAAATGAGAGAGCTTTCTGTAGGTGGTTGTGAAGGAAGTGTAACAGAGCAGTGTGTGACATGGCAAAGCAGATCATGAGCAGGTTCATACTGACAGCAGTTTAGTATCTATGAATCCTGCTGCTGGTAAGCATAGCTGAGTTTCAGAAATATGCACCAGTCAGCACTCACCTTTCCCTCTGTGACTGTGGAAGCTGTTCAAGTTGATTACTTCTTCATTCCCACCTCTCTCTGCCATTTTAAACAGCTGTATGCAAAAGTGTCAATGCCCAGGCATGGCAGTCAGGCTTGCATGAGGAACTACAAGACAAAAACAGGAGAGAGTAAGGCAGACTCAGCAACATCCTAATGGAGCTTTCCCAACACTAAGCTGCTAGACGATTTTGAGGCCTCTCCTGGCTCCCCCAGCACTATCTCTCCAGGATGGTATTTTCCTGTACCCCCTTCCCACTGCCTAAAGACAGACATGTTTATGTGATCTTCTGTTCCAACAGCTAAGAGCCAACTGAAGAGTGCAATCAAGCCCAAGAAGCCTCTGGAGAAGACATGAAGATGCTTATAGCTTTTCATTCACAGAAAGGCAGGAGAGATGCAATTCTGTCCAGCCAGGACTCAAAGCATCCCCACATGAGGATCTCCTCCTGTTTCCTAGAGGTCAAAAATCTGACACATCAACTCACATAGTGGTGTTTCTGCCACCATCTGCTGGTGAGAGAAGCAAGAGCCACTCACCTGAGCTGCCACAGAGCAGCACTATGTTAAGCCTGCATCTCAAACATACTGGCTGGTGTCATTACAGCCATCACCTATCACACTTACTGCCATGGAGCCCTACAACACTCAAGTGTTGTGGAAACACTAGCAGCAAGGTGGGCAGCCAATATCAGGGGTCAGACCTGAAGCCCAGCTGTTGAGCTGAACCATGACTTTGCTTGCTGAAACAAGGACACCAGCTCCACACCCTGAATCCCCCTGTGTGCTGCCAACCTGAGGCACAACTTCATAGGGACCAGAGAGGCTTGGAGCTCACTTCCACAATATCTGTATTGTTGGCATGTCAGAAGGAAGCTGCACCTCTAAGAGCACTGTGTAAGTGCCTGGTTTGTGCCTGCACTGGTATAGGAAGAGTCACATTTACAGAGCACACTTTCTTGCCACCATCTGCAACATCAGGGAAGAGACTTCCCTGATCTATGACACATTCTCTCCTCAATGAGGGTTTAGTACAAATTCCATCTGCTTTCAACCCAGAAAGAAGACAAAAGGAATCAGGTTCCTTCACAGGACTGAGTTTTTGGGTCTGAAATTTGCTACCTCCCCCCTACTTCTCAGAGAGGCACAATGAGCCTGCTGGAGGCTCCCAAAGAGGATTAGTTCAGAGTAATTGCTGCATCCTGAACAGGAGGTTTCCATGTTATGCTTTGTCAGCTTATAGCTCTCGATTCCCACTATCACAGAGCAGCTGAGCACATACAGGAACTCAGAACACAATTTGATCACTGGAATGAGGAAGGAGGTCTTTGCATTGAGAAGTATCCATCTCATCATTAGAGCACAGAGGAATCCCAGTTATTAAATATTTACTGATGCATAAGTTGGAAGCAGATGGTAGGTCTGCTGTGAAATCCTGTTTGCTAGTACCCAAAAGCAGTATAAATTCCTCCTTAACCTGCTCTGCAGGGAACAGGATTTGCAGCTAGGACAGCAAGATGAAGAAGTCAGTACAGATGCATGTTATGTACTTGTATCTATAGCTCACCCCAAGGAAGCAGTTGCTACCATCTTCAGAATATTTTAATACAGGCTAAAATAATAAAAGGTCTAATTTAACACCTAAAAGTCCAGACCCAAGCCACTTTTCACAGAAAGCACCCACCAAGAGTCAGTCAACTCTGGGCAGGAACACTCCTTCCTCCTGCAGAACAGCCCTGCTCCATGGGCACTGGGATAAGCAAGCAAGGCAGTGCAGTCCTCCTGTTTGCAGGGCAGGATGTTTGCTGAACAAACACGAAGGGTGCCAGGAGCACAGCTCAGCACCTGAAGCAGCCTTCTCCCCAGGGAACCTTCACCAGGGTGAGGTCTTCAAGGCTTGGCTACAAACAGCCACAATCACCTAGTCCCAGCACTGGTGATGGTCCAAACTGGAGTGGGACATCAGACTAGGGAACTGCAGAGGCTGCTTCTTCTTCTTGCATTACTACAAATACACAACCACCTCTACATTTGAGGCCTGAAACCTCAGCAGCACACCTTATTTCCAGTAAGCAGCTCCAAGAGTATCATGGGCATATTGATGTTTTGAAAACACTTCAAAAGCAACATCATTTTGGAAGTGTTTCCACTGCCTCATAAGCAAGGAGAAAGAAATCTATCTTTATCTGCCAGAGTGGGATGAAAGTGCTGTTTTCATCACTGCACACAGGTGCTGGAGCAGCAGCTCAGTAGCTGGGTCACTGTAAACACACTTGGTGAAAACTTGACCTTTTTGAAAGGTCATAGCCACATTACAGTTGTATTTTCCCTGGTACTCATGAATAGCTACCATCTAGTCCTGCACAGCATTTTCCCATCCTTAGCCCTCTCAGTACTTCAGAAAACAAGATCAATATGCTTCTTGCCATTTAAATGATGGAGAAATGGAAGCATGGAGAGGATGAGTATGGCCAAGGCCACCAAGCAGGCTAGCAGCAAAGCCAGGAGCAGCACCAAGGACTCTTCAGCTCATCTACCCATGCCAACCACTTCTGCTTTCCAGTAGGTTGGTCCTACAAAGCACTCCTAGCACCAGCCCACAGCCCCTGCACAGCTAGCACCCACCTTGTCTCAGGTGCCTTCATGCAGGCACACAAAGGGAGCTCTTGGCAGGAAAAAGCAGCTAAGGATCACTCTGAGACTGGCTGGGAAGGAACAAGGACATTCATGAAAGCGCAGATCAGCCCTTGCAGTATCAAGCAGTGTGGACAGAGGCTAGACAGGTATCTGCTTGGATCTGCTCTGAGCAGAGCTCAGTGGCTTGGATATTTCTCCCCTATATAGGCATGCAGTGTGTCAGCAGAGTTGGGTACATGGAGGTGGGTCAACACCACAAATGCTCAGCACAGCCACCAAAAGTCTTCTCCCAAATAGCTCAAATGGTGCTTTGCCCAATGCTGTTCACATCCAAGAACAAGGAAGAAGCCACAAGACCAGCATTATGATCATATTCTCTATAGGCAACTCTGTTTCATGTACAGAGGAACTTGCACACTTCAACCTTGAGCATCATAAAAGAGGTACAAGAAACAATCTGAAATGAAGTTAGGGCTAACAGAGAGTCTACTTGCCTGTATAAGATTCACACACACCAACAGCAGATTCATGGTGGTTTAAAAGCAAGAATATAATAAATAGCATTAATGGTAATACACAGTCAAGGCAACAAAAAAGTGTCAAGCCTAGAACAAGCCATTAATGTACCACTTTTCTGTTTCAAACCAGACTGCATAAAACCCCAAGCAGCTTAAGAAAGCACTGCTTTGAAGGTAAAAGCCAAGCTTTCACCAATAGCTAGCAGTTCATTTGGCAATACTCAATACAGAACTCAAGTTCAAACATACCTATAAGCATGGGCCAGTTCCATCTAGTGGCATGAATAAGAAGTTTATCCCTGTTTATAGCACCAGGCCACCAAGATAGTGAAGTTAACAAGATCAAAGCCACCCTGGGGTCTTGCCCTACATACACAACATAGTAAAAAGCAAGCAAGACAGATGGAAAGAAGCTATCCCACGCTACCTCAGTGATTTCTGTGTCTTTTTATAGTAAAGAATCATAGAATGTTAGGGGTTGGAAGGGACCTAGGAAGATCATCAAGCCCAACCCCCCTGCCAAAGCAGGACACCCTAGATAAGGCTACCTGTAATCAAGCTCTAGCAGGACTATCATGTTTTTTGCAGTACAGTCAAGGATAGGATACTAGAACTGTTTGTAAACAAACAAACCTGGCAGCAGGCAAACAGACACTTTGCAAGCTTTGTTATTTCCTTTTTTCTTAAAAACTCCCACTGCACTGGATTTGGGATATGAAGCCCTATACAGGATCTGGGTGACACCAAACTCTCCTCATGACTTCAAAGCCACCTCCTGGCAGTGCACTGAAGACCTCCACAATGAAGATGGGCTTCCACCAAATCTCTCCTACCTCTTCCACATTACTACATGCATTCGCAACTTGGCCCATCCACATTGCTTCACCACACAAGCAACACAATCCTCCTTATTAAGGTTTTTCCTATGACAACTTGAAAGAAGAACCCATTAACAGAGGAGCTACTGGGAAAACAAAAGGAAATAGAAAATCAGAGACTAGCAGGGACTTAGGTGCAACCATTCTCTGAACTGACTAGATCTCAGACTGACAGCTCTCCAAACAAGCTTCTCATACATGCAAAAGTATAATCTGTAAGACCACTGGTCCCAGTCACTACCGAGTTGGTTGATGGATCAGCTGCTTAAGAGGTGAAGTAGGTCACAGGTACGCACAGGATGCTTACACAAGGATTTCCAAAACTCAAGTCACTGCAAATGCCATGTTACATATTTTTAGCCTTACCCCAAAATAGCATGCATCAGTACTCTGCATCTATTTAAACTCCTGGTACATGCAGGCGTTTCTGGATTGCAGTAATTGGAGCAGAACTCAAATCCACTCCTTCCACCTCCCTTTGTGCTGCAACGAGCATCTTCAGATGGTGCTGGAATTTAAAGTGACAGTGGAGGGGAGATGTCCCTCCTAGATACACCTTAATCATAGAATCACAGAATCATTAGGGTTGGAAAGGACCCTCAAGATCATCTAGTCCAACCGATAGCCCTACACTACTCATCCCTAAAGCATCCCCTGAAGAAACACATCTATCCTCTTCTTAAAAACCTCCAGGGATGGTGACTCCGCCATCTCCCTGGGCAGCCTATTCCAATACCTCACCACTCTTTCAGTAAAGAATTTTTTCTTAATATCTAATTTAAACCTGCCCTGGCACAGCTTGAGCCCATTCCCTCTAGTCCTGTCACAAGGGAGAAGAGGCCAACACCACCTCCCTACTACAGCCTTTCAGGTAGCTGAAGAGAGCAGTAAGGTCTCCCCTCAGCCTCCTCTTCTCCAGGCTAAACAACCCCAGCTCCCTAAGCCTCTCCTCATAAGGCCTGTTCTCCAGACCCCTGACTAGCTTAGTTGCCCTTCTCTGCACCCTCTCCAGCACCTCAATGTCCTTCCTATACTGCGGTGCCCAAAACTGCACACAGTACTCGAGGTGTGGCCTCACCGGTGCCGAGTACAGTGGCAAGATCACCTCCCTGCTCCTGCTGGTCACNTGAACAGGAGAGGCCCCAGCACTGACCCCTGAGGGACCCCACTCATGCCCGGCCACCAACCTGACTTGACTCCACTGAGCACAACCCTCTGGACTTGGCCAGCCAACCAATTCTTGAACCAGCCAAGCGTGTGCTCATCCAAGCCACGAGCAGCCAGCTTCTCTAGGAGAATGCTGTGGGAAACTGTGTCAAACGCTTTGCTAAAGTCAAGGTAGAAAACATCCACAGCCCTTCCTTCATCCAATAAGCGAGTCACTCCATCATAGAAGGAGATCAGGTTAGTCAGACAGGACCTGCCTTTTGTAAAGCCATGCTGACTGGACCTGATCCCCTGGTTGCTCTGCAAGAGCCACAGAACTGTACTCAGGATGATCTGCTCCATTAGCTTCCCTGGTAATGTATTAATGTATTTCGCCACCACCTACAGCATTTAAAATCCTCAACTCCCACATACCCAGGATGGGACCAGACTCAAAGTGCTCTTTTCTGGCTCTAGCTCAAGGCAACAGGACTAGACAGAAAGCACTGCAGGAAGGCAGGAATCAAAACCCTAAACGCATGGGGGGTGGGGTAGGGGCGTGGGGAAAGCAACTTGAAAGAGATGTCAGCAACATCAAACCGTTGTGTGTTTTAGCCTTTCCCCCATACTGCAACACCACTGTCGCTCACCTACGTTGACAGAAGAGCATCAACTCCCACTTTCTGCCTGCAGGCAGCAAACGTGTCTGCTGGTAGCCTGCGAGCAAGGTGAATAGCTGGCTCGTTTCAAGCTGCTAAAACAAAGAGAAGCTACTTAAATAATGCATGGCTTGTGACAAGCAGCAAAATGAAAAGCTAAAAATTCAGCCCTTTAAAAAAATAAAAACCACAACAGCAGGGAAATAAACCAGCTCGACTTACTGTCAAGCACTTCACTGAAACATTTCAAAGGGTTCATGATTTGCTGGGGGCTGCTCCTTCTAACAGCCACTTAGCAAAACCAGGGAGAGTTTAACAGCAGTTGATCGTGTTAAGTGGCATCATCCCAACCGAAAATGAGAAATCCCCTGATCATAAACCCGACAAGAACCATTGTACACAAACAAGTCCTATTTGCTGTGCACAAGGCAGCCACCAGCACTGCATCACACCTTGCAAAGGAATAAAGCCAGAGGTTAAAGGGTGGACCTGCAGCAGGGCTTCTGTTGAGCTGCTCTGCCTGGAGGCCTGCCCCACAGCTCAGGAAAAAGTGGGAAACCACAGCAGAACAACAGCATTGGCCCCAGCCCAGAAGCCTTTCCTCTGGCCTCCTGAAGATAGGAGTATGTGGCAGTGGCTTGCAGGCAAGACTTCCAGCAGCAACTTGGTTTGCTAAGAAGGGAGTGCAACCAGCTAGAAATACCACGCAAAAGCTCCTCTTAGGAGCACAGAGCAGGGTAGACTTATGACAACTGCATCCATGTAGCTCTACCACTGATTTCTGGACTTGTAGCATGGGCTGATGAGGAACAACATACTAAAATGACAGTGTTTTCAATTCAGTAACAGAATTGGCTTGTAAATATTAAAACACTCCCTAAGTGTCTTAGAAGCCATTAGCTGCTGGCTTGGTCTACCAAATGATTTCAGATAGGTACACCTTCTAAGACAAGAGGATTCCCAAGATCTCAGAAAAATCAAGGAACAGAAACTGAGGTGGACAATTGTCTTCTCCAGTAAGAGCTAGGTAACATAGTTCTCTATTGCAGGAAGTCAAAGATTTGATTTCATCACACCAAAACTTATGGCAAGGTAACACTAGAAGGGTTTTGTGGCAAGTAAATAAAACCTGAGTGTTTACCTCCCCATACATACCTCCATGAATTGTAGCTTCAGTAAAATCCTGCATGTGCCAGAACAAGGAACACATGTGGGAGCTTTGTGCAGGGCTCTGCTGTACATTTCTACAGCCAATTCTCTGCCAAAGGTGTTTCCAAGATCAGAAGATATGTTGATAAGAAAGGCTGTGGATTAACAGGGTATGAGCTACATCTATGTGTCACTACCCCAGTTTAATGACAACTGCTGAGTCAGAAGCAATTGAGAGAGATTTTTAAGGATTACTTGGGTTCCAATCCCTAACTATACTTTACCCATTTTGCAAGTCAGCTTAGGATTTATAGGAAACATCTCAATTGTCTGCACATCACAGGATTCTACTCAAACCCTGTAGCTCAACATTCCATCAAGGTGACAGTACTGCTTAATCAGAATGTTTTCAAGTACCCTAATCTCCAGTTTTATTGCATCTATTAACACAAAGTACAAGAGGACAGAAATATGTCCAGTTTTCTTTTATTCACCTAACAGATGGCAACCTACAATGATCCCAGTTTTCCTGGCAAAATCCATCTCTGCTCTGTGACCTCTTCTCAAGCTCTTCTCAGAGGTACTTGTTTTCCAAAAATGGGCAACTACTAATTTAACTGAACTGAAAGTTTCTGATGCCTTCAAGCTGTTCCCTGATGACTGCCACCAAGGTCAATGGCTGGACATTTCAGTGGCTTCCCATGACCCCCATCAGTCCTTCCGCTAAAGAACAGGGCTCAATATTGTCACATCTCTCTCACCAGCATAAAACTGCTGATTTTAATGTACAGAAAAAAAGCCACACTCTGCACAAGAGGTGAGGGATCACCTTTGGATCAGCCATTTGCCTCCCCTATCAAATTGAGTCCTGAAAAGAAAAAAATAAATGTCCAAAGTCTAGTTAGAAAGGAGAGTTAAGGCCATTGCCTTGTGCAGCTCATTTTAAAAGCAAAGTGAAAATTCAAGGCTTTGAGGGAGGAAGAGGCTTTTCTGCAGGTAGCTCCTGCAATGGGTACTACTCTGCCTCAGATTTCTAGCATGTGCAAGATCACAGAGTATAATCCCCAAAATCCAAACCCTCCCACACCACACACAGGTGCCAGCTTGGCAACTCACGTTCAAGCAACAATTCAGATACTGGCAACTCAGTACTTTGTTACAGCAGCACAAACACACCAAGCCAGGCTGTGTGGGCTCACAGACTATCTCCCCAAACATCATTTTAAAGGACGGTTTTGTTCTGATTTTGTGGCATAAGGGTGGGGACAAACGGAAGGACACATGAAACCAAGTGATCTGCAGCTTCACTGCTTCCAGAGTGAGTTTTACTTCCAGTTTTCTTGCCCCAAACTCACATGCATCCCAAGAGAAGGGGGCAGAAGCTCCTTTCTTTGGGCAACACCATTATTAAAGCCACTGGTGCCTGAAAGAGCTGGACTCTCAGACTACCAGGGCTGCACATACCCGTCACTGCTCTACATAACATTAATTGCAACTGCCTTCTCTTCCCCATCAGCCAGCAGCCACATAGAAAAGAACAAGAGAAATGCCCTAAGTGCCCCAGGATGTACACGAGAGTGCTCCTCTGCTAGTTGTACTTCACAGAGCTCTCAAGGGAAAAGGACACAGCAGTTTCTCTCCAAATCCTTAGTAGTTCTTTTTTTCCCTTTTTGCTTTGCTTTTCAAAGGGATCCTGAATGTCACCTTTAAAAGGCATAACAGAACAAAGAAAGCTAAGCTCAATCTTTTAAGCAGTCATTTAATAAGTTGGATAGACACCTTCAAGAGCCTTCAGGTGACCATCATAGCACTGTTTTTCACTGGAGAGGAAAGAAAGAAATGAAGCAGTTGGCTAAGGTTTTTGGTTAGAGTAACCCTAGGACAGGCTGTGGCACTGACACACATAGACATGAGCAACTAGCAGCCTGCTCTGCTCACAGCCCCATTTACAGGGGGCACCAGGAGCAAGAAGAGAGGCTGCACATAACGAGCAAACTGCTATTAAAAGCTGCAGTGAGGGACTAACTAGCCCAAAGGCACAGGGTTGGAAAGCACAGAGTCGTTTTAGCTGAAGTAACAGCTGGAGGTCTTTAAAATCATGAAGGATTGATAGGTTACAATGGCATCCTAGATGTTAAGCTGCTGCCCAGCAGACCAAATCTGGAAACAACCATCTAAGGTTCACTTGGGAAGTGGTGTTCCAGAAAACACACCTTAATTCACCACTATGAGCAAATATGGAAAGGAAAGGGGAACTTATTTTCTTTTTATTTAAAATGTGACCTGAACCTGTGACAAGAAACTTTGCTTTCAAGGATGGCTGCAGTCTGCAAAGCACACCTCACTGCATCTCACAAAGCTGCTGACAATACAAAAGCTGAGACTTGACCTTGAGGTGGCACAAAAGGAAAAAACCTGACTTGTTGCAGTAACCCACCTTAGCAAAAAAAAGAAGGTTTCTGTGTCAACCTGCTCAGTCCTTTTAAGAAGTATCAACTTAAAAGCTTGCCACCAACCATTCTAGGAGTCAAACACCCCAGAATTAGGGACTTCCACAAAGAATGACTTCATAGGACACATATTCAGGTTATTACAGCTGTACCCTTTTGTTAAGCCATGTTAAGCCATAATTTCAAAGGTCAGTGGCCAGAAACTGTCTCTTCATGTTAAGAAAGGTTTCACTGCAATACCTGCTTCAGGTGGTCATGTTCCCACTCCACAGCCTGTCACCTCCTTTCACACTGAGCTCCAGCAGGATTTGTTACAGCTTTGAAAAGAAATGCCCTGGAAAACTTTTCTGAAGGATTCACAGCAGATACCTTCTTTCCTCATGTATCCACCACAGCATAAGCAGGAGAACAGAACTAAGATGCTAAAATAAACTGCAAGAAGGGAGAAAGATTCTAAACTGTAGCCTAACACATGGCACAATGCAACCACAGCCATAACTAACTAGCACTCAAACTATACATGCTCCTAGTCCCAGATCATAGAATCACAGACTGTTTGGGGTTGGAAGTGACCTTTCAAGGGCATCTACTCCAACCCCCCTGCACTGAGCAAGGACTTCTTCAACTACATCAGGCTGCTCAGAGTCCCAAACAACATGACCTGGAACAGTTCCAGGGATGGGACATCCACCACCTCCCTGGGCAACCTGGGCCACTGTTTCACCAACTCCATGGGAAAAAGCTTCTTCCTTTGTCTCGTCTAAATCTCCTCTCTGTTAATTTAAAACCAACACCCCTTGTCCTGTGACAACAAGTCCTGCTAAAAAGTCTGTCCCCATTTTTCTTATATGCCCTTCAGGTACTGAAAGGCTGCAGTAAGGTCTCCGTGGAGCCTTCCTTTTCCAGGCTGAACAACCCCAAGTCTCTCAGTCTGTCCTCAGAGCAGAGGGGTTCCAGCCCTTGGATCATTTCTGTGGCTCCTCTCAGATTTGCTCCAACAAGAACTAGCCTAAAGATCAGGCATTGCTTTTGAAAGATGCTTTTACACATTCAATTGAAGGGCTTTAGCAAGTACAAGAGCCAGCTTAGAGCCATACTGGGCCAACAAGCCAGGTTCACTCCACAGGAAAGTGAGTCTTAAACTGGTTTATATACTGAGAGTAGAACAGTGATAGGAACCTTCTAAGGCACATACAGTACTGGAGCAAGCCCTTGCTCTGCACTGATTCCTTCTGGAAGGAGTAAAACAATCTGCCTATTGCACCCAACAGCTGCTGCATGAGAAGGATTGCCACCAACACATCTGAAGGTCAGTAATGATGTCCTTACTGCTCAAGCACTGCAGATGACCAGCAGTTAACAAGATTCTCAAGCCAGCCAGAAACTGCTTTTGTAAACCCAAGCTTAGTTTTGTTTGCAGCCATGTGTTGCCTTGTGGCCAACTGATTCCAGCCCAGCAAGCAGGCTCTCAGCAGCAGAAACTGAGGGCAGCCTTCCAGGCTCATGACAGTTGTCCAGTTTGACTTCATCCACGCCACGTGGCAGTGGCCACTGCAGGGTTTAAGTGGAGTATGTTAAAACAGCAGAAAAGCAAGGAGGTTGCATTTGAGGTAAGCATCAGGATAGAAAACACTGAAAACAGATCATGGGCAGATTTAGAGATGCTCCACATCCAGCATTATTCTTTTTTGAGGCTATTAAAGTTCACAAATGAATGAGTTATCAGTTGACCAGCTAAAAAACCAAGGAAAGAAGCAGTGCACATTCATTCTCCAGGTTCAGAGCCATGCAAATCTAGGAGACCACAAGGTACCTAACAATCTAACTCCAAGCAAAGAGAGATTTTGCATATGCAAGGCTACAAAAACCACCACAGGCCACAGCTAAGAGGTTACCCAGGCTGCAGCCAGACCATTTGCTAAGGCCAAGACTGTTTTCAGGCTGCACATTTGTCTGCCTACCCCTTAGTCATCGCAGTCAAGTGTCCAACACTGTTTAAGCCTTCACGTAGCAGAAGATAAATTCTTTTCCTGGGTGTCGCAACAGTACAACACTGCACAGATTATTTAGCCATCTGGGATGGAAGGTCAGTGAAAGCAGCCACAAACTGCTAAACAAACACAAAAACATGAAGCTGAGGAACACTCTTCACACTGTGTTCAAGTCAGAGGAGCATTCCAGCTAGTCTGTGCTAGCCGTGGCTGATCAAGGGCACCTCCCAGTTTATACACAATGAAGCCTGCTCCGCTACAATAGGATTCCGGTTCAACAATATAGAGAGAGGACATGAACTATTTACACTAGCCAATGGATCTTGCCAGTCTTGTTCATCTGCAGCTGGAAATCCTAGCAGCAGGGGAGGCATGAAACACCCTGTGCTGCTGGTTTCCTGCAAGGGAGAAAAAGCTTCTTTTCCTGCCTCCCCATTATGCTGCTGCTGTCATCTCCCTCAAATTGCATTACAGCGCACAACAGCGAGAGCAGGGAGAAGAGGGAAAGTCTCCCAGGCAGCTCTGCTGCAGGCAGCTGTCAACATCACTGCCCACTGCACTCTGCTACCCCACTGTAACACGTTTAGCCAGCAACACTTTGTACTTGCCATGGGTATGTGGGTAAATGTGCCTTTGCTGCCTGCCCTCGGGTACCATCAAGCAAAAATGATCTGCAAGAAGCATCAGGGAGAGGTTTCCCTTCCCCTCACCCCCTCCATGGAATAGAAAAGTGCAGCATGTCTCCAGGATGGCATTTGGAAGTAGAAGTGTAAATCCTTTCCTTACTCTGGTTGTGCAAAGGCTGCAAAAAGCAAACTTCTGTCTTCCTTCCTCTGCCAGAAACCAGCAGTAGCAGTGCTCGTGGCTGGAGAAGAGCACATCAGTACTGACAAAGCAGTGCAGGAGCCTTCTGCTGGAAGCTCTTTAAATCAAATATATTACTTGAGGTCATTTTCCATCCTTATATTCCCCAAACAAAAATTCTAGCTAGTACAAACCCTGATCACCTTATACTGCAGAGTAATATCACATGATGCCTCTACAGATCTTGTCCAAATGTTTATCTAAATAACACAAAACAGTAGCCTGGCCTCCTTACAGAGGGAAGCAGACTGAGGACAGGCAATACACCACTTGTCCTCAGAAGCCAACTGAACACATTTCAGGTCACCCTGACACCTACATATGCTCTCAGATTTATTTCAGCTTGTCAACTTTGCTTCTCATTACAATGACAGCCTCCAAAAGTCACCCTATCAGTATCAGCTAAGGAGTCCAGACTCCCCCAGAGCCAGGCAGGAAGCCATGCTTCATTCTAATTTTCCCCAACCTGGGTCAGAAACACTACAAGATGGTGTCATGACTCAGGGTAGCAGCTGTCCTGTGTTGACATCTTTCCCCACTTTTTCCACGTAATCAGGCACTGACAGTTCCCCTCATGAACACAGTGAGGGAATCACAGCAGTGCTGGTAATTAGGAGAAAGGTGTCATTCAGCAGGAGTATGATTGCTAGTCCTCAGGAATTAAGCTTTCTCAAGGATAGTTACGAATTTAAAACCACCTCAAGCTCTTAAGCACTGACCCAGAGGAAAAACATCACTCCTGAGATACTCCAAAATAAACCTGAAACTCCAAAAAAGCAACACAAAGGCTGCTGAGAGTGAGATTATCCCAGCTCAGTAACACATTCCTTATGATCTCCCATCTCAGTGCTTTGGCAGGGATAACATATTCAAGCCACCAGGACACTGCTCAGTGGCCTTTTTCTCTTTTTCTTCCTGCCTACCCCTCCCTGATCTCCCAAATTTCCCTGTCCCAATAACCTGCTTAAAACAAAACTACTCTACTTCTCATCAGACTAATGCTGACCCATTTCAAACACAGGAGCTACCACTTCAGTACACAGATAACCTTATCTCCTGGGTTGCTACTGGAAGATAGCTAGTGTCCCAAGGCACCTAAGTGTTTCACAACTTCCACTGCTTGCTGTAGTAAAAAATAGGCACCTGCTCCACCAGAGTTAGATCCTACTGAGTATAACTGGAGTTACACACAGCAGCTTGAGAAGACAACCCATCCACCACGACAGACAATGCACAACACTTTTTATTTGAGCACACACACAGTCTTCTGAGACTACTAGTGCCTCTCCTTTAAGTAGTTCAGAAAATGCCTGAAGTCAAGAATTTAAATGGAGACTTAAAATGGCTCCAGACCAAAGCCACGTGCAAAAAAAGACTCAAGCTTCTGAGCAGAGGAATTAGTGGCACAGTTCTGACTGTCCCAAGAAGAATGCAGCCGGCAGCAGGCTCCGAGCCCACGGCCACACGGAGCTGCCGGCAGGATGAGACAGTAAACCACTCACAATGACTTGAAACAGAGAGAAATAGAAAGCTGACACCCATCCCCAATTAGTGAATGGGAGCTTCCTCCAGCAGGCACTAAAAGCCACCCAGAGGGCTCCATGTCTCCTGCTACTTGGGTTTGTGCCACTCAGGCTTGCTAGGCAGCTCCTGGCTCCCAAGATATGCTTCCTGCCTCCCTCTCCAGCTGCACAGGAGTCGCCTGAGTTTTGTGCTCACCCCACCTTTTTTGTTGCCACAGGACTTGACAGCGATTTGTGTCCAATTTCAAAGCACAAGATCCTAGCTCACCGGCGGCAGTAACGCCCACTGCATTCTCAGGCAAAGCGTGGACTACCCAGGAATTTGGACTTCTGAGGCAGCTCCTGAAACACAAGCCCAGGAACAGGCTGCCAGAACCCTGCTGGAAATCAGAATGTACCTTATCATCAGTAAAACCTGCCCCAACCACTTCTTCAGGAACTGTTATTCGTGCCCTGACTTACACAGCTGCCCGAGAAGGATGCCTGCAGCCAGGCTGACAGGAAAAGATCCTAGGAAGGAAGGAAAGAGAGAGATGGATGAAGGCTCACTACCAAAAAATGCAAAATGCAGCACTACCAAGCAGGCTGAATGTCTCTACAGATCTTCAGGAAGAGAGTCTGAGTCCTCTCCCAAGTCTTGGTATTCCAGGCTCAAACTCCTGTCAAGATTATTGTTTATTAACATCTAGTCACACCATGCAGACACCCAGCACATGAAATCTATTAGGATGTTTACAATACCAAAAGGCCTGATGTAAGGCAGTGGAATTTTTGCACAGCATTCATCCTAGAAATGAAAAGCTCAGATTAAAGCTGTAAATCCCACAGTTCCATAATTAAAAGCTGTCCCTGTAATTCTACTAGTCCTGAAGAAAATGGGTTCTACCACATGGTCTGTTCTGCAGGCTCCTCTGGCTCAGTATCAGTATCTGTACAGGGACGTACCCGAACCTGGTCAAGATTTGGGTCTGCAGAATGATGGGTCTTAAATATCCTCCCTCACCTTCTAAACAGGTTACTGGAGGAAAAAATTGCTTATGCTCTTATAAAAGTTCTTATGCTCTTATACCCTCTCTGGAAGTGAAAGGAGGCCACCACACAATTGAGCATGCAAAGTCTAGTCTGTCCACCTAACCTCCTCCATTGCTACTGCTGGAAACACACAACAGTTCCAAAGCACTTCAACTGAGATAGCAGAAACTGTAAGAAAGAGGAACCACCACCACAGAGACAGAAAAAGCAAAGGGGTCTGCTCACAGGTCTTAGCACTAAGGCTGCCTGTGTCTTTCAGCCACCAAGGCAATTAGCAATTGCTTTTAGGATCGGCGCCCAAAATACAGCAAGAAGAGTCTGCTGTTCTGTGTGGCAGTCAGTAAGCTGGAAAAGAAAGAGAGAGAGAGATGCTGTGAAAAGCACACAGCCAGTCAAGTCATAGTCCCTCAGCACCATGCCTCAATAACAGGAATAAAAGTGCACAGCAACAACATTAGCTTTTCTTTCTCAAAGCACCAAAGGCCTCAAACTGTAACACTTCACATATGAAAGTGAACCTTACTTGATGAGCAGTGAGGAAGCTGAAAAGAAACACTAACAACTAAACTTATTCACATGAAAGCTATGTTTCTGCTATCAATATTTTCCCACTAAGATAAGGTTTATGAGACAGTTTAAGATGCTTCAGGTTATAAAGGAAAGGTGAGATGAAAAGAAAAACCTCCCGGCCAGACCTGCAGGCACAAACAGCTGCTATCCACCCAACAGCCACACATGGGTTCCAGCCAGTGCAGCTGCAAAGCAGATCTATGAGACAACAGGAACTTTTTAAGGCAACCTATGTTTTGCTGTCCCAGAATTAGTTCAGTTCTAACCCAAACCAGGACATTCACCCATCCCAAATAAGTGCTGCCTGATGAGTTCACACTCCTCTCTTCACAGGCACGTTGGAGTTAGCCACAGCTCTTCAGGATCACAATACTTCAGTGAAACCCTGACTTTCCTCCAGCTCTCTGGGGGAATGAGCACAGCTCCAGAGGCAGAAACATCCACCAGACAGGTTCGGTATACAAATATTGTGTACATTACTGCTTCCAGCATTTGCTTTCTCTCCCACCAAGCTGAGCTAGCACTCAAATCAACAGAGAGGGAGAAAGAGGAGTAGTATCTCTTACACAGATCCCTCAACTCTGAGGACAGCTGTGTTTTGGGTTTCTTCCCTGCACAGCTCCCACAGCAGATGCCCGAAATGTCAAGATCACAGAATCACAGAATATTAGTTGTCCTAACGGCACCAAGTGTTTCCACAACAAGACGTGGGTCAGAAGAGAACATGCTTATATCCATCCACCTTCCCCCATCAGGTCTAGAGCCGACACTATTTATCTTCCCGAGTTATCCGTACACAGCCCAGGGTACCTGTAACGAGCTGGTGAAGAGAGCCCACGGTGAACAGCACTTGGAAACTGTAGCTAGGAGCCTCCTACCCTCTTCACATCGCTACTGGGGGGAGGACGGGACTCACGGGACTTTAGCAGGCCCCAAGAGTCGGGACAGGAGCAATGGCCTCACCAGAGCCAAGCCACTGACACCGGGGCAGGGAGAACGGATGCCGACCCCGGGCAGGGGAAGAAGGGACCGGGGAGAAACGACCCCGAGGGGAGTAAGGACAATGAAGGACGGACCTGGCCTAGAGGTGGGGAACTCGGGCCCAGAAGAAAGGGGAATCCTGGCGCTAAGAGGAAGGGCGGGAAGGACCCGGCCCAGAGAGGGCGCAAAGACCCGCGGGGCAAGACACCAGCCGAGGGCAGGGACAGGGACCGACCCCGCCCCGTTGCGGGGGCAGGCGAGGCCCAGGGGCCGAGGCGAGGAAGCCCCGGCGTGAACCCTGGCTGCCGGAGCGAAGCCCGTCCCCCGCCGCGCCGCGCTCGCCGCTTTCCTCCCCTCACCCCGGAAGACCGACCTCACCGCGGTGCCCCCGCCCAACACTCACCAAGCCCATCCACCCCCCGCCGCCCCTCCGGCCCCGCTTCATTTAACCGCCGCCGAACGGCTCCTTCCGGCCGTTCCGCGCCACGTGACCGCTCCGCCCCGCACCATAGAGAGGAGCGGTGGGGAGCGGAGCGGCGAGGGAGAGACGGGGCGGCCCCCGGATCCCCTCTGGGCACACCTACCATAGAGGCGGGGAGGGAGGGCGGGTGGTCCCACCCCCTGCCGGGGCCATGGGGCGGGGCCTGGGGCTGCACGTGCTTCCTAGGGGCGGGGGCAGGACCGTAACGCAGGGACAGGAGTGCTCTGGGGACGGTATGCTGGGAGGGTAAGACGCCGGTGGGGGCCCAGGTCCCCTACGGGGAGTCTGCGACGGGCTGCAAGACCTCTAAGGTAAGAAGGGAAAGGGCTAAAGGCCGGTAATAAATCAGTTAAAGGAGGAATGCAACAAAGTGTTGTGCCTGGCAATAAGCTGTACCGGGGCAATCCATATAGACCCGTGTACCGGTTGTGTTTCCATACCTTTGTCCCAGTCAGCTACCACAATCCCACCGCAGAGACACACAGAACAGCATAAGCCAGCTGTGGGAGCATACGCTGACGCTCCATATCCATCAGAGAGCAGTGCTCACACTGGGACAGATTCATCAAACAAGCTGGATTTGTTTTTTAATCTTACTTACCATTCTGTAATGCTACACCACTTTCAATAATACTTTTTTGGGGGGTTTTCAGTGCTGCCTTTAACACTGCCTTTTCTCCTCCCCCCCACTTCCAGGTAGCATACCTCTACCACAGTCTTTAATTGTGAGTGTATCGATTTTCCTGTGACTTCCATAAATATTTTAACGAACAAACTGGTGGACAACCAAGAATTTAAAGTTGTGAGTTTATTGCATATGTAACAAAAATGAACATGACCTCCTGGGTCCAGCCTACTATACAATCACTGTTTATTCCAGCTGGTTCCATAACCACATTAAATAGAACTAGTATTTCTTTAAATACTTTGATTTAGACATAAAATGAAAACATTAGTGTACAACTTTCACAAAATAAATCTGCAATAAAAACAGTGGGAAGAATAACAAGGATAGCAGCAATACTTAAACATGACATTACAAAATAATAAATTAAAAAAAATACATTATAAAGTGGTTGAGGAACAACAAGAACAACAACAACAAAAAATAATCAACAAATTAAAACCAGATCCATACTGTGTTTCTGGGAACTTGCTGTGCCACACATGGCCCTGAACCTGGGCACTGGCTCCAGAGGGTCTGCGGTGGCTGGATTACTAATTTACAGTATCTGTTGGATTTGATAACCACCTCAATTTGAACTAAGGACATACTGCTGAGCAAATGCTGATTTCACCACCATCTGGAGCTTGGAGCAGCCTTTTTGAAGCAGGGTCTTGTCTAAGATAATGCCCAAGTTAACGCTACCGTTCCTAAACCAGTCTCGTTTCCTCCCGAGCGAAGTGGTGGTTTCCTACATCCCTGAGCATAGAGTATAGGCTGATGAGCGGTATCAGGGCAAGCACGGAAGGGCTGTGCCAATGGACCAGCTTTTGGGTTTGCCTTTAGGACAGGAACAAAAGACACATTGTACCTTGTATTTCCTTCTGGTCTCTGATCCAAGAGTATCCGTGTACAAGGTGGAACACGTAAGGACAAAATGAACACCGGACTTGATGCTATTCTTTGGGCAAGTTTGAGAAGTAACAACCAGTTCAAGTGCTAGCAGACCAAGTGGGAATGAACAGACAAATTCAGATGGCTGAGGTTATCCAAACAGCTCCTGAGCCCTCGGAAAGTTGACAGCTCAAGTCGTGCAAACTCTGGTTTGCATTTCACCCTTCCCTGGCCTTGAAACCAGCTGAAGGAAGACCAAGCCATCGCTGAAACCTCATTCTGCCTCACTTCTGTATTTCCCTCCATCCACTCACCTAGCTTTAAGGCCTGCCTCAAATGCATGTGCAGAGCAACACGAAAAATGTCTTCATCATCACGGCAGTGGCACAAAATTGCAAAGACAACACGACGGGAGAGGTGGTGAAGCTGTTCAAAAGAGAACCGAAATCATTTAGAAAGACACTGCCCTAGTCTCATTCCTGTCAGCATGGAGGAGGTACCTTGACAAGGGCTTTTAAATACAGCAAAAACCAGACAGACTTTTCAAAACAACAATCCTTGCCTATTCTTATTTTGTGCATTCCATAAAACACTGACCTAGCAAAGACATTAGGAACTACTGTATGTCAACTGTGGCATTGACATAAAGCTACTTGACCTATAGATCTCCAAATCAGGGGCTCTGACCTTCACCTCGCTTGGTGTTTACTGAGCCACTTGTGCTGCAGGGAGAGCTTGCGTGGTAAGATTTGTTCTCTTAGTGGTGGGCTGTAGTATCTGGGGTTGTTAAACTCCTTGAGTGAAAAATCCACAGGAGACTGCATGCAAAGCTTTTTGGGCAATAATCCACATTGCATTTTTCCTATCTGAATGGTTTATTGCACATTCAAACGTACTGAAAGGATTAAATACGCTCTCTAGAGGTTGGACTAGATGACCTTTAAAAGGTCCACTCCAACCCAAACCATTTCATGATTCTATGTATGTGGATGACTTCACAGCCATTTAGGAAAGCCAGGGCTGTGGGACTCTGCTGCTCAGCCCAGGACTGTAAAGATGCTCCTCTGGCACTAGTTACATTTCCTCTTTTCTGCAAGCCAGTCACATTGTTGTTTATGCAGTGCTGCATAAACTGGTCCCCAAGTGCCAAAAGAGTCCTACAGAACACGGGTCTGAACACACCTCTCCTTGCAGGATGAGCACCTTTAGCTACCCCATGCACATCTCAACAATATTTTTTCACAATTTTACACTTCTTCCTTACTCCTGACAACAAATCACAAGGATTATGGTCAATGGAAAAAAGAAAACCACAAACAAAACAGAAAGATGCCAGGGTTTTGACAAGTGTCCACTTTCTGTCCTATCACAGTTTAAAGCTATTATCAAATTCAATTAAAAAAAGACAAAATAGAAGTATTCCAGTAGACATCTTCTAAGAAGGATCCCTTACCTACAGCTGAATTTCAATGCACTATTCCTTAAACATAACATCTGTTAAATGGTTCAGTAATGAATCTCTCTAAAAATCAGGCTTGCCAAAGAAAGAAAAAAATATCCTGTACAAGCAAGTCTGCTTTACTGAAGTTTAGACATGTTTGAGAGAGAACTGGGTCTTTCTGAAGCCATGTTACTTGTTAAAATACTGCTTCATCTTGGTGTGCAAACTGGAAAAAAAATGTTAGTGACTCAGGTACTTGATTTGCTTTTGTTTCCCCTGGGAAGTTGGTTTAGCTATGTGTTAGAGAACAAACCTTTTAGATTAGTTTCAGATACTTGAAAAAAAACCAACAAAAACCAGCCTTTGATGGCTCTCTGGAGACAGTTTCATCCCTAACAGAACTGAAGTCATAAACTCTCCCATCAGCTTTCCATAATATTGTAAATGTACTCACTGTATAGTTACCCTTTTACCTCAACCTCCAAATAAACATTTCCCAAGGCTAAAAAGGTCAGAGCAGAAGTTTGCCCTGCTGCTTTCAGCCATTTCCATGGGAGCCTTAGACTGAGAATTCACACAAATGAATCTCAGGTAAAAGAGCAGCACAGAAATCACAGCTTTGGGCTTGAACAGATTTTTATCCTCTGTCTCCTCCTTACAAAGCTTCTCTGCAAGGTACCTACATCTGAATGAACTATGGAAAGCAACTCTGCAGGAGGAAATAATTGTTTTCATGTGCAAAACAATTAGACTTCAGTCAGGACAACCAAGAAGAAATCATACACCACCATATAAGCTGTCCCAGATTGCTTCACTTTTGTCAAGGCGAGTGACAGCTTCCCCTGGGAGCTTCCTGCTAAGGCAGAGCTTGGATGTCTTTACCTTTCAGTTAAGTGTTCATGTGGAGGGAATTTC
The DNA here is from genome assembly GCA_013399015.1 of Galbula dea. Classification (NCBI taxonomy): domain Eukaryota; kingdom Metazoa; phylum Chordata; class Aves; order Piciformes; family Galbulidae; genus Galbula; species Galbula dea. The sequence continues at coordinate 174,552 of VWZX01006356.1, forward strand.
TGCCAGAAGTTCACTTTTTAAACAGGTGTTTAAAACGTGCAATGCGAATTCTAGAGCCAGTCAGACACTGCACCCACCAGACTCTACACGGTGTCAAGCTTGATTTAAGACAAACTTAACCAGTCACACCTACCAGTTGCAAGTCCTCAGCAAATTAGGCTCATTCTTAATTACACTTTGATTCTCCTATTAAAAAAAAACAAATAACCCCACAGGTCACTGACCCTATCACAATATGTGTTACAAATCTAGCAGAATATCCTGTGTAACCAAAGCCAAATGTTGAACTTGGCTGCATTTTGTTTTATGGGGGATGGAAGAAGAGGGAAGGGGTTATTGTAACAAAGGGGAGAAAATAAGAGTTGGAAACCACCAACCAAAGCCCCAACCCCCACCCTCATCCACCAGTGGTGGAAGGGAAACAACCCTGTCTCTAAGTTGTCTAGAGTTCCGATGCTTGGAGACAGCTTAGCAGGAAGTTCACAGCAAGGTTCTTCTAGCTTTTGATTTGGTGGTCCATGAGCTAGCATCTGTTTCCTTTGGTTGCTTTTTCACTCTACAGCAAACCCACATGTCTCTTCCACAGCTGTCAACAGCTTCTCATAAAGCTTCTCATATGACTCGTAAGGCGGAATGTCGATCCGGTTAAAGCTAGAGGGGGAACAGCAATGAAATATTTATGGGGAAGGGAGAAGTTTAGATCAGCTACACACAGATAGAATTTGAAAAAGTCAAAGAAAGCCTCAGCCACTTCAGTGGCCAAAGGAGACAAGACAAAAACCAACTGTATTCCTGCATCAGGAGTGCACGACTTAGTAGGGCAGCGCTTGGGAGGAGGAGGAGGTGGTGGCGGCAGGTGGCAGATGCTGGAGACTTGCCAACAAAGCAAGGCAGCAGCCATCAGCCAGGCCTAGCCCCTCCTGATCTGCCTGCAGACAATCTGTGCTGCTGCTGAAATGATTTCCTGTCTCTGATTGAGTGAGAGCTCAGTTCTGTGCCTATACTGAACCAACAGCATGCTCTTTACAGCTGAAAACTATCCTTTGTAACACTGCATGAGGGCTCCCTGCTGGGAGTCATTTCTCAGTGAATAGTTTTGCTGAATACATAGAAATAAACTTACAAACATCTCACTAGCAGAACAATCAACTCTGGGATAAATGAAAACCACAGATAGTATAGAAGATAAATCAAGCTAGAGGAAGAGAAGTCCATTAGTTTGCTGGCTGCAGAGTACAGATATTGCCAAGGTAGCAGAGCACGCTTGGAGTCATCTCTGAACATCACATGGTTAATCCAGACCCAGAAGAGATGACTCCTTTAAACCAAGACAAAGGGAAAGCAAGCACTGGCAGGCAGAATGTTTTCATCTTACCAAGTGTGGGCTTTTGGAAGGTTGTCTGTGTTTGCATCTATTAAATGGATGGTAAACAGTCTGGGTCCTGCAGCGCCTGTAGAACCTTAGACAGACGTTCTAGTTAATGTACTTCAACAAAACATCATTCCCACACACAAACTTTGCTGCTTATAAAAAGAAAAGAGAGAAAATTATAGTTCCAGCTGCAAACCCAAGTATGTCATAGCCTAAATCTGTAGATCAGAGTTGCAGCTGCTGAAGGGATGACAGAAGTGATTGGCCTGTTCATGACAATTCATTTGCAGACCAGTATTTTGGAAAGCTGCTAAATCATATAATTCCAAAGCTGCACCCTTAAAAATGAAAAGGCTTAAGTGCAAGAAGGTTTTCTTTGTAAAACAGAACCATGTATTTTAATTTTGAACACCAGTTTAGTGTCAGCCAACAGGTGGAATGTTATCAGGAGACTTCCAACAGCCTAAGGCACTGCAACCTTTTCTGAGGACAAAAGCTGTGATTTTCAGGAACTTTGTTTACAGTCTAATGGTTTGTTGCCAAACACTGATGGGAATACAATTCTCACCTGAAAAAGTTTGTTCTGTCAGCTCTAAAACTGTATGTGTGCCTCCATGCAATGATTTTATCATCAGTCCAGAATTGTAGGAGACTGATAAACTAATATTGACACCAGTCCAAGTGTTACACAAGATTTACCAGCTTCTACCACTATCAGCCACTGCTGAAGCGCTCACCATCAGCAGAGCTGCTGACAAACATAAAACTGCTCTTGGGATCTAAAGTTTGTAAGTGCTTGAGTTAGCCTGGAACACATTGCTATTTTACAGGGGGCTAGTAGATAGCACACCATTTTTATCTCTCTCCCTCCCACCACAGATTAACTTGCCCTCCACATCAGTCACCTTGTAAAGCCTTGAAACCTTGAAGTGGGACACGTGTCGACCCCGTCACAAACTGCAGCAGCCTTGCCCTTCTCTCTTCATCAAAGGTTTCCACTGCTTGCCAGAACCACTTCACAATATTGCTATCTGCCATGCAGTGCTTTAGCCTTGTGTTTGACTTCCAGTCATTCAGGTCTATCTTATCCAGGCCTCCTATGATTAGCTGGTAAAAGGATTAGAAATGCTTTAGAATTTGGAGTTGTTTCAGGTTTGCAGCTACAAAAACATACATCCAAGCATTTCACAAAGGCCAGCATTCTTTGTGTGCCTGAGCCACCTTTTTGGTGCGAGGTAACGCTCCGAATCTGTTTAGAACAGGCAGTAAATGTCTCCAGTTTAACCACAGTGAAACTGAAGCCAAGGAATACACTTACCAGAACTTGAATTTTCCCCAGAAACTTGAGTCAGAAGCACATTCAAGCCCTGCTTTGTTAAATCTGTGCTACCTGACAAGCACGGCATGTCTTTTTGAGGGTCCAGCAGAGACTTGGGAGATGACAACTGACTACACTACACAACATCACTGTCCAGATGAGAGTTTGTTCTCAAGGTGCAAATACTGACTCCAGCAGAATCCTGCTCAGTTTATTTTAACACCCTGTCTTCTGATGTTGTTTGTGAGAGACTCTGACACAGACCAAACATATTACTTCAATTTCTTTCCCAGGTGACACCAGGTTGCAAAATACTATAAAAGGAACTCACTGCTGGCCATAAATCTAACCACCCCTCCGGCAACAACACATAAAGAGCATGGAGAAAACTTCATTCCTCAAAACAAGACGAGTGTCATATTCTGAATTTCCCATAGCATTTCATATTGAGAATCACATTGCTGAGAGCTACCATTTGGCAGCTGCCTTTTTGTGCCACCAAATCAGCCCCCACTTCCACTCCTTGACATCATCAGGACAATGGTGACTGTTCTGACGCAGGCACCATTGAAATATTTAATGGATTTTTAATCCTTCTTTTCATGCAGCTAGCAAATGGAATGCAGGAACTCCATGGGATTAACCAGTATGCACGAAGGACTAGCACAAAACTAGTGCTCCCAGTACCACAAATGGCCCATGCTATATTGCATGCTATATGCACAGGCTGCCTTATTCTTTTAGAATGGCAAAAACAGTGGAAAAATTGCAGGAACAGGAATGATTTTCAGAAGCAGCATTCTGCACCTCAAGATTAAACAAGAAGACAGATTAATTTCTTTTCTACATGCCCTACACTTCTATTCTAGCCCCTGTAAGCCATGCCCTATATGCTTATAGAAACAGCCACCTATGAAAATAGTTACTGAAGAAAACAAGTTCTGGGGTAGATAACACGTTAGGTCTTGCCAACAGTTCCTCAGACTTGCAGTACTCTCTCCCTGCTCAGACCACCTGCTTTGAGCACTAGTCCTTGGTTAGGCAATACAGTGTATTTGTCTTTCCCTGTTTAAGTAACCCTCTTAATAATGTTAACCCAAGAATGTCTAGAATAAACCAGAAAGGGTCTGGTTAAACAAGCATACAATTGTCTGGCACCTAACCTGGAATGAGATTTGTGGGTTGGTGTTTTTAAAATCAGTGCTTGAATGTGGATCAAGCAAATGACAAAACAATATTCCCTGTGGGTAAAATATATACCTCAAGTTCCTTCTGGTCGAAAGGCTTCAGGAGATGTTGAGGAATAAGTTCATTAAAACCCTTCTGCAGAGCCAAGAACTGGGCCTCTATTCCTCTCATAAACCGCCAGTTTACATACAACCTGGGGGGAAAACAAAGTCAGGGATGATGAGCTAGGCAAGACTGGGCTGGAAAATGCTCCTTTTACAGAGGAACTTGTTCTCATGCACACATTTTGCATTATGAAAGAAGTGCTTATCAGTTCCTTTTTCCATCAACAATATCGCACCATCAACAGAAAAACCAAAGAAGAATTCACAGCTTCAACTTCTCAGGTCTCACAACAGTGCACTGTGTGAACACACTCATGTCATTTACAACTCAGGTATTTCCTCCCCAAATACTTATTTAAATTCACTGTTTACTAACTTCTTTCCAATACATTTGTGGGAAACATCTTTGTTCTGCCATACCTGACATATTCTTTCTTGTTCTCTTCTGTCACTGGAATATTCCTGCCATTTGGTTTGAGCTCGTGCTGTAAAATCCTCCCAAAAGCATTGTGTTCCACACAAAATGTATGGTCCAGAACTGGGGTGATATCATTCTCTCTGGCAATGGAAAGACAGAGGATAAACCTAGTATTTTTGACAACTCTCAGTGGTGATGCTGGCAGTTTGTTATTCAAATGCTTAGTCTTCAGGATAAGCTTAGTAACTAGCTAGCTGCATTTCACACTACTGGGGGAACACTGCCACAGTCACCAACTTTTATATAGCATAATGGATGCTGGAGAGCCTGATCAGATATGGGTCATCCATCTAACTCTACAAGTTCTCAGGATAATGAATAAAACCCTAGACACATAGATATACACAGCAATACCTGATCTAGGATCAGTATATTTACAGCAATAAAGTGATCTGCTGTCACCTATCAATGTGAAGCATGGAAGAGATCACATGGAGTGACAACATCAGTAACTTTAAATGCAAAATTCAAAGCAGCATGTAGGAAAAGAAATGGAGGAAATGCAAAGCAGTGCTGAGAAGTCCTAAAGCTACACTGAATGCTGGATTTTGTTCTGAATGTACAGAAGCCCAAATTATTTCCATTTATTTCCATTCTAATCAAAGTTGGTGTTGGCTGAACTTCCCCTCAGAACTCTGTTCCAAGGTTTGATTTTGATACTGTGATACTCTATCATACCCATGCAATGTTTAATGATTTAGTATCTACTTTGCTACAAGGAGAGCTAACAGCACAGAGTTTTCAATGAGTTTTCCTCAAGCCCTTCAGCTTTTTGACACAGAATCAGTAGTTTAATAATTCTGTGCAGATCTCCACCACCAGAAGATCTTTGTAAACGTTTTCTGTGAAGTGTTATCTCATCATTGCCAGCATACTCTACCCCATCTTCTTCACAGTCAGACAACTGGGAAGTACAGTACTTACAAGATCCAGACTAAACTTTTGTGTAACTCTGGGTCAACAGATTCCAGATCGGAGAGCTGGATGGGCTTCCCCAGAAGCTGTTTGTAAAAGGGAACTGTGAAACCCCCATTGATATAGTGTCCATGGAACACAGCCAGACCCATTATCCGACCAACAAAATGGAAATAAGACAAATGGTCCTGCAGGGAAAGAGCAGACAATCAGGCAGTGGGAAGACACTGACATCTTGTGGTTCTATCTGCACCACCAGTGTGTGTTCAGCGTTAAGTCAGCCGCAAGCCTTCAGGCAGGAGGAGCCACCCCTCCTCCTCAGAACATAACCAACAGCAGAAGCTTTTAATGATTAAATGCCTCAAACAAGTCTCTGTGCATTATCTGCCTAACAAATTGGTTGCAAGTCCTCCAGACCTCTCAAAGGGCAGAACTCAGAAAAACAAAGTCCCCATAAACCCCTCAGAATCCAGGAAGATATGACAATCCCAAACAAAGGAGTTTGGGGTTTGTTCAGCATTCCAAATCTTTTTGCTCTTGAGGAAGGAGGCCATGGGCTTATTCTCTTCATGTTGTTCATATCACATATAAACTGACTTTTGAAAACTGAGCTGTAAGCCCTACAGCTGAGATTCTTCCAATCTACCTCCCCCATCTCACAGAGCAAATGTCAGGAAATGTCATGTCAGGAAAAATTCTCCTGTACTAATACAGAACTGCTGCTCCTCTTAGAGTCTGCATCAACACAAATCCCCCACTAGGAAAAAAAAAGCAAGCATGACAACTTACTGGGAAAGGGCAAGCAAAGGCACACAAGCCCCCACAGCCATAGGGTGACACTGCTTAGAATGCAGTGCTGCTCACACAACCATCTCCATCCACGACCAAGCTGAATTCCACCTACATGCATCTTCTCACAATCACTGCACCCCAGCCAGTACCAAGGAGTCTCAAAGAAATCAGATACTTATCAAGGGATACCTCCTCTGGCATCTCTTTAGATTTCCTAACAAAACTCCTCTGCTTCATACTGCATCCATTTAAGACTCATTAACACATCTTATTCTGCTTTACACCCTTGTCATGGAAGAACAGCTGTAACCAAAGACTGGAGGGGACATCTGTTAAAGTAGGTAGATCACTCAAAGTTAATACTCACAGGATTGATAGAAGAGTCTGGATTGATTTGCAGCATGTAAATATTATCTGTGGAGTACTGGAAGAGTCCATAATAGGGATTCAACATTTCATGGCACAGTAAATACAACCACTCTCTGCCCCAAAAGAAATAAAGGTATTTTAGAAGGCTGTAACTTCCCCTGAGGTTTCAGACAACATAATTATTGTGAACCATCAGTTATGAAATGCTCATTTCAAAATCAGATCACCCTCTACTGCCTGTCATTTGCAGACCAAAAAGGGACACTTAAAACTACATCAAGTATCTTACTCCAGTCACAGGCAGACTTGTTTTAGTTTAGAAGTGCTGAAGGGATTAACATCAATTAGAGAAGCTATAGTAAGCTGTTAGCCAATGACATCAACAAACTGAGACTGAACAATACCCACTTCCAAAAACCCTGTCTTTGACACCAGGAGGGACTCTGGAACAACTGCTAAACGACATACTTCCACCTCCCAGCCTACCATGGGATGAAGACTGAGGCTACAACCTATAACCAGGTCACAAATAACAAATACACCACCAACAGACAATTTGAAAGGGAATGCTATCAGCCACAGGTCACTTCAAGGACATTTTGAAAGTGAGAAAGTGTCAGCCAAATCCCCAGATCTCACCTTGCTACACCCCCATAATCCAGGCCTTCCTCTCCTCGAAATTTCACCATCAGTCTCTTCTTCAAGTCCTTTGGCCTCATCTTCATGATCTGACGGTAGGATTCCTGGAGGGGGATTTTTACAGTGAGATGGTTTATTTCTTCCCCAGCATTAAACATACCAAGATGCACTACTGTAACACACAGACTGCTTCTCAACTACAGAAAACATTCTTCTGTTAAAGTGCTAAGCTGAAGCAAATTGCAGTGACAACTCTTTAACACTCAGTGGTATTCACCACCTCTCTCCTGAAGCAAACTTGCTATAACCAACCATCAGTTTTATTCAACTCTTCAGTGACAAGTAAAAAGTCATAGAATCACAGAATGTTAGGGGTTGGAAGGGATCCAGAAAGATCATCAAGTCCAACCCCCCTGCCAAAGCAGGACACCTTAGATAAGGTCACACAATCAAATACCTCAAATATCTCCTCTCTGGAGACTTCAATACGACAGTGACCAGCCTGTGGTTGCTGAAGAGAGAGCTCATGTCTTAGAACTTTCAACTTCTGTACCAAGTCTCTTTCATATCTCTGTGCAGGCAACTCCTCACCATCTTCTAGTGATCCCTCATTTGGAGCTGGCAGAGGCTGCTGGCTGGGCTCTTTTAGCTGGCATTGATGGCTTTGGAAAGAAAGAGTAAATATTTGGTTTAGAAGCATAACTACAAGGAAGATGTAAACCATGAAAGAACTGATTAAGCTTCTCTAAGAGGAACTTGGAGTGAAAGGTTTTCAGCTGGGTAACTTCTATAGCATCATCACCCTACATTCAGGGATGTAAGGAATACAGAGGTACAGACCCTTCCATGGAAGAGTGTCAGCATTTTTCAGTTCAGTTTTTGCATTGCAATACAATGTGGAAAGCTGTGGAGCATGATCCCTGAATGCTGACTGAGCAGCAATGAACTAGTTTGGGTGGTATTTCTCCAATGTGCAGACAACTTTCAAATACATAACATAAAAAGAAACCTGTAATGGAAACAACACCAGCTTTATAAATAGAACTATCTAACAACTGTAGTGAGTTTTATTGTGGCTCCATGAAATATAAGGCTGGGAATTCCTGACACATTAAAAGACTGCATCTATGGTTATTAAAAGAGAAAGATGTACTAGTCCCAAATAGTTGCAGCTTCATATGTTCCACTATCCTTATCTGTCAGTGCTTTATTTGGGTTGTGGAACAATTATTTTTTAGCTAAAGAGATTCTCCAGCTGGTTTCAAGCACAGATAACTCAGATCCAGGAAAAATGCTGATCTTGGGCACAGCAAGCACTGCCAGGCTGCTTCCAGGATGAGTTTTGTAGCAGTTCAGTTGCCTTTGCAGGATGCAAAGCTTGAGCTTATTAAATCCTGCTAAACCCAAACTGACTGTGCACAGCACCAGGTGACCAGACTCCAGCTGGTTTTATATTCTTGTCTGGAGTTCAAGGAAGCACAAAGCCAGTTCAGATCTAGCATAGCTAGCACAGAGCTAGAGCTGCTAATCCAGGCAGGCATGAGCTGACTGCTGTAGAACCATCCCAGCAGACCCTCTACTCCACACTCCAGCATTTCCAGAACTGCACATTTGCTCCAGCATGGCTTTGGGTAATTTGGTCAAACCAGCTTAAAGAGATTAGCATTGTGTCCAAACAGGCAAAGGCTCCCTTAAGCCTGAGAACTGCCAAGCATAGGAAAAACAGTTTTGAAGAGTCTCAGCAAAACACTTAGATAAAACCAGGACTGAGAACCAATGCTCAGACCCTAACTAAAGCATTGGTTTCATCTGTTCCCCAATACCCTTATCAAGCAGTTTTTGTGACTCCCAGACTGTAGTTAAAACTGGAGAAAAAGACAAGGTATGAGAATCCAACCATGACAGAATTACTTATCAGGCCAGAGTCTTACTTCATGATGTGATGTAGTCGTGGATCTGTGAACTGTGTGGTTCTGTTGTTATGATCTACAAAATATATTCTTCCTGAAACTGTACTTCTGACTTCCCAACCTGGAGGCAAAGGTCCCAGCTCATCACAATTCACACTGTTAAGGTCTCTAAGGAGAAAAGCAAACAAAATGTTAAAGCACTTCAGAAGTCAAGATGAAATCAATTTACAGCCAGGGGAGAGGAGGGAATGAATTTGGTGCTCAGTGTTTCTAGGCTATGGCAGTGTCAGGAAGGACAGAATAGCTATGTTAATGCTGCCTTTTTAGAATCCTCAATCTAAGCAGTGCAACTCCCTATGTAAGCATGGGACATGGACAGAAAGGTGTATTAGCAAAACACCACCTGGCTTTGAAAGCAACAAAGCCATAGTGCTTAGAAGGAACTTCACCATCATTTATCATTTAGGTGATGACAGTGCTTCTGAGGGCTGCAAAAGAAAGAAGAGGTATTTCTTCACAGCAGAAATCTCACAGAAAAATTCCCATTAACACTAATGTGATCCATGTGAATAAAACCAAACAACTAACCAAAGGCCTCTGCACCAACCACTGTTTCCAAACAATAAGTTAAAAAGTTAAGGCAGTCAAATACTAAGATCATCTAAAAAAACCCAACCCAAATCACCTCTTTAGTTAGACAAGGTTAGAAGCCCAAATATTTGACTGATAAATCACTGAGAGCAAGGGTTTAGTAGCACCTTCTCCCCTTTCCTACCAGGTACATTTCAGTATCATCCTAAGTGCTGCTAAAGGTAGTTACACACTTCCAGGTGCTGTTTGAATTCAATACATAGGATGTACTTACACCTAGAAAACTGAAAACACTTAAGGCCCCAGCCACCTAAGAGAGGAAAACACTAAGAGTGGCAAGAAAAGGAAGGAGGGAAACCTGAAGATTATTTTTAGACAGAAAACCCATTGTTAAGTGAAGTATTCCCTAGACAACTGGCATGGAGTCATCTATTATTCAGGGTTGCAGACATCACTCTATGTATTTCCTTACCTAAATCTAAGCATGCAATGTCAGTCTAAAGGAGCAAACTGACAGGCTCTAGAAAGGTAGAAACACTTGGTACGCCAAAGGATTCATTAGTGTCAGCAGGAGTAGAAGGCATCAGGGGATACTCTGGCAGACAGACAGCCAAGCCTTTGTTAGGCTCCTTAGAGGAGATTATGGTTGTAACCATTTGTTTCAATCAGCTGTGCCTCTGCAAGCACTGGGGAGATCTCATTACAGCAAGTTTTAACCTACATCTCTGCTAAGTGCCAAGGTTAGGTTGTGGGACCGCAAGCTGGTAGTATGAAAGCCACCTTTAACTAACATGAGTGACTTGTGGCTCACAAGACACTGCTGGTCCTGAAAACCTGGCTCTAAGCAGCAACTCCTCTCCTGAGGCCAAGCAGCATCACCTGAAGAGGAGCCGCAGCTCCGGGCACGCAAACCTCACACCAGTGACATGAAGAATGAGCACTGGCATTTCCTCTTCCAATGATAGCAGTTAATCTAACATCAGCTATTTTCTCTCTCTCTCAACTTTATTTTTCATATCCTTCCACACACTGTGGTTTTATCAAGACTTTTGCTTATATTACATCCTGTTTCTAATATCCTGTACCACATTCATGTTATTAACCAGGCAGCTCAGCAGCTGAAGGAGTTACAAACTCTGTGTTTCATTCTTGAATCTGGTGTGCAGGTGGTCCAGCAAAGCAGCCCAGATCCAGAGCTCCTCAAGGAAGAGCACCAGACCTTAGTCACAAAGACCTGGATTAACTGCAGGTTAAGGTTTAAAGAGGCTTTACTAAATTAAATGTGTGGAGGATTCAAGTTTTCTACCTGCAAATCATTGGTCTGAAACATAAAAAAACCCCAACACCCCTTCAAGTGAAAAGACAACAAGTAATCTCTGCTTCACTTACACACAAGTGAGCATACTAGAGCCAAAGTTATAAATTCAATACTGAGGAAACAATGGCTTTAAGAAAGTAGTCACTTTTTTGTCAACTTGCAGTCCAAAGTGTTTTCATACAGAAAAAAATCCAAGCTCTTCACCAAAAACCCAGAGTGACACTGACATTTCAGCAATAAGCTGTCAAATGGAAATTCCTGAAGGATTACATTCATGAAGGATTGCACATTTCTTCCCCTTCTGTTTTACATGATTCCAAAGTAGATAATTCTTTCTTTCTCAGAAGAGCAATCTTTAATGTTTGGTGAAAAGGTAACTAGAAAGATCCAAAATTATTCCTCTGCTCAGAGCTCTCCTTTTAAATGTAGATAGGCCACGTCATAGATATTTGCTCTGAAAGAGTCATCTTGCTGCCATAGACACATACACACCCAAACCCCTGGCTGTGTAACTTACACATACCTTGGTATCCTAGGGTCATGCCACGTGCTGACTCCAGTCTGTGTGTGCAAAAAATAAACCTGTCCCTGTACCGTTGTTCTTTGTTCTATGGAATGGGAAGAAAGATGATTCTTGATTACAGATCTGACAAAATCAGAATTAACAGGTTGTTCAAAGCTGTGAGCATATCATCTTTCTGTCAGAGCTAGCAGAAAGCACCTGAGCCATCCCTCTGATTTCTTGCAGCATAGACTGTTCTGTCCTTAACCACAGTCCTCACAAATTTACTTGACTACACATTTCTGGGCTCTGTTGGAAGCTCACAAATCCATGCACCAGCATGTTATAGTTTCCCTTTTTATTTTTAGATTTCATGACAACCCAAAGCCTCAAACTGGATTTCTTTACTCCTAAATTTGGTGTGCTTTTTTCTGAGATTTAAATTCTCCTTAATCTTACCCTCCCTAATCTTCTGTGCTACTGGCTGCTTCACTGCTTTTCTATTTTCCTGATCTCCTCTCAAATGTGGGCTCAAACCTACACAACATGCCAAGTGGGAAGGAAAAAAAATAGCACTAGTGCTCTAGTTTAAAGAGCTCTTTACACACGTTCTCCCTAGATACACAGCCAAGATTAGCAGTGAATTTCCTCTAACAGCATCATACCACAATCTCATGTTTAATTTACCATCAGCCCCTCAGTGTACCTTGGCATAGCCAACTGCTAATTAGCCAAACTCCCATCTACACTGCTTAGTTCCTTTTCCAAAAGGCAGCCCACTAGCTGCATGTGGATTCTACATGTTCTGACAGGTAAACCACACCTAGATAGTAAAATGGCAGAGTTTTTCTCTGAAGTCTTTTCCAAAACCTTTCCATTTTATAGTTGGGGAAAACTCTTACCATAGCCTTCTGGTAGGTCAGGTGACTGGTGACCATGAGGTCTGTTCTGAGGTGTCTGTACATGACCTCTGACTTCAGGGGTCCGAAGTCGCTGTGCCTGAAGCCGCTGATCTTGACTGGGGGACTCTAGGAAGCGACAGTTGCCTCCCCCAGCAGCCCCTGTAGTGTCTGTATATGGTGCTGGTTCTTCCATGAAACAGCTCAGTGGCCTTCCTGGGCCAGAGTCTTCATAAACCGTTCTGAAAATGGGGAAACTTCAAGAGTTTCCATCACAAGAGAAGTGAATGCAGAAATAACTGTGTCTCTTTCTCCCCATTACTTCAAGTACTGCAACTTTTAACCCAGGATGTATCACGTTCTTCATGTTTTTAAACTCCAAATTTCTCATGGAAGGGGCCAGAAGAACTGGTAACAAAAACATAACAACTCCTACCCAGTTTAGCTTATTTTTTTCAAGTAAATATGCAGCTATAACCTTATTACTTGATACATATTCCCAGACAATGTATTAGTCACACTGATATTGAGTATTTCCAGTGTTAACTAGACTATATAAACCATTTTTTCTAATTAAGTGTAAAGAAAACAGTCCTTACCCTTCATTCTCCAAGAGCCCTCTACAGTCTACTACAGAACCTCCTGTGCCTATTCTGTCCCGTGTCTGTAAACTGACTGAAATAAAGAAAACAAACACAAGTTAATAATGAAAGAACAGCTGGGCCCTTAAAAACATCACAAAGCCAAATGATCCCCATTGATACTGGGTAAAATATGAAGGAAAGCTATGTCCTACACACAAGAGCACACCACTTACCAAACCTCCTTCTAAAACTCTGAAAACAATACTGATTTTTTGAGAAGGGAAAAGAGAAACCAGAGGCATCAAGCCCTTAAAAACTAAAGCTGAGGCTATTTCTGTAAATATCAAACATGTTAGGCTCTACAGCTGCCTCATGAGGCTCCAGCAAGGAAAGCCAGAAAGAAAATACTCACCACTAGATGTCATCATTACAGTGAGAATTTGGGGTTTGCTAAATGGATTTATGTATCAATGAAGAGCTTGGGTTGGGCAGGGGGCAGCAAAAGGTGGTAAAACGAGGTAAATCAGCTGTAAATCTACCACTGCCTTGTTGAAATTTGGCAGTGGGTTACACGAGTCAGAGGTATTAAACCAGCAATTTGCAAAACGTCTTCTAACTCCTCCAGATCCTCTTTTCCACAGAAGATTCTCTTTGCCTCTCACCTTGCTCCAAATGAAGCAATTTCACAGCAACATTTACCCTTCCAGAGCTGCACTGCAAACCTTGCCAGATGCATTTCCTCTTTTTAATATCGTTTCCCATTACCAACTGAGAGAAACCAAACTCCTACGCAGGAGTCCAACCAAGACTGTCAGGTTATGCAATTTAACTCCATTCCACTCAGCAGAAAAACAGAGAAAAGGCACAGAAGCAATACTGACCACAGTTTTCTTTCTCATATATATAGAATCTATTTCCCCAAGGAGATGCAAGTTAGGCTGCCAGTGTCCTTACCCACTATTTGGCCTCGTACAGCATCAGTATCTGTGGGGTTTAGTTTGCATAGATCCAAACGCTGGTCTGCAAACGAGAACAAGGAAGATCAACAAAAGCCTGGGGTGGGGTGGGGTGGGAACACTAGTCACTACTCAGCTACAAGGTTCTTGGTTGCACCAGGGAGGAACTGCTCTTACATCCAGTATCTTTTAGCCTGCTGATGGCATTGGAGAGGAGTCGGACACACCCCAGGAAGCCAGCTCCCTGTTTCTTGTGGATTTTTTTATGGTTCCATACACTGATGGTTATGGAATCTGTCTTCCCAACATACCTACAACAACACATATTAGAAGAGCAATTTTAGGAAAGAAAAAGAAGAAAAATAAACCCCAAAACTCCCCCAAGCCCTCTCTTTTTACACCACAGATTTTATGCTTTATTTGGTACAAATTCTGATACATTTTAGTGCATTGGTCATGCTGCTTTATTGTAAATACAGCAGTGCTTAAGCCTGAAATGGTGTTATTAATGAATTACTGCACTGTGATTTCACACAGCATGTTAAATTGATATTGCTGCAACATGAATTCAACTACAGACAGCCTCATTAAAAGCTATGCACCAAGCTGATTAATGTAGAAAACTTTACAATTTATTTTCCTAATAATCTGAAGAAGACAAATCACTACAACAGGGACAATCTTTCCTAGAAGCTGGGCTGCACTGCTCCAGTAGAGCTTACTCGAAGCGGTTGGGCTGTGAACCTCACACAGATACCTCCAAACTCAAATACTGAAAAGCAAAGCACCACTCCTTTATTAACAGGTGTTTTTCTGTTGCACAAAAATCAGTCTTCTTCAGCAAATGTGACTCTTCTTGCTCAAGCAAAATGAAACCACAGTGTCAACCCTTGCATTCCATTTACTCGATAAATCCCTGGCATATTTTTTGCTTATGACCTTGCAAACAACTCACAGATCATAATGCTGGTTCCATTTGGGGTCCAATGTGTTCTTCACAGTGTCAGTTGAATGGCACTGACCTGACCCATCAACAACTATTTTTGCAAATGGGTCAGGAAGTCCTGTGGAAGAGAAAAGGTGCTCTTAAAACACAGTCATTTTAGGCTTGTTTCTTCCCAGATAATGCTATTGTGAGCTTCTGCTTCCCCCAGCCCCAAGGAAAGTAAAACCAGAATAGAGAATTGAATTCCTAACTAGATACTAACTGCTGTCACACAGATTGATATCTGCCAAGAAGTATGAAAGTTTTTGGAAAATAAAAGATTAAAGTGCTTAATTGAACAGTACATACCCATGTCTGCTGATAAATAGGCATTTTGATTCAGTCCTTAACAGAATGCTGAGACTGCAGCACTGAGGTACTTTACTCATACCCTTGGCACACTTTACAAATAGAGTTGTCTTTGAGATGGATGCTCTGGGTACCCCACACACAGGACTGTAAAGCAGCAAGCTGATTGTGCTCTCATCAGCCAAACTTTCAACTAGAACTTGTGAGGCCTTGGTCTTTCCAACCATAGGGTCTATGCTATCTAAGTACAAGTCAGGGTAACGTGTACCCATGTAGCAATGTGATGTCACCACAGAACAAAGGACATCCACAGATGAGCCATGACAGTAATGCACAATCTATAAATAAATCTGATTCATCAAGAGCAGAAAGTTATACAATTAGGGCATACTTACTGAAGAAATCTTTCTTTGCAAGATTCTTGGCACATAACACTGCAAAACAAAATAACAGACAAAGAAATCTTAAAAGCACTGAAGAAAAACCTTTCTGGCAATCATTCCAGCTACAAATACCTGATGATAATTCATAAAACCCCACCCAAATATTAAATGTGAGCATTGTTTATTTTAGATAAGGATTTACATAAAGAGAAAAATCCCTTTGCTGCTTTTGTTCTATTGTCACAATACACAGAAGATTTAATGAACAGCTCTTTGTGTTAAAACCTCCTAATTCTCTATACTGCATGCTTACACAAAAACTAAACCAGGGGTTTATTGTTGTTGTTGTTTCATAACCCATTCATTTTAGAACAAGGACTAAAGAGTTTCTGAACCCTGAATGGTTCTGGGACTCCCTCTTTGCACACAAAAGGTACATGAGAAAATACAACCTGGGAGCTGCACTATAACCAGGTAAGAAATTTGCAGACACTAGAAGGTTTGTGCTGCCTATCACAGGATCTCACTCAGGAGAAAAAGACACACTGAAATGAAAAGTTTGCATCAAGATCTTTACCTTTGAAAGGGCCACAAATGAGACATCATTTCCTTCCCTCCAATTCTGCTAAACAGCACAGGAGTTGAGGCGAAAATTAGATCAGGAAACCTGCATCAATCTCCATTTCTAAGTCTATTACCAGCTCCAAGTCTAATTTTGCTTTTCAGTAAGGACTGCTCAGTACAATCTCAGCAATCCACATTGTTCATTATCCACTAAACTCTTACAACAGACCAGGAAAAAATAACTACAGAGCCAAAGATAAACATATAAGAGCTCCAACTTATCCAAAACTAGGGCCCAAGAGAGGAAGGCAACTATAAAAGACCGAAGTATTTTTGAGGTACTCTCATTCCCACTCAGTTCTGATCTGTCAGTATAAGAATGAATGCTCAGAAGACACTCAAATGGCCATTTCCCCCAGTACCCAGCATTTCTCCTTCTCCTCTCTCTCTCACCTTGCTCCTGACTTACACTCAATCTCACCTTAAGACTGTTTGGGGGAAAGTGAAGACACAGCAGCAAAAATACAAGAACAAATATGTACTATTTTTTTTTTGACACTTCTAGTAGAAGTGTAAAAAAGCAGCTCAGCTCCAAAGCAACATTCCCCACCTAACACAGCCAGCAGAAGAAAAACTGCCTCACCTCACATGTCAAGCAAACAGACCAAAGAAATCCACTATTTAACCTAGATGTTCATGGAAAAAAATACCCAAATTCTCTGTCTTAGCAATAATTAAAGCAGCTGTATCAGGAAACTATTTTTAGAATGGATTAAAAATTACTTATTTCTTACATTAGCAAACTGTATAATCAGAGAAAGCTTCTCTTGTGTTATTTTGTTTAACAACTGACCAAAGCAGAGAAGTCTGTAGGACTATGGCAGCTCAATCTGCAACAAAACAGGGTTACAGGATCACCATCCGCTGCTCTATGGCAGCACGACACAGCAACCTTTAGCTTCCTGCTTCAGAGGAAAAAACACCAGAAAACCAGGGAATAAGTACAGGTAAAATCAAACCTTGTACATTCTAATATTAGCCAAAAGGAGTTTGAAAGTTCCTGTGAGTGGTGGAGCTTTTTTAATTCTTAATCAAATAACTCATTTTCCTTCCTCATCCCCAATTTTAAGAATACATTCTTGAGCTGGCAAAGTATTGTGCCTGTAGCTATCTGTCTATAGTCTGCCTACAGAATTACCTTTCTTCTGTACTTCAGGTGTGTTTTCTAGAGCTAACTAGCAGCATAAGTTTCCCAAGCTATTATTGAAGAATTGTATGTTTTCATTTAACACTTCTCCCTCTGCCACAGGCTTTCAGTCTGCAACAGAGGAGCCTGGCTGCCAATTTTCCAGTTGCAGCCTGTGAAACCCTCAATTTTAGGTTGCAAAAATCGTTACTCTTTCTTGTAAGAAAAACATTGGCACAACAGTTAATAGCTGAAATAAACCTTTATGGAGCAATCTCCAGAATCAGGCTGCCTGAGATGGACCACTGGCTCTATTCCACTGTTTGCATATTAAACCCACTAGAACAAAAACTGAGTGCTCTATCACTTAAAAAGCAAAGATTTCTAAATTCCAGTAAAGAAACAGGTGACAAAGGTCAGCACCAGGAGACTTGGACATGAAACCATGCCAGTGGTGGAGCAGATAGCCCCTCCCTGCTAACAAAAGCTGGGCATGTGCCAGGTTTGCTTCTTACATGTGCTGTCTCTAATAGGACTTGCCGCAAAACTACTAGCAGAGTCTAACTGCTGCTACTTCAAGCTCAAGACCTGTGAACTTGGGTAGATTTAGCTACAAAGACTTAAAAATAGGAATTTTAACCCTGCATGAGAGGCAGCACAGGGAGAATGGGATGGATACTCACTGCAAAACAGGCAACCAAAACACACTTGGCACAAGCACTGCACAGACCCTGCCTTTGCCTGCTTTCCATCCTTCTAAAAGTGCTTTTTCGTTTTTCTTTCTTCTAAATAAGAAAAGGTTAGGACTTGTCAGTAGGAGCAATCTCCCTGCATTTGCTGTAAGGTTACTAAAGCTACTAATTCTCCTGACTTGGGCATTTACATTCTGCCTTCTCAAAGGCAACCGACTTGTTTCAGCTTGACAGAGCATTTGTTTATGCTCCACTCTGGATTGCTGCACAGCCTTCAACAACTGTATTTTTTTTTTAAATAGAACAGATCCCAAACAACACTGAAACAATGTCTTTACATCTAGCTTATAATATTTATAAAGGGATGGGAATGTTTTTTTAAGTACCTGACATTATTGAGATACTTTCAAAGGCCAAATTAGCCGGCTGGATAAAGTGCTAGTGTGAAAGCATATTTGGCAGGAGGTGAAGAAAGCCTCATACAAAGTCAGTATTCACCCTGGGGATGTCTTGAATGCAGATGTAAGTTCAGTGAGTTGAGTGGTTCCTCTGGCAGCCCCTGGTTGTCCACCCTGCTTCCAAAGCAGAAATGAATCATCTGCTGTGGTTCAGGAGGTGCCGCAGGAGCAAGCTGCAGACGGGTGTAGTAAGGAAAGCACAGAGTGGCACCAATGGCTGAAGAAGCCAGCCAAGAATTGCATCAGAAAGCTGCTGCTTCATCACCCAGACACCTATCTCTGCAGCAACAGCAGCCTTTTCAGAAAGGAGGCAGAGAAGAGAGCCTGAGTGAGGAACCATTTCAAACGTCCCCAAATAAACAGACCCAGCCTACAAAATCAAAGCCTTCGTGGGCAAGTTCCTCCTCCTGAACTGTCAGTGCTCCAAGGATGGCCATGAGTCTGCAGGAAAGTCCTCACACTCCTACCTGCATCAGCACTGGATTTATTCACCTATCTCACATCCCATCCCACAGCACAGTGCTACAAGGATTTTCAGCTGCACGCTGTTAAGATGCTACAACTGTTCTGAGCTGCACAATGTAAATATGAACTAGCTCTGTTTTGAGACCTAGGGGGGAAAAAAATCAAAGGTAACTGATAAAAATATTCCAAAATACCCCATAGGTCCCAGCCTGCACCAATGCAAACCAACAGGTAAATCTGCACCTGGGATTGCATTTGTTCACACTTTGTGAGTTACAGGTAAGAGCCTCCTACCTCAAATTAAGGACTTTTACAGGTGGATATCATCTGAGCTAACAAGAGCCTTCAATTAGTACTCAAGTTCATTCTGAAGCCAAGCCAAACCAGCAGCATGTCCACATCTTCCTCAGGAACAGGGCGGGGGAAGGGATACTGACAAACAAACCTTTCAGCCAGCTTCGGCCTTCCCTTTGATATCCCAGGTTAATGATTGGTGCTTGTACAAACAAGCAGCTGGATTCCAGGATACATTCGTTTTACTTTCTGACAGAAGATAAACAGAGGCCAGCAGGCTGGTGACGTAGAAAGGACTTCACTGAGTATTTCCTTCTGTGCAGACCATCTTTAATCAGAGAGATACTGAGCACAATCATTAAAAGCATCAGAGGGTGGTTGGTTTAAGATAGAAGCGTGGAGCAAAGAAGAACAATGAGGCTTTGGAGGAGAGAAGGAATAAAGATCTTGACACAAAATGAAACTAAAAGTTACTGCCTACCACTGAAAAGTAAAAAAAGGCCACAAAGCAGAGAAAATTGGATGCACCCAAGTAAAGGAAATATCTCTGCTAACGCTTCAAACTCTGCCTAGCTTTTGATTTGTGGAGCTGGTGACCTGTGTTGGAGGTACAGTGGCTCTGGCTCAGCTGTACCACAGCAGGACAGCCCCTGTGCACACTAGCCTACAGGCTGGTCTCTACAGCATAAAGTCTGCCATTCTGAAAAACAAGTTTTCAGGAAGCTGCACAGCAAAAATAATGTGCTTGAAGTGTAAAAAAGCCTCCAAAAACCCAAGAAAAGAGTAAACATCAGCTATTTACCACATGCTGCTCTAATGCCCCAAAGCACTGTGGCCCACAGTTAAAATCTGCTGAATCTGTTACATGAAATCATGTCTCAACCAACCAGCTTATTTTGGGGAAAATACTCTGAATCCCACCAGCCATCCCTTTGGAACTGCCTTTCCAAAGGGCTCTGCTTACCCCTCCTGTTCTCTGCACATAACTTTAAATGAGACTTGACTGCAGATAAATGTCTGGGTTTATTTCTACTACTAGACAGCCCATGAAGGTTGTAAGTGTTCTGGTTTTTTTAAGGGTGACAATTATTTGTATGTGGTAGGGTCCAAGAGAAAGGGTTTAATGGGAAAGGAGAGATGGCTGAAGGCAGTGAATATGTAAAACTGCAGTTTCTTTACAGCTAGCCACATCACTGAACTGAACTACACCACTTTATTCACAAATTGGAGTTTAAATTGCCACCACAAAGGCCAAGTTTTCTATTCTAGTCCTTTTTTGTTTGCTTTAGGAATACTTTTGGTCTTCCTCTTCGACTGCTTGAGACTGAAATGCACAAATCCAAGGACTGTTTTAGCTTCTCCACAGCCGAATCTGAATCGCTCAGCGCCTAGCACGCAGAGAAAGATAAACAAAAAGTCTTCCATTACAGTTGCCAAACTATCCAATTAGCTGTACAGGACTAATTTTATCCAGACAAGTACACTGAGTGGCCTCCACCAGCAATCTCAGCATCGTGGTGCCAAGGAGATTTGCAATCTGACCCATAAACCAACCAAAAAAAAAAACCCCTGAGGACCCCCCTCAGACTTCAGGTCCAGCACACGTCATGCCCTCACACTGGATGACTCTGCCTGAACTCATGCTGAAACCAGACCTTGACTACCAGATTAAAGCAATGCTTCATTAAAAAACAACCCCCAAAACCCTCAGTTCTCAAAGAGTTGCTAGATTTGATAGATGAAGCCTTTTTGTGGCCCTTTTGTGTAGGCTGCAGTCAGAATCAAAGCCTCTTTTCAAGGCACGCTTTCCTCGTGGGTTGGAACTTGGCTTCGTGTAGCCAGTTGCAAACACTACACAACTTTGAAGAGATCTTCAAAAAACCACACACACAGAAAAAGCCATTTTTATTAGTCCATTAACATGTCATTAAAGTACCTACTTAGCCAGGAATCAAAATTCCATCAAAATTCCTCAGCAGAAACCCATCACAAATGAGAGCCAGTGTTCATCATGCAAACAACACCAAGTTGACAAAACAGAGGAGTTGCATCTCCAGGATTCCTAAGAATTACTCAAACTGAAAAACCAACAGCAACTCTTCAAATACACAACATCAAGGGCTGATTTAGCCCTCAGTAACATAAATCATAAAAAACCCAGCATAGGACTATTGGAAGAACAAGACTCATTGAATCCCCAGTTAACTGAGACTGTGTGCAATACAAGACCAGTAAAGCAAATTTAAGATGAACTGAATGAAATGCTGAACTTGGAGAAGCACTAAGAGTTATGGAATTAGCTGAAGAACTTTGCAGGGCTGAAAAGAAATGGAGCTTAATAGGAAGCTGAATGAATGCTGATGTACAGAATCAAGAGAAAGGCACACAAATCAGCCAGGTGGAAATACGAATATCCAATCATTCCTCACACTAACTTCTCTTCCTCTTCTTCCCCCTCTGCTCACCCATAACAAAAGCCTGAGATAAAGGCTACTTCCCAGATTAAATCTTTCATTACATCCTAGCTATTACATCAGTTTTCTTATGACTTTGCTATGTCTTCCTCTAATCCAGGCCAAGAACCTTCTCAAGCTCTCTTGACATTCTCCCATTTCCTAGATAGACACAAATCTCAAGCATCTCTGACTCTGCTTGACTCTTACAAATAAGCCCTCAGGCCAACCTCACCTCTGAAAACAGAACCTGCCCATGGGATTTATTTGCCCCATGTACCACAGATCAAAGTCCAGCTACATTACATTCCTATTTCTCACTCAAACTGTACTTCCAGTGGCACTTAAAATATTTTTTATTTATTTGCTAGGACAAACCTTTCACAAACTGCTTCTTCACTACCATCAGGTAACTATCCTTCTTGGCCCTATAGTGACTGCTCAGCTCTAAGAAACACAGAGATACTGGGGCAAGAGTGAGAACATAACTGGTGAAGCCTCCTCTGTCACCAAGAAGATGCTCTTGAAGCACCATCCTCCCCCACATGCTCATACCTTTTCTTTGCAGATTGTTGGCAATGCATTCAAAACACAATCACTTCCTTTGAGAACTGGAATTCAAGAGCTAAGTCAGTTACTATGATTGCCATTTTATAGCCATTCCCCCAAAACCACCATTACAGAGTTTTACCAGAGAAAACATCCACAGAGCATAAAGCCATTGATACTCACTGAACTGTTTTTAAACCTCAGCTCTCCAACACACTTGCCAGAACCAAAACCAAGTGGAATAATAATTTTGAAGAGAGATTTCCCAAATTCATTCCAGTTTTTCTTCCATTCAAGAGTCCACAAATGGTCTCCCAACTCTCTGAGACACAATATAAACTCAGGCTTCAGCTCTAGTACTAGTCACCTTCTGTATATGCTAGGAAGAAATAGAAATATCTGGATAGAACTCAAAATTTCTGTTAAACCCACACAGAATGATAACCCATTCTCAGGGCAAATAGAATCCTTTAGCTGACAGCAAAACAAACCAATTTCAACAACAAAAATTCCTACTGGCAATACAAAACGGCATTCTACATTTCCTCCACATTTTGATCGTGCAAATTGTAGTTCCTGGGATCAACACTATTATGGATTTCTTCCCTTCTATCTCTTGTATCTCCAACCACACATGCTTGCACTGAATAATTCATATTTTCAAGCAAGTAGTGTCTATCAAGATATAGACTTATCTGCAGGGCTTGCACATACTTGTGCTTACATTCTGAAACAGACACTGACGTGCTCTGTGTCACATCGTCACCACAATACAGTTTAAAACACACCATGAAACTATGGGGCTCAATTTCCTTACATTACATTAAAAGTAAAGGAATAAATCCATGCTGAAGTCTTAATACTTTGCTTTTATAGTCACCCAAGCACTGAAAAAGCATCTGGAAAAAAATTCCTAAAGCATGAAAAGCATGTTCCTCCACCCACATGCACTCATAACTCAGATTCCAAACTGAATTTTACTAAGATTGCCAGAAATATTTTGCACTTTTAACACTTGGGAGTTTCTAAAGCACCTTCTTCAAACCTCTACACATGTCAATACCTAGCAGGACTATACACTCAACCTAACACTGCTCACCACAGGTCCCAGGCAGAGCCGAGTATCAAGCTCAGACCTAGCCCTACTCCCACGCTCCCCGTGAACAAAAGGTCCTTTCTAAAATACTCCCAACTCTTCACATGTATAGATTTGTTTCCCTGGAAAATAGTAGATGAACAACAGTGAACTACTTATCACACATAGCAAATAAAACTCCATGAACCTCTAGATACTACTTAGGCAGAAATTAGGGATTGCACAGCTGACATTCCTGTAACGGAGGACGAGAGCCTCTGTGCAGCACAGGGTACTGCTCTGTCAGCATTTCATTTAGGTGTGTTTAATTTAACATGCCTCTGATCTCCACTGTCCTAAGTTAAATGTATAAAGTGTTAAACACCTTATTTTCATTACCAAAAAGCAGCTTAGAAGGACTCTCCTGTGCAGCTGATCATTTGCTTACTAATTGAGTCCATAAAAGGCTCTTCCAATAAATACTGTGTTCACTAGAAAAGACAGCAAATTTAGGTTCCACTTCTTCCCAGATACTCTCTATGGGGCTACTCACACCACTACAACTCTGGTTTACAACCAGTTTGTGAGACTCAAGTTACAAGTCCATTTCTGCATTAACAGCAGCTTCCCCCCAAACGCCATCCTATCAACGGACTTAGTGCTTTTACAAGACATTCATTTCCTAAGTCCAGGACGAAAACCTGCACAACTCCTCTCTGCTGCTTTATAAAGGAGGAAAAAGTAGAGAACCAGAGACCAAACCCAGAAGCAACACATTTGCAGCTGCTTTCCCATACACCTAGAAAGAGAGAAAGCCCAAGGAACCAGAGCAATTAAACCAGATCCAGCCTGGAGGTCCTGTGCACGGAGTAAAACGTTTTTCAAATGACAGGAACAGAACACACAACTGTTGTACTTTCTAACCCAGTATTATCTCCAGCTCTCTTTAAATACTTACTGTCTTGCCTTCAAATATCTGCTTGTTTTGCATAAAGCAAAAAAACACCCCTGACCTTCCACTGCAAAACATGTAAAACCTGTGAGAGCAGAAACCTCAGTACTGAAAACCTTGGCAAAGTTTGCCTAGATAAAACCAAGCAACACTTCAAGAGAAGCACTGAACTTCTGTCAAAACACTAAAAAGCCTAAAACTTCCAAGCTAAAAATAAAGCAGATTTTTTCAGCTGAAAACCTAAAGCATATGTTTTGTATTGCCAAAGAGTGGCTGGGTATTTATAGCCCTCCACATACAGGTAGAGTCAATGTTTCAACAAAGCTATTTGAATGTTAAACACTATAGTAGAGAAGGGAAAGCAAATGCAGTTTAACACATTATCAACTGCACTTTAAGAACTGAGATTTGTTCTTCCAGACAGAATTAGTGTTTAGCTTCTCTGATATCTTACTGCAATGAAGGTACATAATCAACTTTAGAGGAACAAAATTTTCCAGGGGGGGTATTTTAATAAAGAGTATAAAATGAATGTCTGGTTTCCATCAAGTGTTAAATAGATTGCTTAAAAGCAAGAACACTGGTCCATAAAAATGAATGGTATTAAGTTATGTGTAAGTTGTAAACTATGTAAACTATTAGTTCATCCCATGAGGGCTTAAATGTATCAGTAGAAGAGTTTTAGTTAAACAATTCACATGGAACATTGCCTTAAAATTAAATCCCCAGATTTGGCTCTGGTCAAAGCAGGACTGCCCAACTCAATGTTAAACTAGAGCTGCACTCTGAACCAAGAACAAGAAGCTGGCAAGAGAAGGGCTTAGGTGACCTAGAATGCTGCTGATGTTGAAATTAATTGCCAGCAAAACGAAAAAAAAACCTTTAAAAAACTGAAAATAAGAAACAACAAATTTTCCAGAGTCATTTTTGGAAGCTGCACTTCAATGTATAAAACACAGATGAGCACTGTGGGCATAATATTCCAGAACCTGCATTTCTGCATTCATGTGGAAACATTCAGGTGAAGAATCTCCAGCACAGAAATTCTGCAGAAAAAGCAATGTAGCCTATAGAATACAGATGTAGAGAAAGAACAAACCTCAGGAAAAAACAACACACTGGGCTGAAGCTGATTTAGTAAAACTCAAGACACATTTTGCATTTCTTTAGTAAGTGGACAACCTTGAAACAAGCAGTTGCTAGAGGTCCAGCGTGAACAGCAACACTCACCAAGCACCCCTTCTAGCATTACTAACAACACCTGTAACTATGATCAGAACCAATTCTAGCAGGTACTGGATGA
The DNA here is from genome assembly GCA_013399015.1 of Galbula dea. NCBI lineage: Eukaryota > Metazoa > Chordata > Aves > Piciformes > Galbulidae > Galbula > Galbula dea. The sequence continues at coordinate 200,155 of VWZX01006356.1, forward strand.
CTCTTCAAGAGCCACAGTCAACAGCCCAAATTCTTCTGCAAGTAAATGAAAAGCATTCTTTCTGGCAAGCAAGGCATCAGTACTGTATCACTGCTTTAAAACCACATACCTTGGGCTAGCTTATGACTTAGAAGCTTTCCCAAATTTCCACACTAGTTGTTTTGCACACTTGTATTTTGACTGAGGTATGCTGAGTGCTTTTTGGTATGTTTGGATAGAAACACAAAAAGCCTGAAGTCTTGCCACACAAAGCTTTCCAAAGCCATGTGCCTCATCTGCCAAAGAAACTTCTTCATGCTCTTAACAATTTTTGCCTTCCTTACTCACAAATCTGCAGTTTGTTTTGCAGTGAGCACCATAACAAACAGAAGAGATGGAGCAGTACTCTCTGAACAGACAGAGTGAGCCCTGATGTAAAAATCAGGGCAGTGAAAGTCAATATTCAGTGAAGAGTTAACAGTGTGCAAAAGCCTAGAGCAATGAGTTCATTCTGTTCTAGGCTACTTAGTGCATGGACAACCAAAAACTGAACCAGCCAGAATTCATTCAGAAATACTTCTTTCTCCCTGTAGCTCCCTGGGCTGTTGTTACCTACCTGAGGAGAGCAAACACATGGATCATCAGGATCAAGCTGGTGCTGGAAAGAAGTGGCATAGCCTTATAGCCCATAAGAAACAAAGCTTTTATCCTAACTTGCATCTTAGTACTGAGGTATAAATGCTTTTAGTGTTTTGTGGGGAAAAGGACAAGATTTGCCCATGCTAGATGGAAGTAAAATATTTTGACTTCTCGATGATTACCTTGTTACCAGCTCTTGTACATATCCTGTTATTCAACAGCTTTAACCTCCACTCTTTTGCTGGAGTTCAGGGCTGTTAATACAGAACTCAAGACAGGATAGCTTACTGAACAGGATGACTACATTTGTTTTAAAACACCCAAGTAAAGGTATTACTGCAAAAAAACATCACCACAGAGCTGTACAAAACACCACTTGCATACCTTGCTGCAGCAAATCTGTGCTCAAAGGGAGGCCAGCAGCTTTATTTGTCACAACTGACACCATATGGCAAGAATGGAGCAGGGTTTCAAATAAAACACTATGCAGTGTTTTTTCCAGATCAGTTCAGCTGAGCTGAGCAGAGCTTGGACACTGCTATGGGCACAGCCACCCCATGATCAGCTCAGAAGAGAAGCCCATCAGAGCAGTGTTCTGCAGGAATGCTCTCCACGAGCCTGGTACAGCAACTTTGTATACTAACACTGGGCAAAACAGAGCCACACATCCATTTCTGTCTTCATTACTATTTCATATTCAAATTCTACCCATCAGGTTCCAGACAATTCAAAAGGCACATAAAAAAACCTGGAAAAATTATACCCTGACTGTCCAGGTAAAATTGACAAATAATTCAGACTGATTAAGTGCTTAACTACAACAAGAGAAAAATTACTCTAGTAATTTCCAATACAAAAGGTAAAATAAAGGTGCAAAGTTTAAACTCAGGAAGAGGAAAGAAAAACTGTGTTCACTCAAATTCTTGGCATCACTTGTGGTTTTGAATGAAGTACCTCAGCTGGTTTAGAACACTGTTTTTAATTCCTGGAAATTTCAACTCTCAAATCTTCAGTAGTTTGTTTTGTGATTATTGCAATTATAATCCCTTCCAACAACTACCCAAGATGTTACAAGCCACTCTCCACTTTCTTTCTGCAGATTGTGTTCATTTGTTCAGAGCTCAGCTTAAACCCTCCTTGTTTACAGATGAAAAAAACACAAGCAGCACCGAACACAGGGCTGCATTTGTGAAGGGCACCGATGCTAAAAGGTGAGTGGTGATGCTGGATACCTGCCAGTCCATAAGCTTGTCTTGGCTTATTAGCCTGGGCCCTGTGCCAGCAGAGCTGAGCTAGAGGGAGTGTGTGGGGAGCTGGGGGTGACGGCGGTGGCACCAGTTAATAAGGATGGAGGGGGGATAGTGTGTGTGGGTGTGTGTGCAGGGATAAGGAAGTTGTGGCAGAGGGAAAGGAGAAAAAGACAGAAACAATGCTTGTTCCAAAAAAAGACTGCAATGACACAGATATTAATAGCTTTTGGAAGCCAAATTTTTATCATTCATTCACCTACTTCTGTTCATTCTATTAACTCTAGTATGGAATCACTATTTCCTTCTCTAGGACATTTGTCCATCTGTTGTAGGAAAAACATCTCTATGTAACAAACTTTTGTAGGAATTAGTATGAGAATCCTTATGTAGAGGGAAAAAAAGATTTAATACCAGTCCCATTTAAAAGCTACAGTAAGAGAATGATGTGTAAGAGACTTTTATGATGCTGCTGCCATTCTTCAGAAAGTCTTGTCTACAGACACATTCTCTACAATCCACCTAATCACCTATTAGTCACACAAGTGGTAAATCCCTAGAAGCACTTTGGCTGGGGTCATGCAAATGCTGGATGAACCAAGTTCCATCAGTTCTCATCTGATTTCCAAGCAATGAGCTGCACGTGACTGCTCCTCTGCCCGGGGAAATGTGGGTCAATACGTGTGCATCCTGCTGCTGAATTTGCACGCTCTCTAGGGACTCTCCGCAGCGTTGATTCAGGAGCACTGGGCTGTCTGTGGGCACACGCTGCACAGCTATTCATGAGATGATATCTGCTCCTTCACACTATGCTCCTGGTCCTCTGTAACAGATCAGCAAGGAGTCCAGCACACACAGAGCAAAATATTCCATGTCTCTTACAGCCATGCTCCATCTAAAATGTTAAAATGATTCGAGAAGGCTGACAGGCATAGCGCACGACAGTAGCCACTAAAAGGAAATGTCTTCCTTCAGAAATAATTAACCACCCGTTGTGTTTGAGTCTAAACACCCAGATCTAACAGGCATGTGCTTCTCCCAGCTGAGCAGCAATCAGACGGACAGTCAAGAGCTGCTGCTGCTGCTGCTTGCGAGCTGGCAGCACTGCTGCTCGCTTGCTCAGAACGTTGTTCCTCCCCAGGACGTGGTTAACCAACAACCTTATAGTAGAACTCCCTTCTTTCAAACACCATTCCCAATTAGTACCAAAGTTCAGCAGATCAATGTTGTATCAGTGTCACTGCTCTCTTACACAAGCAGAACTATCCTCTTCACTTGAGGTATTTTGAACAAAATGCCCAATTCTTGTGTGACCTGCGGTGAGGCACAAAACTGAGAGCTTGAATAGCACCAAACATGACTGCATGAAAAGAAGGCTTTTATTCAGAATAAAAGCTGTATCAGCCTATGTGTTACTCCCTTGTTCTAATTATATAGGACAGCATCTATTTAAACTGCCAAGTTAATGACTTCAAATTTGATCAATAGTCTCTGTTTATTCAGCCCAGTGCTACTGACAGTCACCAGGGATGAACAACAAAACAAACAGACTGGTCAGAGCCAATCTATGGTTGAGCAAGAGAAGCCAATCCACGAAGGCAAACACCCTTCGATTTAATGGGAAGGTGGAGAAGGAGGTCTGTTGCCTGCGGACACCGACACAAGTCCCTTTCCTTCATGCCCATAAAACATTTATCCACATTATTCTGCTAACAACCAACTCATGAGTTGAGTGAGCTCAAGCAGCACTAATATCACAGATACAGAGCGACTCCAGCCCTTATCTCGTACCATCTACCTATGTTAAATATTTCTATTTGTTTTCAGATTAGGCATGGCAGGACGTGACAATGACAAGGGGACATCACTAAGCCTTTGGACCATAAGTAGTGACTTCCCCCGTTGTCACTGTACCTGCTAAGGAAGGAAATTTCCTTTGGAGCAGCTTCAAGAAAGGCTGGAACTATCTTCTTGAAAGCAGGATGGAAAACGTCCTTAACTGAAGCTCCAGCCAAAAGATGCTAGGAATGTTTTAGTTACAGACTGGCTTCAGAGAGCAAAATAAAAACAGGGTTTAGAACAAAACTAGATAACATATACCATGCACAGAGCATTCTAGAGAAGTGTTGGTGTTTTTAAAAAATAAATAAATAAATGCTTTCATTGCAAAGTCAGTTCCTCTTAAATGGCTTAACAGCAACACACATGGAATTCCCCCCATGCAGGCAATTATTTTAGGAACAACTTGCAAGCTACTCAGCAAAGGAAAGCCCCTTTCTAATCCCAAGTGAATCCACAGCCACATCTATTGAGACTGGGATGAAAATGTTTTAGTGCATTATTCTGACCTGGATGTTTGGTTACTATTTTCTCAACATTATACATTCATCACTCTGCCTGAAACAGCAACTGTCTGCTGTTTTCCTTGGATAAAATACCAGTGGCCATTACATCAATAAATTGTAATCCCACTACTGCTCCAAGATACCTTTGAATCAAAGGTATTAGATTATTGTATCATATAAATATACTGGAGCATGAATGAAAAGATATCATGCCCCTTCCTACACAACCTTAATGTATGTGTCTCATATGCAGACCCAGGATTTATGCAAGTGACACCACTTGGCCGCAAGATCCTGCGACAAAAAAAGATGAGGAAGGTTCTCCTAAACAAACCCCTCTTTATTAAACTACCATATTAACACATCCAAAGTCCCAAATTAAATAACTAAAAAACCCTAATACATGAGGACAGCTGGTTGAGTCAGGGCCGAAGTCGTTTGCTTTCCCTTCTCAATGGATTCAATAGATTCAACACATCCCATTTCGCACGGGTGGTTAACAGTGCTAATATTCCAGAGAAAATGAAATGCTGCAGGAGGAAAATTTTCACTTTGGCTAGCTCTCACTGGATATATTACTTGCTCTCACAGTAATTTAGTATAACAGAGGCCTAACAATCTCACTGGACAGGATTTAAAAAAAACAAACATCCATATCTCCTCACAGGTCATGACAGAGAAGCTCCCAGAAATAAATATTTCTTCACTACCTTCTCAGCACAGGGAGTACACTTTAAAACAGGCTAATGCTTGCTGGGAGGGAGCCATAAAGTAACACAATGTTTGTTTGGGTGTTGTTTTTTGCCCCCAAGAAGGTGGTTCCTATTTATCAAATAGTCAAGATATTAAAAAAGCCTTTTATTTGCATTCATGTCACTACCAGGACCCACACATCTGCAAATCTGATTCTGTCCAAGCACTGAATGACAAACTACTAGGCAGAACCAAAAGAGAGCAAAATGTAACAATCAATTTTGGTAAGAGAAAAACCTTTAAACACCATTTCAGTCCTTACTAAAATAAGCTGTGTGGCACTATTTGAAGTGATAGTGCTGTTCTTTTAATTAAAACATTCCAGTAGGAGGTTGATGCATTGGTTGATGCTGTTAAGTGACAGGCTCACAGGACACAGATGAATCTTTGTGTAAAGAATTAAGGCACAATTTCAACTGGGTTAAAAAGCAAAACAAAACCCTCAAGTCCAAACAAACATAAAAAGGGGACTGTTATTACAGGTGCCTGAAAAAGTGATCTGGATGTTTCCTTCACAACGTTGTGAAGTTCTAGGGGAAAAGAAAAAAAAAACAAACCCCAAACAAGCAAAAAATCTAACCCCCAAAACACTCTCAGTTCAGTTCTGCAATTAGGAGTTCAATTCCTGAAGCCTGGTTTACCTGCAGGGGGGTGGTGGACTAAATACATGCACATCCTTCTTCTTCCTACCTCAGGACTCCTCTCCCACTCTCCCAGGTTGCTCTTTCCACATCTCTTGTCCACATAATGGGACTGGGCACCCCTCCTTGCCTGCTCTGGCAGAGCACAGGAGGGGGAATTTGTTCTGTCAAGCTACTCATCTCCATCACTCTTGGAAACCCGGTGTTCTTAACATTTCTGCCCTCAGCAAATTTGACTGAAATCAGATAAAGAGACAAAAATTAGTCAGAGGAGAATGACAGGTACAATCCCTTTTCCAGCCCTGTAATTTTTTAGTCTGGAAAGAAGATTAAGCTTGTCCCACAAGTTTATCCATCAGCCTGATGGTCAACTAAGACAGCACCACCTCCTGAAATCTGTAGACAGCTTCCATGTGCCAGCTGTGAAACCACTAAAAGCCTAGAAAACTGATGAGTATCAGCCTTCCAACCTAGAAGAAATCCCTGCAAAAATATTTGCTGGATTCTTTTCCCCTTGGTCTTACAACATCTTAATTCCACCACCCCAGAACAGGCTGGCAGCCACAATCAGGACCTCCTGCATGAGTCTTTGCTTGCTCTTATCATAAAAAGAAAAAAAGAGCTTTACATCAGCATCTGGAAGCATGACTCTCCTTAGATCTGGCAGCTGCTCTGCCTGATACAGCCTCCCTGGTGAAGAAACATCACAGAAGCAAGCAAGACATCTTGTCTTTACTTGGGATACAGACTATTAAGGAGAAGCCAGTTTATCCAAAGGCTTCTAGTCTATTTTCTCACCACTCTTACAACCACTGTTTCAACCACATTTGGACTACCAGCATCACCTCCAACATCAGACTAATCTGTTTCCTTCTGGTGTTTCCAACTCTGTTTTCTTTTTGCACACTTGTAGGATTTACATCCTAAGGCAATGCTTAAAAAACTGGTACAACTTTCCAACTGAGTTTGAGTTTTTTTCCCTCTGTCCTCCCTTCCTCCTTCCCCCCCCATCACAAACAGTTCTCATCTCTGCTATAGTTCAATGTGGAAGTAGCACATACAGACTTGATAAGCATCCTGTGAAGGAAATGCCTTGAATTGCAGACCACTTACGAGACATTTTCCCAAGCAACTTTTTATAAATCCTATTTGATGGCTGCTTTGCTAATTTCTATTGAAGTTTATCAAAACATTATTTGTAGACAAGTTAAATTACTTCTGTGATTGAAAAACAAAAAAAAGTATGAAAAATCAGTGTGGCTGCAAGTCTAAGAATGAATCTAAATAATGATTATGCTGAAGTATTATGTATCCTGTTTCCAGACAGACTTTTAACTTTGAGAATATATTTAATGTTAAGCTAAAGAACACAATACAGAAAAGGGCCTATTTACAGGTTTCATTTATTCACCCAAGTCTCCTTCTAGACCATGTAAAAGCTCTACTAAGAGCTGCTGACAGCACAATTATTGGACCTGATTGCATTACCCTAAGCAGATCTAGGGGATGCATGCTGGTGCCAGTCTGATTCTCCTACCTGTGCTCCTTTACCATGCTGTAACAGACTCAGCTAATTAATATGTTTTGAAGAAAGCCACGTTCAACTCCCTAAAAACCTTGGGAAGAGGGAATAAAAGATGTAGGTGCTCTGATTATGGCATATTAGCTGTACATGGAGCATACTATACTTGAGTTAACTATTGCACAATATGCTGCAGTCACTTGTACAAAGAAGCAGACATTTATTCCTTTAGCCTGTGCTTTACAGCAGCAAACTGAATGCTGGATTATTTAATGAATTAAAGGATCTCTGGGAAAAGGTACAGGGACAAAGATTTAAACCTGAGTGTGGCTACATCACACAACCACCAAGCTGAACAAAATCATTAAAGCACCCATTCACAACTCAAGACACCTCCTCTGACCCCAGTACACCCACAGGCTGATGGACCAGGTCATGTTTCAAACAGCTGTGTCCTGGGAGATGAAAAGTTAGATACACAGTTCTCTGAAAACTCCAAAAGTCCCAACACTTGAGGCATTTTAGGTTTGTTCCACCACATCATTTCTTTTCTCTCTGGTCTGTTGTTGGTTACTAGGGTATTACAGACACATGAAAGATGACCATGTCTATTGCAGTACTCAGCCTGACGGTTACCTGGCTGAAGACATTGTAAAGAGAGAAACACAAGAGATGCTGCTTGGAACTCCTCTGTAACAATGAAGTCAGTATCATCTGAAGAGCCTAAAAAAATTGATGCAATTTTTCTTTCAAAGACTGACATCAGGCCTTTAGCTTACATTCACCTACCCAATTCCAAACCCAGTTTACCAAATTCTGCCAGATTCTCTTCCAAATAACACTAAAGTCTTTCTCAACAATGAGCTACCCACTAGTTAGACCTGCAGAATATGACAGCCCTGCATTTTAATTCTGAGTTTAAACTGAAGTTCCCACATGCTTTTAAAAATGTCTGCACATGTGAAAAAAACCAACAACAAACACACACACATAAACAAAACAACACTCCCTCCCACCCCCATCAGCTGCAAGGATAAAGCAGAAGGCTTCCCCTGGAAGTATCTTGATCACTGCAAGTCTGACTCAAATTGAAATTCCTCACTTTTCTAAATTGGCCACTTCTGTACTCAATAATGTTAAAGCAACAGCACAACCCAGACACTCAGATAATTTTCATATGCAGTCTGGACTTTGTTCTTTTTTCTTCTCTTTTGCTCTTCAGGAAAATGGAGGGCATGCACCTCAAAAGGTGTTTCCTTTTCAAGAACCTTCTCAGGTCATACACCCTGTGTACTAAAGGATGGAGAAAGTCTCTACAGAGACTGAATGTTCTGCTCTAATGTCTGCTTTGCTTTGGGGACACCACACAGACCACATTTGAGGGGTGAGGGAGAGTAGTCAGGACCATGAAAAAAGTGAGTTCAGACTGATGTTGGTAGTTACCTTGAATTAAAAAATAAATCAAAATAGTATCTTCAATGGGTTTTTAACCTTTTCTTTTTTTAAGGAGAAAAATATAAAGTAGAGCTTTTAATATAGTGTCCTGGAAACTAAGGAGATTCATTAGAAGAACAGATTTTAACACATGCAAATTTAATTTGCCATTTTGTGAAGTAAACAAGAAATGTAAACTTTAGATTGATAAGAACACACTTTATTTTAGTCTGACCAATCAGAGGAACTAGGCAGATTTTTATGGAAGACAAAAATGCAAACATATGAAAAGGTCAAAGAAAACACTATTCCTCCTAATTCACTCATACAAAAGTGCCATTTTATTTCAAATAGTAAAAGGTATCCAGAAAGACTTCATCAACATGAGGAGAAATGATTGCATCCTATTGAAAAATATTTCTTTATCTACAACAGGTTCCCTGTAAAAGCAAAAACTACTGCAAGAGAAAGATAATAGCAGGTTATTTATGAAAGAAAATGACTTTATTTTCTTCAGCAGGGCTTCTTCATAGTCCACTGGGAAAGAAACATCTACCATTCAAAACAAAGCCAGCCAGGGCTGAAACTGCACATCAGTGAGGACATTCAGGGACACATAATATTCCTGGAGTATTCTAGTGGTCAATAATACTTGAAATTAATAGTGTGGTTTAACACTGTCCTTTAGTCCTAAATGGGCTGCTGCATGTTCTGACAAGAGAATCAGGAACCAAAGTGTAAAATAAAAAGCTATTACAATCACCTAATTCCACTGCATTCTCCCTCATTTCTTATGCTCATAACAGCACTATTTAGGACTATGAGCTTAACCCATTTGAGCTGCTTCATCACCCAACAGCCAACACCAAGGGCTGGTGCTCACTGGGATGTGATGCTAGAGCCAGTCCTCTGCCAAGGACAATTCCTCCAGCTGTGGTTGAGGTGAGCCCAGCTGGAGCAGCCTGCAGCACCATGCCCTCACTGGGGGAATTGTGCATTATTTCTGCATTACTCCCAAACAATAATGGATTGTTTCAGCCACAAAGAGATGAACAAACCTTCCATTTAAATGCTTGCTGTTAAATTGTATTAGTATGCAATACTAGTGTCCATATCCTCAAAAAAACCCCAACACAAAACCAGCCAAGAGGATTTTTGTCATGGGGGAAGGGAAGAGTAAATGAGTAAACCACACTCTGCCAGCTTTATCTGTCTGTGCTGAGAATTGGGTAGCCTTGGGGATTTTTGCCTGCTGTGCTTAGTGTCCTTGACAACAAGCCAGTTTGAATTTTGGCCTTTAACTTGACAAAAATGACTTACTGAAGAGGAAGGCATCAAGCTATTACAGCCCTGTGGAGAAATTCTTTCTAAACCAGCATGCATGCTTACCCTGCCAATTCATCTAGACTATCTTCAGATTTATCATCCAGCTCCTAGGCCCCCAAATATTCCCCATGTAGTTCCTGGGTCATAAGACAACATTTTGAAAGGAAAACTTCCAACATCTTTGCTATGTCCTGCCATGGCATTTTAAGACTTGCACAGGGATCTCTTCTCAGAAATGCCTGAATTTCCTTTCAAAGAGATGTGAAACAGCTTAAACAAATGAAGCATCTCAACCTGTCATGGACCTACTGATTCTCCTTTAGCAAACATACATGCAGATTTCTTCTTCTATTACATGAACACTTCAGTATGTCTTCTGTAAATGGATATATACTAATAAACAAGTTCTAGCAAAGCTTGCTGTATGGTTTAAGAAATCTCTCTCTGTTTTTCTCTTCCCCAAATCAACTGCTAGCAGAAGAAAACATATGCACATACCTCAGTTTTTCAAAGTCCAGCATCTTAGTTTAAATTCTTGAGCTAGACTTACATGGGGAAGCTGCATTTGCACTGAAGCACCTGAAGTATGTGCACAGGTTTTCTTCTGCTGGTTTCCTCAAGGTAGATGACAATTTTTTGTCAGTGGTGGTCAGGAGACTAACAAGGAGGTAACATCTTGAATTACTGCAGCAATATCTGCAGGAACTCATTTGTAAGCACCTGAAACATCCCAGTCTGAGAGCAGTGTAAGCTTCCTCACTGCCAGCCATAACACAGGTGCTCAACGTCAACTACCCCCATGCTCAACTTCAGGCTTTCCAATAAACATGTTAAAGAAGAGGAGATGACATCAAGGTAAAAAAAGCTGGAAGCCACCAACTGTAGTGCTGTCCTGAGCATCCAAAGAGGAGGAGGCATCCTGGTGCTGGCATGAGCATCAAGGACTATAGGTGACACCTTGACAGAGACATAACCTAGAACCTAAACAGATCCACCAGAGGAGAAATGACTTTGTGGTTGTCAACAAGTATCTTGAGACTCAAGAACTCACCAACTCCTTTCTCCCTCCCCAAGTGCTGGTATAGGAAAGAACAAACCATTTTCAGTAACAGCTTGTTTTACCCTGGGAGAATAAATCAGCAACAGTTTTCATGAAAAATATCAAAGCATTAATAGAGTTAAAAGCTTTCAATGATATCCTAGAATTTGGTCTTTCTCATTGGAATATTTTGACCACTTCCAGAGGAATCATAATAGAAATGTATAACAATAAAGATTCAATTCCTAACTCAGGGAAAAACATGGCAGCTGGAATGGCCTCTTCTAGTTTTTTAAAGAAATATTCTCTTCACTCAAGCCTGAAGCAAGTTGTTCTGTTGTATCCACACCTAAACTTCCCAAGGACACTACACCAACCAGTTTAACCCCATCTGCTCCAAACCACTCTACCTCAATCAGCATGGCCCAAACCACCAATGCAGTGCACCGAGTAAACTCTAGATCCATAACTAGCAACAAGTAACCTAATCAGATCAATCCACTTTTAAGTGTGTCCACTGGTCTTGCTTCAAGTTGGGTAGCAAAGCAGTTAAACCTCCAAAACACACACACAGAGATGGTATCTCCATACAGTACTTCCTCATGCTGTGACCCACCAAGCAGACCCCAGGGAGACCACTGAGGGGGTCTCAGTTACCTTTATTTACAGTGGCAGTTTTAGTGAGTTGCTGTCAGTAAGAGGTCAACTACCCAACATACATAACATTGTGCTGTAAAATGGGACTTCCTCACTCAGAAATTGGAAACACTGCTTGTATTGCCCTGGAACTGATGCTTAATTTTGCAGCACAAAGAGAAAGTATGATGCTACAAAATTACAGAAGTGTGATAAAGCTGTTTAAGGAAACAGATGAGAAAGCTGTTCTTAGACTGGTGGGTAGCATGGAATAAAAAAGAAATCATTAAGTGCACAACCACATCCCAAACTGCATTTCTTTTTATGAAGACATTCCATTTGAGGAAAGAAAGTTTCAAGTTAGGAATAAAGTAGTTATTGTTTCTACTTTCCCTGCCTGAGGGGGAGAGTCAAACAAACTCCTTTTGGAGGTTTAATTTACTTCCACCAGGACAATAGTGCTGGCACAGCTTTGCCTTACTGGGAGAAACAGAAAAGGAGACTTGCTACCCATAGCCTGCCCAGAGGAAAAGGCTGTGCTCTGGATTCCCACCCTGGCAACCCAAGGATGCCAGCTGGCTGCAGAGGCTGAGCTCTCCACTTCCCCCCAGGAAAGCAAAATCCTTTTTTTTTTGTTGTTGAAGTCCCCCCAGTCATATGCCCCAAGACTTTTTGCCATCCCTCTCCAAGGGGCTCTGGACAGCCACTAATTTACCTTCCCAAAAATGCTACTGCTTCATTCAGGAATGGGGAAGAGAGGCAGAGACAAAGTGCCTCGCTCAGCAGTGCACAGGAAATCTGCGGGGGAGCTCAGTGTCGAGCTCCAGCCCAGTCCTCCCAGCACAACCAGGCAACCCACTCCCAGAAGACATGGAGCAGAGAAAGTCCTGATGAGAAGAAAATAATGAGACATTGATTTCAACATACTCCCAGATTACCATGCACAACAAATTTGGAGCTCCTAAACTGCGGCTTCCCACCGCGTTCCCCACTGCATGGAACCCGCTCAGTGTTCGCTCCCAAATGCCAAGGAACTGCAGTTGCTTCTCTCTGCCTTCCTGCACCAGTGTTCTTAGCCTGAAGTCCTTCTAATGTATGACCAGAAAACTACAGACAGTCTAGGAAGTATTTACAATGTATGGTACAGAGATCCCTACACAGATACTCATTGTTTCTGAACACTGGACATAAAACTGTCCAGGTCACCAATATTAGTGTTGCTATTGATCAGTCAGTTTGCTGCATTGATCAATGCATTAGTCATGAAAGGGAAGCAAAACATAGAGACATTTGTGGCATATTTTAACCTGTGCCTTTAGAACAACCCTATGTGAACACTGCTCTTATGGCAGTGTAGAATTTTATTTTCTCCTGAAAGTCACTGTATACTTGTATGTATTTCTTACATTACAAAGGCATATCTGCAAGAAGACCCAAAGTCACCTGTTTACCAGCTATTAAGTAGTCAAGTTTTGTGCACGAGACTTCCCTAAACTGTGCTGACTACAGTGAACTGGAAGTGGCATACAGGACACTTCCCTGCTTCAGCTTCGCTTCTTTCCCTTTCTTTGCCACTGCTGAGCACCATCACCTTTTCAACCAGAATCAAACTTGCCTCCTACAAATCTCCTCCAACTCTTCCCCTTACCTCACAGAAACCATCTGCTTCTCCATCATCTTCCTCACTCCTCCCCAATGCTTCTGGGCCTGTACTTTCCTCCCCTCACACCTGGCAGGGCTCTCACTTAACACCCTGCCTCCAAAACTGCACCAAGCAGCCCCACATGTTCCCAGGCCAGATCTGCACAGCAGGAACCCATTTTTTACACCCCTGAGTACTCTGAACCTCACCAAATGAGATGCTTAGAGAAGATTATTTGTATTCTCCTGTTAAACCAACTCTGTTTCTTCTGTTAAAGAAACTGGTTTTGCCATCAGCCCTTGACACAACCATCTAACCTTACACGAGATCCTTCCCCCATCCTGCTCCATCTGTGAAGTGATCCATAAAGCTTAAACTAATGCCTTTTCCTTTCCAATCTCTTCTCCATTCCACAATGGCACCAGAAGCCAGCCAGCTTTCAACACCTCAGCTGAGACCCTGCTGAAAAAGGCAGTACTGATGAAGCCAGAACACAACTTGCAGATTTTGTTGGTAGAGAAGTTCCATGTTTAAGTCCATTTCTTCACAGTCTTTCCACTACCATCTGCAACCTCCGCCTGCAAGCTACCTGGAATGGGAACATCTCTGACATCCAGCACAATGAGACTGCAGTTTTCATGAGTACTTCTGGGTGATATAACAGTATGAGCAAGAAGCACGTAAGCCTTGGAGATGATGAACCCTTTGGAACACCCCCAGGGAGCAGCAACTGCAGCAGCAAACAAAGGTTTCAGAGAAGCACATCAGTAGAAAAAGGCCACGTGCTCCACAAAGGTCTCCTGGCCTGCGGCTCCTGTCCTCCCTGACCCAGCAAATCCTAAGCAGACTTTTCAAGCACATGCACTTGCAATATCACTTTATTATTTCCATAATTTCCATGGTTTGGTAATTCTGCTGCTGTTGCACCACCCTGATGACAGTATGGATGCAAAAAGACCAAGGGCTTCACAGGAAGTTTTACTTTACTTTGCCTAGAACTGCTCCAAAGCTGTGAATATCTCTGGCTTCTACACCATCAGCAGTAGTGAAAACTCCAATGGGAATAAAAGGACCAGGCTTTTGGAGAAGTGGAGATGCACCAAGAGATTTGCATGTTCAAGACCCATAGGGGGGACAGTCATTTTCACAACATGGACCATCAGCCATTGGAATCATCTCCCCATGGAACTGGTGAAGTTCCCAACATCAAATACTTTGAAGATTCAGCTGGGCAGGGGCTTGGCCACCTTGTCTAGACTGTGCTTCTGCCACCAAAGATTGGACCAGATGATCCTTGAGGTTCCTTGCAACCTGGGATTCTATAATTGTAATCTGCCAGCCAACTTACTTGCTGAGGTTGGGTAGTTTTGTGTATTTCCAAACAGGATGCATTATTTGCTATTTTACTTCAGTATGACTTGTACCAGAATAGAAGTGACACCACTCTGTAGGAACTGGATGATCATTTCTGACAATCATCAGAGGATCCAGAACTTTTAGATACAGTCACATAAACAATCACAACATGCTGCTAATACAAATAGCTTTCTAATATATAAGGAAAAAGCAATATGTCTTCAAAAGAGTATGAGAGTTCTCCCACTGCTCCCTTCCCGTTTACACAGCAACGCTCGCAGGCAGCTGCAGACTAAGTGGTGTTTACACAGCTATTTTCAGTAGTGCAACACAAATGGTTTCTAATCACAGGAAACACAATGCAGGTAGTAAATCATAACAGAAGAGGTCCTCTGTCTTGATTTAAATCTGTGCAAATCTCCCAATAGCAAAACAGATGAGAAAGCAAAAGCTGTGCTAGCTGCAGCTCTCTGAAACAGGTAAGTCAGCACACCAGTCTCCAGCGAAGCCAAGAGCACAGCATTGCCTAACGATTCTGAAGCTCAACCTCTCCTAAAGCAATTTACTTTCTGATTAAATACAGCAATTTTTGTCACGCCACCCAGGTTTCCTGCTTGTAAAAACAGAAGATGTGTTTCAGCAAGCAGGAGATTTCTCCCATGTAGTTAAAAGAAGAGAGTAAAAAACAATAATCCGTGAAGTTGCTCAATAAGCTGAAACTTCAGCCTCTTCCAGAAAACGTTCTCAGCCAGGAGAGAAGATGAGCACAAGCTAAAAGTAACAAAAGGTTTTGATGTAGCATTCACCCTTTAAAATTAAACCCAGCAGTTTCTCTCTGTTATTTAAATGGTCTCCTCCAGCCCAGAAGAAGGGCTATGACCACAGCGTAAATTACTTAACCCACAACATTTTTATTGTCTGACTTGCATCAAAATAAGCCACATTAATGCCTGGCTTAACATTTTGTATACATCACCACAAAACTAATTTCAGATCAAACATCATCCATACAACCTAAAAATATTTCCAGCCTTCTCACATCCAAGAAAAGGATTTTCAGATTTACATTATCCTCACAAACTTTGGTCTTCTAAAGCACAAGCAGTGCAGAATCAAAAAAAGGGATTAAAAGAAAACCAGAGGTTTCTTTATTTTCTTGAAGAGCTGCTTCTGATTGATTGCATTACACACCAAAAGCAAGTTAACCTGTAACTGAAGTTTAACTACTGCTGTTTTCTCATTATTTGACAAGGTTTTCTGCAACCACAGAAACAGCTCTGTGCAGATCAATGCCAGTGACTCAGGGTAGCACCGTGGCTCCTTCAGCCCAAGACATCTCCAAGCATCCACTTGTTGCCTTTGAAAGGCTGGATTGGACCTTATTGATTAATAATTCACACAGAAACCTCAGGAAGCAGAATCTGTGTCTCTTCCCATTAAAGCAGCAGTCTCGGCATTGCCTGGCACAGCTTCCCGAAGACTTAATCCACATCTTTCAGGGAGCAACATAAGTTGGTTTACCCATGCATGCACCTCCTAAGGAGGCAAAACACAAACCCCTTTTGGTGTCACCTCCCGCATGGGAAAGGAACTTCCAAAGTCAAATGCACGACTTGCCAGTGAGAGCAACTTGCAAGGCAGGAGGAAAAAAAGAAAACCACCAAAAAAAAAAAGCTAAAAGCAATATTTTCTCTTAAGCAATCGAATTCCCCTCCTCAGCACACAGGAGGCTGGGGAGGTTTATTAACCAAAGGAAAGCAAATTATGAAAGGCTTTGCTGAAAGCCAGTCTGCCCCTGGAAATCTTGGGGAAGGTACAGAGGAGACCCCAGGAAGGGGTGGGGTGGGGTGGTCTGGTGTGCTGGAAAGGGGATGTCTCATGGACACCCCACCGCCCCCCCCCGCCAAGGAGAAGGAAGGAGCAAGGTGCTCTAGCTTGCTGGAAGTGGGTGTACAGAAGAAACCCCTCCTATGCATGGTGCACAAGAGATCACAAGAAGGACAGGGTGCTCTGGCCTACTAGAGAGGGTATCACAGGGACCATCCCACCATATAAGGGTGGTGAAGAAGAGACCCCAGGAAGAAGCACGGTGCAGGTGGGTGTGTGGAGGGAGCAATGACCTCCTTCAAGGGGAAGGTGCAGAAGACACCGCATGAAGTGGCAGGGTGCTGGGGTAAGGTGTTATAGGGACCCCCACAACTGGAAGGCACAGAAAAGCCCTTAGGAAGGTGCAAGGTGTTCTAGGGATCCCCATGGCAGGGAGGTCCCAGGAGGAGCCCAAGACGGAGCAGGGTGCCCTGTTCTCCTGGAAGTAGAAGGGAAGGCAATAATACCTCTCCTCTCCCTCAAAAAGCACCCCCCCCCAAATTTGTCTCAGCCCAAGCAGCTAGTGAAGTGCACACCGTGGCACTGGGGGGGAAGAAATATAAATGAATAAGAATTAAGACAAGCTTCCCCGGGCCACGGAGGTGGAAGCGGGCCTAATAAACGGGGGATAAAAGTTAAGTAACGATCGGAGCTCGGTCGCCCCCATCTCGGGCCCGGTCTTTCCTCCCCTGCCGCCGCCAGGCCGGGAAGGGGGCGACCTGGCGGTGAGAGAAGAGGAGCGGCCGGGCCCTTAGGAACCGGGAGAGAACACACACAACCCCCCCACCGCCGCCGTTACCTGTGAGACGGATCTTGATGCTGGAGCCGTTCCGGCGGGTACCGGGATTCGACATCGCGCCGGGAAGAGGCGTCGTCGGCGGAGGCGGCGACAGCACCGAGATCAACCGACGACCTCACACACCCCCACCATGCGGGCTCATCGCCATACCGTTCGCCCCACGGATCCTGAACCACCACCACCACCGACGCGCCCAGCCCGACCCGGCCGCGGTGAGCGCGCCTTAGCCACGCCTACACCGCCCCCTTCCTCCTCCTCCTCCTCCCGCCCCGCGTACGTCGGAGGGCGGCGACGTCAGCACGCCGCTGTGCGTCTGCCAGCAACCACCCGCCATCTTGGGAAGGTCGGAGGGTGGGTGGCACGCATGCGTTGTGAAGGGGCGGCGCCCCCTGGCGGCGAGGAGGAGGGTGGNGGGCGTGTAAAGGTGCAAGGGGGTGACGTAGATTGTATAGAGGTGCGTGGGGGTCCGTAAGTGTGGCATAGAATCTATAACGGTGCACAGGGGCGGTACAGGGTGTGGAGAGGTACACAAGGTGCCTGGTGGTAACATGGAAAGTGGCCTATGGGTGATAGAGCTATGCCAGCCTTCTCCTGCCCTGCGGCACTCGCCTGGTTTGGTCCTCACACCAGGATACCACCCATCCCAGGCACACCTCTGCCACTTGCCCAAAGCCATGTCTCCCAGCTCTTCTTCTCACCAATCACATACATCCCTGAACCAGCTCTAGGTGAGCAGCCTCAAGGATAACCACAGAAAGCCCCTTCCAGCTGCTCCAGCAAAGCCAGACCTGGGTAGCAGGTCTGCACAGTGCTGGGGAGGCTGTGGGGTGCACCCATGGTGCTAGGAAATGAAGAATTAGCCATAAAAGTGCTTTAGAAGAGACCCTGCTTCATATGCATAAATTAACTAGGTCCTAATTCTGGGCAAACAGGCTACTGTGGGCATTGTCAGCACCTTTTCCAGCTCTCCAGCAACATAAGGACTGAGCAGCCACCACCACGCTCCTCTGGGGCCAGGACAGAGAATGCTTTAATTAGAAAAACTCCTCTTTTTATGCATCTCTGGAGAGAAGTTAAGCTGCTCTGGGAAAGCAGCACAGCAACATCTCACCCTCGCTGGTCCCCACAGCTGCCCTATCCCATGGGGGGGAACTGGGTGGCTTTAACCCCCTGGAGCAGAGCACCAAAGCCAAAATTGCCACAGCAGCTGCTACCTGTTCCCTAAGGAAGAGAGCCAGGGCTGGCAGTGATCAGAGGAGAGCAGCTCCAACTAACCAGGCAAGCAGCTGCCTGTAGGTCACTCACACACCCACAACATACAGCCCTTGCTGTTCTAGCACACACAAGTCCTGATTCTCCAGTTGCCATAGGATGACTGCAATGATGCCAACCCAGCTTTGCTTGCACTATGGTACAGGAGAGCAAGGACAAGCTGATTCTCTCAAGACATCAGGCTTGTTTTTCCATTCAGGGCTTGAAGGACACTCAGTGCAGCTTAAATACCTGATGGTAGAAGTGAACAGCTTTGGTCTGAGGGACCTGCACATCTACCACAGGCTTACCTCCAGCACATACAGGAAAGAAGGAAAAAAGTCAAATGTCTCTACCTTTCCTTTGTAGTTCACTTTTAGTCAAACACCCACTCTGCTACTGCTACCCAAGCACCCATCAGGGACAGCCCTGAACAACCACGGGAGAAGCTCAGTGGGATGCCCTACACTGCAGCCCAGAGTCAGGGCAGCCCTGCAGAGCCCAGCTCCGGTCTGTGTCTCCATTTACCCTGAGAAAGCACCTACCTTAGATTCATTTTACCTAGTGAAATGTGACCCTTTCCAGATGCCATAGCAGCCTTGTCAGCAAGGAGAAGGTGCAGACAGCTGAGCCAGAGGCTTTGTGTTAACTCATGGGCACAAACAAGCGATTGTCACAAGCACTTGTTTCAGTTGTGTGTTCAGCCATTGCTTTATCAGTTTTCAGCACATAGTTTTAGATCCAAGAAAGAAAAACCCAAGCAGCACTTAGTGATTCATCAGTTCCAGTATTTTGATATCAAATAAGTGATACCCAGCAAGGAACACATGATCAGGGCTACAAACCTCCTCACAGGGCATGAAGCACTATAGACTTTAACCACCAACTCCCTTTTTCCTGAGTGACCTGGAGGAGAAGTGCATAAATCCTCTGATGAACAGATCCAGGGTGGAAGAAGAGGTTCTGCTTCCTGGAGAGAAGATTTTTCCCTTCAGATTAAGCAACCTCCCATTGCTTCTGAGGAAGAAAAGCCTTGAACCTACCCAGGGTTACTTTGAAGAGCCAAACCCCTTAAGAGCAGGGAGGAGGAAGATGCCATCTCTATCTTGCATGGACCAAATCCCTTGAGATAGCTTCAAGTCCCTTGGACTGAAAGGTCCTAGCAGAACCTTCCACAACCCATCAGAACTACAAGGATGGATCAGTGCCCAGCAGCTTGTTATGAACCTGCAGCACTTAACATGTGTGCAGTGCAGTTGCTGGCTGCAGGGGTGGACAGAGCTTGCTGCAAGCTGGGCTTGAGAGCCACATCAACTCCATCCTCACCTTCTGCTCAGCCTGCAGCTAGAGACCAGAGTGGAGGGCTTGGGGAGAAGCACCAGCAGAAACCTGAAATACATGTCCTCAACAGTAAAGGGCAGCTCAAGGCAGAGCCAGATCCCATGGGCTCCAGGCTAGTGGATAGCATTTGGGAAGCTGAAGTGGGAGGTGAATTAGCTCCTGTGGCAATAGCTGCCTCCAGTCTTCCTGCCAAAGGACTAGGATCTACTCCTGTGTCCTGATCCTGATGATTCCACATGAAACAGCACAAGTGACAGTGCAGACCTTCCCCTGTCCCTTTCCTTCTCTGCTAGAATTGTCTCCTCTCACACACTGAGGTGGTTTCACCTGAAAAAGTGTGAAATCTCAGCTTTTCAGAGCTGCTTCAACCACTTCAAGTCAAGCCTAGAAGTTCCAGCAGCAAGACCCACTCTGCTCTCCAGCAGCTTAATGCTGACAGAAAATTTCTGGCTGCACTTTCCACACAGATGTGCTCAACTGCTCCAACTGCATTTCTTCAGGGCCTTAAGACACTCTGGAAAAGTTTATACTGTTTGCAACAGCAGGTTGGGGGGGAAGATACCAAAAAGGCAAGAAGTACAAAGCCAGAAGTGCAATTTATTGCCAAGTATCAACAGTAAAAAGATTCAGAGACTCTTTGCTCCTCTTGGTTTGGCTGTCTGAGCTCCAAGATACCTCCACCCACCAGCTCAGGGCTGTGTAGTCCATCTTCAGAAGTTGTAGTCTTCCTTCTTCACTGAGAAGTCATAAAGTCCATCTTGGCCAATCTCAGGCTGCAGGTCAAGATTTTCCTAAGAGGAAGATGCCAGCCATCAGATAAAGGTTCTGCATCTTAACAAACCTAAGCTTTTTACACCAGAATTTTACCTGAAGCTTTCTCCTGGTTTATTCTTTTGAAAAATTCTGCTGCTGCAGCAAGCTGTTCAGCTCAGCTTGCCTCTAACAGGACCCTCAGAGGCCAGACAAAGTCCTCTTGTCCTTTACAGCACACTGAACCTGCAGTGTCCCTGCATCTCTCACAAAAAGCAGCCAAGCCTACAGGCTCAGACACCAGAGGCAGAACTCAGCTGAAATAGCCTGCTGGGAACAGCAACAAGCCAGGACTGCTTTGGAGAGATGTTCCCACTGCCATCCAGCCCCACAGGCAGGTGCCTGTGTGTAGGAAAGCTTCCTCTACACCCTCTTGCAGAGACATCCTGCAGCCCCTGTTCTAGGCAAAGGACTAAACCAGCCATTTCCTCCCTGCTGCTGCAGTTCACATCCAGACTGAGCCTCAACATCAAGATCTGCCAAGCCACTAAGCCTCTTCCCTGGTGTTTCCCCATCTGCAAGACTAAGGCTAGGACCAAGCATGATATCTGTGACAGTCATTCTAGCTGGTGTCCTAGCCTCTTTTTCCGTAAGTTCATTAGCAGGAGAAGGGTCAAGTAAATCATGCTCAGGTTGCACTTAGCTATCAGCTGAGTAGGAGGCTTCCATTCATAGTGACAGGCTAGCTCAGCTCTGAAGGAGGAAACTTCACATTTGGTATTCATATCACCAACTGCAGTAACTCCAGCTGATGCCAGTTTAAATTCCAGCAGCAAGATGTTATCAAGGCATCCATAGCTCTTGTGCAACTCCTCAGCTGACAACCTGGGGCTTTTACAGACCTTGAAAAACAACTGGAACTGGCTGAGAGGATTACCCTAGTCATGCAGTGGTCTCTTCCAAAACCCAATTTCAGCATCCTTAGTCTGTGCTTCATTCCAATGTATAATAGCTTTATATTTTCAGAGGAGAAAGAGCAAGAGCTCACGTACCTCAGAGAAATATTTCTCTATGATATTGAGTGCAGCTCTGTAAACCATCTGGTTGTCATGGGTTTGCAAGGCTTCAATTTTCTCCAGGCCACCAAGCTCTTCCACCAGCAGACACAACCTATCTGTTGCTCCCACCTTCTCAGCTGCCTGTAACATCAGATAACCAAGCAGGAAAATATAACCTTGTGTCAGTAACAGGTCTGAGATGGTCTTTACAGGAACACCCTGATCTACAAACCAAAGGACAGCAGTCACTGCCTTTGTGGTCCCTGCCTGATCCCAGGGATATGAAACATCAGTCCTGCACAGAGGTTTGACTGCCAACCAAACCCTACTCAGTCATATGCACACACCAAGCAGCAGCAAGTGTCACCTGCCACCCACCATTTCATTTGCAAAAGCCATTTCACTGGCTCAGAGGTGCTACAAGAAACAGGCTTTCAAGTGAGAGGCACAAGACATCAGCTGGCAGAGAGCTGAGCTGAAATGCCTCCAGGACTACATGGTCTTAAGCAGCTGTATATCTGCAAGACCTTCACCTCTCTCCAGCTTGGCTATTAACACATAACCTCTTTCCCTTTCCAGAAGGAGACTAAAGTCACAGGAGATGAGGAACACAGTCTTGTTGAGCCTTTTGGACAACTTAAAGGTGTCCAAGAACAACTTGGACCTGAAGTCTTCCTTCTTACTCATGCAAGACCAGCAGCTGCTGTTCTAGCTACAGTGTGAGCATTCAGCTACTCACACTGTAGACTGCTCTTCTGGAGAAGGAATGCAAGAGAAGATCTTACCAAGAAGATATTTGAAATGGTATCCAGAATGATGAGGATGGTTTTGCTGTCTTTGGCCAAGAGCAGGTTGAACAGAGGTTTGAGGACCCCAGACTGGATGAGCTCCACCACCTGCTCCACAGTGCCTCCTGTTGTGAAGTTGGCCACTGCCCACACACCTTCCTTCTGAGCTTTGAAGTCCCCCTGGAAGAGCAGCACAGCGAAGGCACTTCACTTGCTGCTACAGCACCAAGCTTTAGCATGCCTCTAAGACCAGCATGAGGTGAGGACAGCCATTTCTCTCAGGTTCAGTTTGGGCTGACCCACTTTCCTCAGCACTTGGAGTGATGGGTGGACACCTGCAGAGCTCCAAGCCATGTACTGACAAGTCTAAATGCCAAGGCTGTTCCAAGAGCAACAGCTTTGAAGCAGATCCCTCAAGGGGGCACACACTGTGTGCTTCACAAACAAGGCATCATAGCCCTCATGAACCTCAGCATTGCTTCTGCACAGCTCTATATGCAGTGCTGTACCCCTCTCTTACCTTGTCAAGCAGCTCCACCAGGGGTGGCAGTAACCCACAGGTGATCAGTTGCTGGATCTGCTGGCAAGGTCCTGCTGCAACGTTACTTAGTGACCAGGCAGCTTCCTTCTGTATCGTTGGCTTTGCATGGCGCAGGAGATGGGGCAGGACAGCCAGGAGACCAGCATCAATAGCTGCCTGGGTCTGTTCATCTGTCCCTGTGACTACATTCCCAACAGCACGGAGAGCTGGAGTCTAGGCAGAGATTAAAGGAGTGAGGAGGATCCTTACCAGAAAGGCCAGTGACATCTTTCACTAAGGGCTTGATCCTCAAGATAAAGAAAAAAGCTGTGGGCCATTACTGTTACATTTACAGATCTGTCATCCTCCTATTTTGCTCTGCACAGCTTTCTGGTCTCTAACCAGTCTGCCAGTCACAGCAAGCTGGAACAGAGCAGTAGCTTGACCAGCAACCATTTAGTACTCCAGGCTGAGAAGATGTCAGCCAGGACTAGCCACAGAGTAAGGAGATGTTCCCTCTCCTTTCAGCTGTTCCCACATTAAGGGACCAGAGGCTGGAGATTGCCAATGGTTTCCTACCATAATGATCAGCTCTGGGCTGGCCATTAGCTCCACCAGCCTTGGGAGGATCCCTGTGTCCACCACGATTTGGATGCGATCATTGGAGCTGTCGGTCAGGTAGGAAAAGGCCCAGCAGGAGTCAGAGATGATGTCCTTGTCCTCTTGCTGTAGGAGGCAGGTGAGGGCTGGCAACATCATTTTCACTGCATCCAGGGGAGGGCAAGGGTTCTTGTTCCTGCACAGGTTTGATATTGTCCATGTGATGTTCCTCAGGAACCCAATCTGAAACACAAGGGAGGTGTGAGATCCTCACTGCTGTAACAAGTGAGGAAGAAGTAGTGCCCTGGTCCCTGCAGCTCAGATGTTACTCAGTAGCCAGAAGCAGCCTTCTTGGGGGCTGAGGTTTCTTTGAAGAAGGGAGGTGAAACATCTAAGTGACTAAAACCACAGATTCACCTTCTCCCTCCCCAATATTAAGGTCCAATGTCTTCAGCTCTGGTGGTGTGACAGGCTACTATGACCAAAGGTGCCAAACAGCTTCTTTGCTGGGTCCTTGGACAAGTTACAGAGCATTCTTCAGACACAATCAGGAATTCATGTTAGTATTGCCACTAAAATATTAGCAGCTGATTGTTCTAGAGTAGGACACTAAGGATTTGATGAAGTTTTATCAGGCAGTTCATCCCAGCAAGGATGCTCCCAGGAGAGCAGTGGAGCTGCATTCAAAACATTGCAGGAACCCAAGGTGTGTGTACACATGTGAACAGGTCTCTGGTCATGTTTCTTCTAAGAGAGTGTTTTCTTAACACTACCCTGGAAGGCCATAGTGATGCCTACAGAAATCATACAGCTTCCACCACACTCAGGAAAGGGAAATCTGGAGGCACTGGTAACACTGTTACAACTCCTGAGAGCTTCTGAGTCCACCTTATACTTCTCTGAGAAGGTTCCTGTCCCTCAGACACCAAGAAAGCATTGGGGCAGGCCCCACTGCAGAAGAGCAGAGATAAACCACAAATCCAGTCATCTAGAGCTCCCCAGAAAACAGCAGGAAGAGGCTTGAAGAACAAGTTCAGCCTTTCCACATGAATATGCAAGTCTACTTTGCACCAGTTTCAGCTTATTTCTAGCTTGAGATAGTCAAAGCTAGGAAAGCTAAGACTAGAAGACCTCACATAGCCTTGAAGGCTACCTGCTTGGCATCCCAGTTTTATATCTAGCCAAGAGGCAAGGCCATTAGAAACAGCTGAGGACAAGACCTCACTCAACTAGGCAAACATCTTGTGGTTCCTAAGGCAGATGATAGACCACCATTCACCCATTACCCAAGTGATGAAGAGCTGTTAGGAAAATGAAGATTATTTACTGGAGTTACAGGTGACACCAGAGCCAGCAAGGGTGGAATCACATTGCAATTGATAAGAGCATCTCTGTATAGAGGACCATCACCTGCACAGATGAAAAATGCTTGTTTATTGCATCTGCCCAAGTCACAAGACACTCAGCATCAAAGAGCTGGGTGACTGGGCTCACCAGCAAACACCATTAAGTATTTGCAGATGGAGACTATTTACCAGGTAGGCTGGAGTGCCATCATGGTTAATTTGTGGCAGGCTTAACCAGACATGACCCATTTTCTCCCTCCCTACTGACAACAGCAGTGGGTTAAACCATCCCAGCAGGATGGAGTCTTTCACTTGACCTTGGCCAAAATCCTCTTGCAGAGCCAATGCAGAAGCTCAAAGTCTGCCAAGCCACGTGAAGGGACTGAAGGGTTTCAACAGGGGCAGCAGCCTGGAGGCAAAGATGCAGGAGGACAAGGCTCTCCTGAGGAACATCAACGTTTTTATCTCCCCAGCACTGGTTTGGACAGTGACCCCTGCATGCCCCTGGCCTGGAGACCTCTGCTTACCTGCAATGTTGCCCAGAGCCCACACAGACTGCTCACTGATATGCATGTGTGGGGAGGACAGGAGGGAGATGAAGGCTGGGACAGCACCACCCTCTACCACTGCTCTGGTGTGGTCAGAGGTGCCAGAAGCAATGTTAGTCAGTGCCCAGGCTGCTTCAAACTGCAGAGGAGCATTGTCAGCATAGGTCAGGAATTCAGCCAGCCTGGGGATGATCCCCAGCCCGATGATCTGATTGATAGGGGGGTCTTTCTGCCTGGACAGCAGTCTCCTGCAAGACAGGACACAGCACAGCCTGCCATGAGAAACCCCATATAGTGCCATGACAGACCAGATTGCTGATGTGCCAGCTCCAGCCTGCCAAGGAAACACCAGCAGCCATGGAGCCTCCCCTGGATCCTCAGGATACATCCCTGTCATCAGCTGTGTGATGATAGCACCATGTGATCCTTCCTACACTCACCCAGGTGGGGACAGCCCTGCTCAGCAGTGACCCTGAGAGCCAGGCTCTCCAGCCCTTGTTCAGCCCAAGCCTTTGGCATTTGCTTTCTTGTGGGATCCAAGAGCGTCCCTGCCCCAGCACAGGTACAGCAAAAGGGGCAGCTCCAGGAGCCACAGCCAACCCCTTGATGAGGTTCAGCCACGCAGGTCCCTGTCATGGGTACTGCAGATAGGGCCAAGCAAAGCCTGTGGGGCACGAAACAGGCACCAGCCAAGGTCCCTGAGGGCAGTTCAGGTTACCAAGCTCCTTTCTTCTTCATGATCTCTTCAGATAGCTCCTCAAACACGAGGAAACTTTCTGCCAAGAGTCCTCACCACAGCTCCGCCTCCCTCCCAGCACAGAGCAGCCATGCAGCATACCTGGCAGCCTGTGTAGCCAGCAGCTGCAGCTCAGGGTTGCTCCCATTCACAGCTTCCACGATTTCCTCTAAGGACAGCTGAATCTGTGTCACAGGGAGTGATTCAGAGTCAGACAACAAGGCAGGACTCCCTGTGGTTTAATCTCCACAGTCAATCAGCTGTCTAGACCCAAGTCAGTCACCACTTCATATCTAAGCAATGTCTGCTCTTTATGCAAGGCAGTTTCGAGATGAGGCAGAGGAAGAGAATCCACAAAAGCCTTCGAGGCAACTAATCCTTGTAATCAAGCACAGAAGGAGTCACTGACACCATAATGGGTCTATGAGCTCAGTAATTAGCCCTCAGTGCACAGGGAGCCAGACAAGAGCTCCACCAGGTCCCAGAGAGCTGGAGCACCAGCCTGTTCTACCTGCCATTGAGGGAAGCCACACAGGACATCATCTCCATGTAAAAGAACACAAAAAGGCCAGGCAGCCTAAACCACTGCCCAGCACTGGCCATGGTGATCAGGAACAGAACTGGCCATTTAACCCAGCTCACCTGAGCTGGACCTGGTAGTGGTCCAAATAAATGATACCTACTGCCCAAGCAGCAGAGCTCTGCTCCTGCCTGGGTGCAGAGAACCCAGCACTCACCTCATTACTTTTGTCTTCTGCTGGAGAGAGATTCTCATCCATCAGGCTGAAGGAGATGCTCCTGCGCTTCAGGATCTGCTCATCCTTCTTGGCCTTCCGCAGCTCGATGTTCACCTCCACTCTCTGCCTCCGCAGGGCCTGGGGGGGAGGTGAAGGGACATCACCCCCTGCCCCAAGTAGCTCAGCTCCACAGCCCCCTGCCCCAAGTTTCCTATGAGGGGTCCAGAGAGCCAGCATCTGCTCTTGGGCAGCTCTTTGCTATGGCCCAGGAGCACTATGTAGGAGATGGGACACAGTAAAGCCTCTCACTTGGTGTTTCCCAAGGACACAGACTGCTGGATGAACCAGAAACAAGTGGGTGTTTTTAGAAGGAGATTTGCTGAACCTGAAAGACAAACTCATCTCCTCTACTAGCTTAAAGGAAGCTGACAGATCCTATGGTCTGACATCCCATATCAGCCTCCCCTCCACAGGGAGAGCTGCTGCTGAGAGCTCAGCAGGCTGGGGCTGAACCACCTCCCTTCCCCAACACACCCCAGAGTCACCCACCCAAAACTCACATCCCCCTTGCCTGTGCCACCACACTTCTCACAGCCCAGCCAGCTCCACACCACATCTCAACAGCTAACCAAGCATCCCTAGTACTCACAGCTGTATCCTTGCCCTTGTTCTTGAATTTCTTCATCCTCTTGCTGTGCTCCTTTGCTACTTGCATCTTGACAGGTTTGAGAGAGGTGCCAGCTGAAAGCCTTCATATCATTTGGGGATTCAGGACAGAGCAGAGCCAGGTCACAATTGCACCAGCAACATCCACCTCCATCCCCAGGGGCGTCTGGGACCCTCCCCCCCCAACACTCCCACCACCGTCCTGGACTATACATTTTCTTCCACACCTCCCCAGTACAGGAGATGCAGGAGGTCCTCTGCCCTAAGCAGAGCCCAGGAGGATCCTCACAGGCTGCAGCTGAGCCACTGAACTAAATGCAAGCACAAACTACTACTTAACACCAGGCTACAAAAATTACAGCTGCTGCTGGAATCCCAGGAGGAAGCTGGCCACACCACTGCTCATGGTTACAGAAACACCACCTTCCTCTTCTTCTGATCCCAGGGCTTGAAGGCTTACTTGGACACAAAGCTGAAGCCTGGCAAAGCTTCCTGCCTCCAAAAGCAACAACTTCAGGTCTCATTTAAGGGCAAGTAGCCATGTTCAAGCTTACCCTCTCACCCCACCACACAGCCCAGCTTGGCTTCCTACACTGGAACCCCACTGGTGAAAACACAAGGTCACATGCAGTGGCATGAAATGACCAAGTTCAACTAAGCAAAGAGCTCTGCTGAAAACTCAGTTACTAACTAGGGCTGCCAGGTGAAAACCATTAGAGACATCTTTCCTAGTGAGATAACCACCAACCTACACACAGAGAAGATCAAGAGCAGGCCTTCAGACAGGGTTTTTGTCAGAGAAAGCTAGGTTTCCATGCAGCAGAAGCAGTGATGTTCTCAGAGCAGCTAAACCCACCCAGGGCCCCCTTAAAGCCATGCTGCATAGGCAGGCACAGAGGCTGATCACCCACACATGGTGCATCTCCACCTTCCCTCCAGCCTTACAGCAAACAACTCACTCTCCCAGAGCTCCCCAAGGCTGGATCCCAGCAACATCAACTCTGAATGCCAACACAGCAGCCAGGCACCAAGCTGTAGCCCTCCCTCAGCTAACAGAGGGGTTAGGACAAGCCACTTCTTGGTTCAAGCCAATTAAACCCCATAGACTTAAGCTCTACACTCAAACCTCAAGGACAGCTTCAGCCTCCCTTCTTGTTTCTTCTCCAGAGGAAGACACTTAAACGCCAAAATGCCTCTCCTTTCTGCAGAGTTTCCTCCACCCCCACCTCAGCAGAGGTGCACTACAAACCACATACTGACATCAAACAAGTGGAAGGTCTAGCACAGCCCAAAATAGCCAGGAAAGTCCAACCAGCAGCCCCACACTTACCAAAAGTTAAAAAGAAACACCCAGCATCCCAAAGACCCAAAATAAAAACCACTCACCTTAACTCTCTCTCATACCCATCACCCTCAGACTGCCTCTTTTATTGCCCTCATGGAGCCATGTCCTTCCTGGTTCCTCCCCATGATTGGTTCTTCCCAGGACAGCCCCCCTGTCCCATTATCTCCAGCTGTTGTTGTGACATGACCACCTGGATGGAATCAATGAAATGGTTTAGGTTGGAAAAGACTTCTAAGATTGTCAACTCCAACCATTAACCTAACACTGCCAAGTGCACCACTGGGAGATGTGGACAGCAAGATCCACCTGGAGGAGGAAGGGTGGTGATGCCTTCCACTGTGAGCAGCTCTCCTACCTGGGCTGCCCTGTTCAACCCTTCCACACCTCCTCCATGCATCTACACTTTGCCCACTTTGGCCTTGTTTGTGGCCAGACCCTTCAAGGGAGAAGCCAGCCTGCACCTGTGCAATGTCCCAGGACACAGGGGACAGTGTGTGTGCTGCCTCTCCATCACTGTGCAGCTGAGGGGGAGTGCATGGGATGGGCAGTCTGGGAATGCTCCTTTTTGTGTCCAGGCAGCTGGAAGGTCCTTGTGGGAGGTGATGGAGGCCAGGAGGACAGCCACCTTTGGTTAGTGGGGACCAGGACCATGGAACCAGGTGGTAGCTGAGGGCAATCAGCTGAGCAGAGGTTTCAAGGAGGCTTAGGCAGGATTAAGAAACTCTGAACAGCGATAGGCACTGAGCTGCTGGCACAGGTGGGAACCCAACCAGGCTGTGGCAGGAGGTAGCATAGAAAGAAATCCAGCAGGAACTTATTATCTCCATGAGTCCTTTAGATTTTGGGCAGGAGCTGCTGGGCAGCTCTTATCACTCTACATGGTGTGCCTGTCAGTCTCCATCAGCTTTAGGCAAGAGGTGGTTTGCAGTCACAGTGCCCTAACACCAGTTACATGCTGCTACTTCAGCTGCTTGCACAGCTTGCCCTCCTACCCATGCCAACACTCCAGCCAGCAGAGACCACAGCATCCATCCCAGCCCTCAAACAACTACTCACAGGGGCTTGGCTACAGTGCTGTGGGCAGCTCTGGGGACTCTGAAGCACTGAGGACACCTGGGGTTCACAAGTCCTTCAAGTCATTACCCTTCTTACCAAAGCCAGTAAAAACTGCTCAGTGTGTGTAGAGGTGCCAGCCTGGTCCAGCCAGTGGGGAGAGGAGAAGCAGTGTTTACCTGATGGGTAGGGAAAGCAACTATTAAAATATTTAGTTCAAACCTGATTGTAAATTACCTGGCATCTTTTTCAGCGAGGGAGATGGGGAGCACAATGTTTCAGTGCTGTGGGATTGTGGTGGGAGATGGATGGGAGCAGCACCCACTGCTGGAGTCTGCACCCTCTGCACACCGGGAGCACATCCTGCACCCTTGCACCCTGCCAGCAGAGTACATGGGAGTGATTCAGACTGAATTAGTATGAGTTACAGGGAATGAGTATTTCACTGTGCAGCTATTTCCAGCGTGGAAATACCTAGGGAAATTCACTCTGCAATACCCAGGCTGCACTAAGTCTTGGATTCAAATCCCAGGGTTGTACCAGTTCTCCCTTTCCAGGCAAATGAAAGGAGTTGTGTGAAGCCTTGTGCAGAAGCTGCTGGGGAGAGCTTTGAGAGAAAACCTCCAGCTCAATCTGTGGGAAATTAAAAAGCAGTTGTGCTAATCCTGGGAGCTGTATTTTTAAGCTTCAAGTGCCACCAGTTGCATTATCTTGGTTTTTTGGCTGCTCGAGGCAGGAAAATCACATTTCAATTGCTTTTTAATTCAGCTTAATCTGGTGCAAAAGTTAATGTGCACCCTCTAATTTTGTTTCCTGAGCGGTTTTGTTTCAGCTAATTCCTAATCAGCCAACGCTAAATCAAAACAGGCCTGGCTCGAGCTGAAATAGATGAGTCCTTGCAGCCTTTCCAAGCCATTTAATTAAATTGGCTTAAAATCACCCCCCAAGATAAGTGGGAGCAGCCTGCTGCACAGGCCAGCCCCCAGCAGTTCTCCTCTGCCTGGGAGAGCTCTTGGCCAAGGTGCCACAGGATACAGATGCTCAACAAGGCTGCGAGAAGTTTGTCGTTATCCTGAGCTGCTCTTTCTCTTCCCTCTCTGCTCCCTCTCCACCTGCCAAGCACAATCAGCCCCATCCTGTTTGGTTTCTCTGTCACTGCCAGTGCAAGGAGGGAGAGAATGGGGAGAGAAAAACACAGATTGATTAGCAAACCTCCTTGCCAGCCTTCAGTTCAGCCACTGATGGCATGAGAGGTGGCACCGCCGAGCACCACGAGCAGGCAGAGGATGAGCTGGGCTGATTTCAACCCCGTGCTGAGGACATGGGCAGATCAATATTTGCCCAATGGGAAAGGGAACAAGCTCTGGAGGCAAAACACCCAACCATTTCAGTTTTCAGGATAATAAAAGGGTATCACAGCTAATGGAGAGGAAAGGAGATAAAACCCTAAATCTACATGACAGTGTCCCCTGAGCTCAGCTTTGTGTGCTGAAGCTGAAAATCCACACAGTGACAGGTAGGAAGAGCTGCAGTTCCAGGTTAGAGATTTGCTCTGTGGCTGCTGTCTCCCACCCTGCTGCCCTTCACCCGGTGCTCCCATCTCAGCACTGCACCTTGGTTAGACTCTAACTTGTGGCAGACTGGAAAACACCAGTTTTAAGCCCTGAGATGATGGTTTTTCCTCCTCTGTTTTTTTTAATGTCTCTTTAACAGGTTTACCCTCATGGCATGTGGAGAAAGGTCCTGGCCAGGAGAGGTGTCAGTGTGTGGCATCAAATCATAGTTTGAATGCAGAGATGTTGCAAAAGTGTCACAAAGTCTTGATGGATTTGGCAGTGCTTCATTTATGGTTGGACTCAATGATTAGCCACGGTTGGGCCACAAAAATGATCTGAGGGCTGGAACCTCTCTGCTCTGAGGACAGGCTGAGAGATTTGGGGTTGTTCAGCCTGGAGAAGAGGCAGCTTCAAGGAGACCTTGTTGCATTCTTTCAGTACTTAAAGGGGACTGTTGAGAAAGATGGGGACAGACTTTTTAACAGGATCTATTGTGACAGGACAAGGGGTGATGGTTTTAAACTAAAAGGAGTTTTAGACTACACAGAAAGAAGAAACTTGTTTCCATGAGGGTGGTGAAACACTAGTCCAGTTACCCAGAGAGATGGTAGATGTCCCATCCCTGGAACCATTCCAGGTCAGGTTGTCTGGGGCTCTGAGCAACCTGATCCAGCTGAAGATGATCCTGCTTACTGCAAGAAGGTTGGACTAGGTAACCTCTAAAGGTCCATTCCAACCCAAACTAGTCTGTGATAGTATGATCTTTAGGGTCTTTTCCAGCCTAAATGCTTCTATGATTCTACCTCTGCAGCTGAGTTAGAAGAGGCAGGAAAGAGCCTGGGCTCCATCTTGGGAGGCTGCACAACCACAGCAGATGGCCAGAGCAATCTTCTGCAAAAGGAGAACCTCACCTGGCAGAGAGCAAGCAGAGGTAGTGATTCCTGCCAACCCCCTGGACCTCTGCTCTCAGACAGCATATTTTCTCTGTCAGCTTTAATGTAGCACATTAAGTTAACATCAACAAATTAATTTTACTTATTAGTTACAGTAACACCAAGGAGATACCCATTTGGGCTCCTGAATCAGCAGCCTAGGTAACTGCTGGTGGATGTTGGGCAATTCCCAAGTGCAGCAGGGATGGAGCTTGGAAATTCCTCTTTTTTCTGTTGGGATGTTTCTCCTGGCACACAATCCCTGAGGGAGGCAGCACTAAGTCTGCAGCCTGCACCAGTTCCTCCTGAAGAGCAGACATCAGGCAGGCACTGACCTCCCTGCTGCCAGCCATGAGATTCATTTCAGTCCTACTGTTGGTGTAGCAGCCACGGGTTTGAAGGGAGATCAGAGCTGCATTGTGCCAGGCACCAAGCAAGCCCAGAGTTAAGTGACATCCCTAGAATGTTACAGTCAATCTAATCAGGACACGCAGAAGGTGGGAGAAGGGATTTATTGTTATCCTTCTCTTACTGCTGAGCCAGAGGCAAAGCCCAGCTCCACAGCTGGATTTCCTGAGGCTTAAGGTGCAGCTTGTTGTTTCTCTTAATTTAGTGTAGGAGCCTCAAAAACTATGGTCCTGCTTTGCTTCCCCTCTCTTGATTATCTTCCCCTCCCTTGATTCTCTCTCCCTCCCTTGCTTTTCTCCCCCTGCTCTGCTTTTCTCTTCCTGTTCCTCTGCAGTGGGGAGCTGAGGGGGTTTGTGACTTCAGACAGCTCATTCAAAGGGAAAGCAAGCCATGCAAATAAAGGAAGAAGTTATGTTTTTCCACCAGTTTGGTTGAAACAGCTCCTGCTATGGCCATGGGATCATTAGAGCTGGTAGACAAGGAGGTGTCTCCAAGGGTGGGTGGGATTGTGGCATCGCATCTTGGCGTTGCTGGCTGTCGTGGCAGGTCAGGGCAAACTGGTTCCCAGTCCAGTGCCTTGTCCTTGATGCTGGTAAAAGAATGTACTGGGGCTCTGCAATGGGGTGACATCAAGAGAAGGGAAACCTCTCTTAAAGGTAGCTTCATTTTCTCCCAAATACCTGGGAATTTGGCCCATTAAAGTGAGTTTGACAAACATCAACTCTGCTGTGGTCTTCTGCTGCAGTGTGGGACATCTCCATTCCCATGATCCTAGTTCCTGTTTGTTGGGGGTCTTCATAGAACCATAGAACCATTTAGGTTGGAAAAGACCTCTACAATCATCAACCTCAACTGTCTACCCTATACTCCATGCCACTAAAACATGTCTGAAGTGCCACATCTACACCTTTTTTGACCCCTCCAGGGATGGTGACTCCGTCACTGCCCTGGGCAGCCTGGGCCAATGCTTAACCACTCTTTTAGGGCAGAAGTTCCTCCTGATATCCAACCTAAACCTCCCATAGTGCAACTTGAGGCTATTTCCTCTTGTCCTATCACTTCTTACCTGGGAGAAGAGACCAACCCCACCTTCCTCCAACAGGACCACTCCCACAGAAAAAGGGGTGCTAAAAAACCCAGAAGAATATTATACAGAAGGGATCTGTATTTATTGATGAAGAACCCTGCCAGAGTTGGGAATTCCCTGGGAATGAAGGCAAAGGGAACTGCTGTGCAGGAAGAGAGCTCGTGAGGAAGGAGCTAACATGGTGAAGTGTAACAGCAAGCCATGATCCCACCAGCAGGGCTGGAGTTGGTGGGAGCTAACAGCCTTGGGAAGGGGAACAGCTACCCCAGGGGTTGTGGGAGCTCTTCCCACTTGCCCAACACAGCTGTTAGTGTCCATTAGGCAGATGGTGTAAGTGGATGCCCCAGAAAACCAGCAGAGCCCTGGAGGGCCTGTAACTCCACACCAGGCTGAATATTAAGGAGCTAATTTTAACTTCTAAGCAGTATCCTTTCTGCCAGCCATGGAGGGATTAGAGTAACAGTTTTTGAAATTAGTTAAAAATAACATCAGACTTAATCATAGTTATTTATTAAATCCATTATCCCCTGTCAGTTAGGGGACACTAATTTGTTCAGCTGCAGAAACTAGAATCACCTATGGCCAAAAATCTTACTTAATTTTTTTTTTCCTAATGGGGCCCAGTAATGATTATACCTTTAGTCCCTGAATCTGGAACTGAAGGAACTGAAACTGAGAAATCTACCATGGATTTGGGGCTGAGGCATAACAGAGTGTTGGACAAACCTTGGGCTCAGTGGAAGAACACATGATTTTGTATGAATCAGGCATGACATGGTACCTAGTGGGTGAAAGGCTAAAAAGTGGAGCACCTTGTAAAACATGTAGGGGAGACAAACCCCATGAAAACACCAGAAAACCCACATAAATCATGGGGTCTTGAGCCTCTAGATGCCACTTTGCTGTTGGGAAGCCTGCCTGTGTCTTAGTTAGAGGAGATGACCTTTCCTGTTCTCTGAGCACACTGTGTTGTGCCTGGGTCTCCTTGGTGGGGAGGGCTGCCAGAGGCTGCCCACCTTGCTCTGGCTCCTCTGACTATCACAGCAGAGGACAGCAGACAAACAGAAATGATGGCCTTTGTTTAAAATGTGTATTTAGGGGTCTTTGTTGGAAATGCTAAGAGGAGGATTCAACATCTGTGTTCCACCTGATCCTAGGAGCTGAAGATACTTTTTGCTAAGACTGGGATGGGATATTCATCTCTGTTTCAGCAGCTTCACTTCTCATACACACACAAATTTGGTTCTGAGCTTCTGGGGGGCTTCTCAGTTCCAGCTCACTGTTCCATCTCCTTCCTGCCACTCAAATGCTCTAAGGTCTGTCCAGAGCAAACTGGTGGGAGCAGCTCCCTCTGCAGTAGTGCAGCCCCTGGGCAGCACAGTCATGCTGGTGGGATCCTCCAAGTAGATTTATTTTAAGTGGGGTGGCTGATATTCAGGGAATAGAGCTGTAAAATTATGTACTCAAATCCTGCACATCACTCTGAGAGGGCAAGTAACATGTGGTCCTTTTTTTTGAGGCTGAGGTACACATCTCCCTGAGAAAAAGGGCAATAAGGGGAGGAGGAATGGCAGAGCCCCCTCCTGCTCAGTCCATCTTGTCTATTCTGCTGCTTCTGAATTTTACAGGCAGGGTAAAGTGAACAGCAAGTGATTCCCCCAAACACACCTAGTGAAGGCCCTAAAGACCTGCTAAAGAAACTGCTGATTGCCCATGCTGAGACCACGGCAACCATAGCTCATGGTGAGGCATAAGGCTGTGCTTTTATTGGTGTCCTCACCCACAGCTGTGAATGGTGGACCAGAGGTAGGATGGAAAGAAGCCCCAAGTCTCTGCTGGAAGAGTCTGACCCAAGGAGAGTCCCAGGCTGGGGCTGAAATTGAGTTGAGGCTGACTCAGTCCCACTGCTAGAGGCTGGGAGACATCCCTGTCCAGGATGAAGCTGTGGCTCCTGATGGTCTCTGGCTAGACATAAAGACCTGAGGCTAACAGCTGGAGCTAGAGAAGAAGAACTAACTGATAGACCTGTTTCAGATTTGGGGTGAGCTCTGATGGTTTTGGCTATCCCTGACCTCGTGTCAGATACATCTGGAGAACTAAGGCAGGACAGACAGGAAGGGATAGGCAGGTACACTAGCTGTTGGTCCCCACTCCCTTCCAGATCTGGGCAGAGACCTGTCTTCTGGCTGGTAATACTCCTCTGCTGTTGGCAGATGCAGCTAAACCCTGGTGGAACAGTTGGCTTAGCCCTTTGTACAGCTGGTCCACCTAGAGCAGAGGCACCCAGCAGAGCTCTGTATCTCTCCATGTGCTCAAGTGGCCACAGGCTGTGTTATGGACTAGAAATTCCCAACCTTGGCAATAGTCTGGGTGGGCTCCAGTTGAAGCCATGTGCCAGAGGTTTCAGGGAATTTCTCCTTTAAAAAAACCCTCCAGAAATTTGGAGGCAGTTTGTTTTGCCTGAAATAATTCCTTGCATTCAAAAAGTGCTAAAACTGAAAAGCTAAGCACTGCAAAGTTAGAAAGACTTCAGCTTTGCTTCCATATGCCTACACTTGCCTGTAGGGTTTTTCTTCATGTAACTGCACAGACTGCCTTCTGCAGGACCCATGACTCACTGAGCACCTAGTGGGATTTGAAAGTTTTGGCATTGTCCCCATCAGCCCCTCTGTGCCTCCCAAGCAGAAATCTGCCCTTGTTTGGTTAGAGACTGGTGGTGGCTCTGCACAGCCAATACCCCTCCAGCCCTTGCAGGAATACACTGATCCTCCCCAAGCAAGCAACAGACAACAGCTGGGAATGAGGATCCAGCTTTCCTTACAGAACCAGCACTACTTTTTAAATGACTAATAAATGCAAAAGCATTGTGCAGTCTCCTGGGCTGGATCTTTATATAACCTGTGATCCTTCAAGCAGGGCTTTCTGATCTGGCTACTGTTCCTCCCCTAACCACCAGAGATCAGTTTGCTGCTGCTGAAATGCAGCCCCAAAAGGCAGTGTCTGAACAGAGTTGTTGTTACTTCAAGGCTTATCACTGCAGCACAAAGGCTGAGGCTCTACAGCAAGCTGTCAGAAGTGGTTTTGTACTTTTCCTCACCCTGCCTTCTTCCATCTACAATCTCCTTCCCTGAAACTGGGAATGACACTATGGACACATGGGCTGCTGTGTTTAGCTTGGGGTCTCTGACAGCACTAAGTGGGAGAGGCCAAAGCTTCTCTTCCACGTAGTCTGTATTATGTGAGATGATTTACCCCATATTTGAAGACCATTTTCCAATCTGAAACATAGTTCTGCTCTCCATCCCCTAAGGCAAGAAGACTGGACTCTTAGTAACACTTTAACATGATGAAGAAATCTATGTCAGGGCAAGAAACTGAGCCCACACCAAAGGCAAACAAGCTGCTTAGCAGACCACTCCCTCCCCATGGCCCCTGGTCTACAGAGCTTGCTGTGCAGTGCTATCAGGGCATGTCACTGCAAAATGTCTCCTTCATTTTCTAAGAGAACCTTCACCAACCTCCTTAGCAGACAGAGTAATCATTGTTATGGGCTGTGGCTGGCTGAACCAGTTGTAGCCCAAGCCAGGCTGTCACAGCAGGATTTACCACGTGTGGTGATGTGCTGGAGAACAGCATGGCCAGGACTGAAGCAAGATGGGACCTGTGCTATGGAAACTGCAGTGACATTTCATTAAACACAGCAAGAGGCATCCTAGTTACTTGGGAAGCAATTTGGCTGAGTTCTAGCCCTTGCTGATCTGTCCATGGGCTGAAGTGAGTTTGTAGCTATTTAAGGTTTGCCATTTTGACCTGCCTCACTTCATGGAGAGATCCAATTGCTCCCTTTGCAGCTCACTCCCCCTCTGGAGCCAGAGCAGACATTTATGCATGTTACACACGAGTGAACAGGTCAGAACCCAGGATTTATTAGATGCATTTCACATCTTTCTCAAAGATGTCTGTCTGAGAACTGTTTACAATCTTCATTCACAGATTCAAGGTTTGAAATAATTACCCCAAAAAAGCCCAGAAAATCTGACTTGCTCTGGATACATTCCTGAGGAGTTAACCACAGCTCTCAATATTCAAGACTCAGGCTGGCCAGGGTTTCTGTGGTATTATTCTGTTCCTGACCGGACATGCTGAGCTCTTAGAATCAGATTTTCAGGGTGGATAGTCAGTTCCAAATTCAAGAGGTGGGTGTAACATGAACTCTCTCATTTTCACCTCCAAGAGGCTGTTTATCTGAACCTTCCTGCTTGGAAACTCAATCCCAAGCGTATTCGCCCGAAACACCCACAGTGGCAATGCTTGCAGAGGAACCACATCCCAGACACTCCAGCTGAGGCAAATACAGCAGAGAAATACTTAAAGCTGACACAGAAGCAGTTGTTTTTGGGGCAGTTCCTTTCCACTGAGCAAGTCTATAACATGACAACAGCCTTTATCCTCTCTGCTTGTGCTGAACACACAGAATTTATTCATCATAAGCGTGGGGCCTAGAAATGAGTTTCAAATGCAAGTTTAATTCCATCACCAAGGTGGCTGGTGCTGCCAAGGATTCAGTCTGGGGTTTGTCTGCCAAAGGTCAGCTCCTCTCACCACTGAAATCTGCTAGTCCACCTTGATAAGAAGGGCACTACCAGAGATGTGACTTTAACAAAGGCTTCATTAAATGGTCTTTGGGTTTCAGCCTCTGTCTCCAGCAGCTGAGTTCATAAAACACTCTACAAGGAGAGGAGAAATCCCCACCAAACAAAGCATTATCTGATCTCTCCTGAGGGACCAGAGCTTTCCCAATCAGGCTTGCAGTGCTACAGTCTGCTGAACTTAGGGATAAGGAATGTGTCGTCTCTCTTAAACACACATCTCCCAGGATCAGAGGCTTAGCCTGGTAGGTATTTGTTGTGTGTGGTTGCTGGGAAGAGGTGTGGGTGGAGATCAGGAAAGACCTTATACCTCTGTGGGGCAGAAGCTACAAGCAGAGGCAAAAAGAGCAAAGCATGGTGTCTGCAGATGGACCTAAAGCTCATCTAGATCTATATTCACTGTCTTTTATGACAGGGAGTGTTGCACTCCTGGGTATTTTAGCCATGTTTATTGAATTCCATATGATTTGGGGAAATGAAATTTCAGAGTTTTAACTGCCCCTGCTTCTTTGCATGGCCTGACCACTTCCTTGACCTATGGCTTTTGGGACTACATTTAGCCCTAAGCTTTTAAAAACATCCATTGTCTCTGGGTACCTAATCAGACAGTGGAGGGCTGCCTTTAGAGAGGCTAAGCACCAGCCACTCCTGCTGACTTCAGACTGAAAGGCCAGAACAAAATAGACTTTTTGTAGGTACTTTGTCTGCCAAACACTGGACTGACAGTGGGTGGACAACTCAGGTGTCAACCTGCTGTGGCTCAGTTTCCCCAGCTGTGAAAAGATGGTGAGGCATAAAAACTTTAAAGTTCCCTAAAGGTCTTAGACCTGCACCCAAGAAGCTCTGTGTGCTGGAAGTATGAACTATTTTCAGTTCCATCCATTTATCTTCTGGAGGTGTTTGGTTTGACATTTCATTGATCTGTTTCCCAGACCATGCTACCCCATGCATTTCAGGCAGGTGACAGATAAAGTGTAGACCTGAGCCAAGTCTTAAATGTATGTTGCCAGTCTGGGCATCTAAAAGCAGCAAGGCTACAGATTTAACTGTGTAGATAGAGAGGAGAAATGATTGCTGAGCTGTTAGAGTTCCTTATCTCTGCCTGATCAGAAGTGGAAATGGACAGAGGAAAG
Organism: Galbula dea; assembly: GCA_013399015.1. Lineage (NCBI taxonomy): Eukaryota > Metazoa > Chordata > Aves > Piciformes > Galbulidae > Galbula > Galbula dea. The sequence goes on from VWZX01006356.1 coordinate 239,883, forward strand.
TTGCTCCTTCCTGCATTATGAGTGAAATTCATCCCAGAGCAGCAGATTGCAGTTGATAGTGTTACACAAGGACCTCCCTGAGCCCTGAAACTGGTTTCCAAAGGTGCAGTGCTGCTGCCTTGGAGTTCTTACACACATATTTTCAGACCACCGTGGTTTTCAGGAGGATGGTGAGGAAAATGAGAACACCAGAAGGGCCGGTGCTGTCATCATCTCCAACCGGTGCCAAGCTATTCTGACTTCAGCCCAAGCAGTAGCCTCTAAACCCAGCCCCTGCGGGCAGGGTCCCCAGGCCCACCCCAAGGGCTCCTCCCACTTACCCCAGACTGACTCTGTCTGCTTGTGACTCACAAAGCTGGCAGGAAGCATTGCTTGGGGCTGTCATGAGAGACTGCAGAGGTGGAATGGAGAGCAGCCCTGGGCCTGGGCAGTGTGTCCACACTGTGGAACAAAGCCAGAGCAGAGACTATGTTCCTTTTAATCTAAGTAATGCACAGTAGTGATGAAATCAGCTTTACCTTTGCAGGAAGCAACAAGCCAAGCAGGTATCCTAGGTCCCCAGGAGGCAAGTCTTTAGGTAGCTGGACAGCAACAGTTTGACTGTTGCCTTGACGATATTGAAACTAGTTCAGATGTGTGGGTGGGGGAAGGAAGACTGCCTGGAGTGTGGGACATGGTCTGCTCCCAACAGGTCCCAAAAAATGCAAAGCCCTGGGACATGAGTCATGTCCTTGCACTCCCCTGCTTCCTCCTGTGGGATGGCTTTGCCAAAGGTGCGGTCTTAGGTTGAGAGAAGCATGAAAAGCATCAAGGGGCATGTGAAGTGGATGTGCCATGGACTCTAGTGGATGACCCTGGTGGTTTTTGATGGCTGAGGGCAGAAGCTGATGAACCATGTCCTCCCTTTCAGGTTCCTCTGAACCCCTTTTACAGCTGTGAAATGGAAGCATGTCCAAGAGAGTGTCTTCCCATGTAGTCCATAGAGATCCATCTGGGATAACATCACCTGCTTCCTGTTGCCCAACACTGCAGACCATCACAGTGAAGAATGTCCAGCAAACTGATTTTAACCCACCTAAATTCAGCCAGATCCATGCCATGGCAAACATGACCTTTCTGAAAGAGGCTAGTGTCCTGGACAACCTATGTCAGCACTGCACCCACATGAGAATCTAGGATTTGGAAGGGAAGAGGGGAATGGCAAAGAAGCATGGGGCAACAGCAGGCCACAGATACAGGTAACAGACTGGTTCCTACCTGTCCTGACTCAGAGGGACAGCCTGTGCTGTTGCAAACTCTGTGTGTGTGTGACATCAATCTTGCAGTGTCAGCTCATGTCCAAGCCCCTTTTCCCTGCCACTTGTTAAAAGCAAATGGCAAAGCACCAGGACCTTTGAGTTCCTTTTTTTGCTCTGCTCCTATTTTCAAATTAATTCCCTGCATTCCTTTTTTCCCCATTCATTAAACAGAGGGTGATATTGATCTGTGACTGCAATGAATCTACCATCACACAGAGCTCTGGGGGCCTGCAGGTGGTCTGGAAACTGAAATAAATAGCTGTGGGAGGAATAATCAGAGTGTTTGCTGAGAGCACAGAGATTCTTGAGAGAGCAGTGCTGCAAAGGAGCCTCAGGGATCCTCAGCCAGGTGGGATTTCCCAGCACTTTATTTCCTGCCACCTGCAAAACCAAAATGTAATAAAAAGTGTTTCACCTGGGTAAAACATTGTGAAGAGCAAGTTATCCAAATAACAAAAGAGACACAAGCATCAATAATCAGGGAGGGAGACTTGGCCTTTTTTCTCATGATCACAATCAAGTATGCTGTTTATTACCAACTAGAAAGAAGTCCTCGATGCTAACAGCTGCTTCAGCATGCAGAGGCATAGCAGCTCCTAAGGCTACTAGCATTGGTTTCTCCCTTCCCTTCCCTTCCCTTCCCTTCCCTTTTCTCTCTCCCCTCTGACTCTGACTCTGCTATGAGGGTCAGTAAACCAATTCAGAATTTAAGCCATACATAGGAGCTACATTTGGCATGGCAACAAAAATCCTGTTATTCTAGCTTTGTGGGATTCCTTTGGTGGCTTCCTATTTCTCCTTCCAGCTTTCTGACCGCCAGAGCTCTGGATTCTCATGTCCCAGCTTGTATCTTTGCGCCTGTTTCCTCTTCCACAACTTCTCCCCCGAGGTGTCCCTGCCCTACACCCATTCCTAGCCTGTCTTATGCTGCCCTCTATCCTTGGAATAACCTTTCTCGCTCCTCTTCCAGAGCTTACAGATCCCAGCCTTGCCCTGCCATTCCCCTGGGGGAGGGGGAGTGTCTTTTATTTCTGGCACATCCCAAACCCTCATTTCTGGGAGGCTGAAGTTCTGAGCACTGAGAGCTGCATGACACTTTGCATTTGGTGTTCTTTCTTGGAAACGAGGAAATCAGCCAGCCTCCTGCCTGCCCCAGACCCACAGGGCTGGACCTCTGCCTTTGGTAGGGCTGAGACTGAAAGAGAATGACTGCTCATAGCAGTCACTCAGCTTTCTGTGGGAGCCGACTGACAGAAACGTATTTACTGGGTTTCTTCCGACGGTGAGGAGCAGTTGTGCTCAAAGCCCAGGTCTTCAGTGTTGAGGACCCTGCTGGTGCTGACTTCTAGCTTCTTTTTTGTAGGAACCCCTGGAGGATCAAATCATCCAGGTGAATCCTTCTCTGAAGAACCTTAAGGATGTTTAAACTATGAGGAAGAACAATTCCTTCCATTTTATAAGTACCAAACCTTGACTGATAGGTCACTGGTAGGTCAGAGAAAGATGTTCCCTCAGAAGAAATAAAACCAGAAGTTTTCTTTAAAATGCTTCCACAAGCACTGAAGTTAATCTATATTCACTAACATTTCACATGAAGCATTCCTGGTTCCCATTGTCTTAAACTAAGTTTGTCAGCTGATTTTGTTTTGACTTCGTATTTTCATGTGGCAAAAGAAAGAAACAGTTTTGATCACCCCCAAATCAGTGCCCTTTCAACTGTTACTTCTGCAAAGATTCAAATGCTTGCTTATTTTTTTTTCCCAGATTATTTTTAATTTTGAACTTGTCAGTGAAAATGTAAAACATTGAGGGGTTTCAGCTGAAGTCTCATTCCTCTGTTTCTGTGTGCCACATACTTCTGCCATATGCTGCAGAGAAAGGAGGATTTCTTTAAGCTCTATTGCAGAATCCAAGAAGAAAGAGGTTTTTTATAGATCTGATCTTTGAAAAGATTAAATTTCCTCTCACTGACTTGCAAATTTGCCCCTACAGGCAACGCTGTCTGTCCCTGGTGAACACTCAGAACCTTGCAGCTACTTTCTCTTTTCCTGCAGATATTGCAATCTTGATTAACAGACTCATCTTTTATTTTCTCATCTAGGGCAAATCTCTCTGAATTCACTCTGAGTAAGCAGAGGCAAGCTCACTGGGGCTGACACTGACAGTTGCAAGTAAACATATAACTCTTTATATTAATTTTGCTCTGGATTCTTTTCCTGTGTTGAACAGACCTTGTTCCAATTACATCAGACATGTGCAAATCTGAAGCGAATTGTGTTAACTTGAGAGATCTGCACTGCTGGGACTGAACCCCAAATCTGCTCCTACCTCTACAGTGAAGTTACATGTTTGAGATGATGACAGATTTATTTCTTCTTTCTTTAGCTGCCTGTGAGACTCTGTGAACACATGAAAAGCACAATGCCTCCCCCAAAAGCTGTGCACTTTTCATTCTACAGTTATATTGCAGCCACCACTCCCATTCTTCAGCACAACACTAGAATCGTCTTGCAATCAAGACCCTAAAAATAGCTGTCCAGGGAAGGTGCATTGTTCTTTGTTTGCACATGTGCATCCAAGTCTAAATTGAGAACCACAAAACCCAGCTCTCAAGGCAAAAAGACCTCACCATGTTTCCTGACTAAAGCCCTTTAGCATGCAGAAAAAAAGAGAGAGGAAACATATGGATCCGTTATTCCTTAATGTGGGGTTGTCTGCACCCCACCTACTTACAACTCATCCCAGATCTGCATCACACCCAGAGACCATATGTTGGATTTGCCTCTTTGGACTGTGGGCCAAAGCAAGTTTCAGGTTATTTACTGGCAGGTTACAGCTTCCTCCAGCCTGGTCTGGAGAGCAAAACACGGACAAACCTTCAGTGTGCAAGCAGTAGCACCAGTTCGAGGTCATTCTGCACACTCTCTGCAGCTCTGCTGGTGGAAGGGATTGGATGAGTGCTCCCTGAAGTCACCTGGGCTAACTAAAACTGCCAATAAAGGTGGTTTCAGGCAACTCAAATTAGTCTAAAGAACTCACATGATGCTGTTCACCAGCTGAGCTCTATGGACAGAAGGCTTCATCTGAGAGGCAAGGATGGAAAATATCCAGCCAGAACTCCCTAAAAGAACCCTCAGTCTCCAGTCCAAAAGCATGTCTTATGCCTTGATTGTACTGATGGCAATTTGTGTAATCACCTCTTGGTCTGTCTCTTGCTGCAGAAACTGCCAACCCTGATCATTGCCACTGGGTGCATCAAGGTGTGATCACAGCAGACTTCATGGGTGATGGGGAAGAGCCACTTCTCACTAGTGTAAGGCTGGAAACATCAGTGAAATTGAAACTAGAGCAAATAGGATGCTGCCTCCCCCTCCCCCAGCCTATATTTCCCTTAGGAATAAGATTCAGCTTCCTCAGTCTGAGGATAAACAAGCTACTAGAAGAGCAGCTGGGGATAACCTAAAGATTTGTTCAATTTTCTGTGAGCTGAAGCCTAAACATAAAAGATCTTCTCCAGAGCAAATGAGCTTGACATAGGAGTTTCTGGTTAACATTCAGTGGCCTGGGGTTTGCAGGACTTCAAATGAGCCAGTTACAGGGTTTGTTTGAAGCCTGAAAACTGACAGATCTGAAAGCTGTGGCAGAGACCACGGGTTAAAACCTGCTCATCTCCCATACACAGGCAATTTCAAGGAGCAGCTTTTGTAAGAGGAAGGCTTGACCCTTTGTCTGCTTTTGATAGGTTTTCCTTTTTAATTTCATTTTTAAGAGTATCTGTTACTGCAAAGAACTTAGAGAGAATATCTGCTGGCTCCTGAGACTAGTATTATGAGCAGGACTTGAGCTACAAAGAGAGCAGTCTCCAGCTGCTGAACTCATGGTGCCCTTTCTAGCAGCTGTTGGTATTTTACAGCTTGCAGGATTTGTACATTGCAAACAGGCCTGTTGTACAAAGCAGATATGATTTTCATAGCCACTAAGAGAGGCAATCCCAAATCATGGCTCATGGGTATTGCACTGTGAGACTCTCTGGCATGCTCAGAGTCGTGTGCTCTCCCTTCTCTGGGCATGCTGTGAGCACAAAGCACAGTGTTCCCAGCACAGTAATGCTTCTTCCCTATCTGTGCTAGACAAGATGTGAGGTAATTGCTATAAGGGGATGTTGCTGCTCATGTCCTGCTGATTTTGAAAAGCATGGAGAGGAGTGGAGGGAGCTGATATCCCAGCTGATAGGAGCATTTTGCTCATGGTATCAGAGACACTCAGAACAACTGCTGTCAAAGCACACAGCCCTTAGCTAACAGAAACCATGAAGGCAAAGCAGAGAGCTGGTTTACAGCAGCTCTGAGCTACTCTGTCCCATGCTAGTCTGAAGGCACCTGCCTGGTTAGATTTCAATGGGCTGGAAAATGGGTTTAGATGTTTAGCACTGTGGGCTGGCTTTCAGCTTCTGGTGCAGATTAAGAATTCCCTTGTGTGGGTCTGTGTCCCTTCTGCCAGGTGGCCTTGATGTCCTGGGCTGCAGACCAGAAGAGAGGATCTGTCTTTACAAGCTGACTAGGGTTATCATACACTTGGGCATTATGAAGTTCAAACAGAAACCAGGAGAGGAGCAGGCAGAAGTGGAGAACATGAAAGTAGGTTGAGCTCTTGTGGTTGGTGACAACAAACCAGGACAAAGCCGGAACACTGACACCTCAGCCAGTTCATTAGGACTGAAAAAGCTGTTAAAACCAGACCCTTGTTTCCAGGGTATATAAAATGACCTTAAACAACATATTGATTTTTTTCTATTTTTTTTAATGAACAGATGTGCTATTGAGAGTCAGAGCTGGCATTCACAGCTGCCACAGGGCAGCAGGCCTAGCCAGATGGCTGAGCTGTCAGCTAAGGACTTGATCCTTCTTTGTTGAACAGCCCTGCTTTGCAGGTGGCTTTGGAGCCATGCTGGAGCAAACAGGCACATATTTCCCAGAGCATATGGGAGCCCAGATACCTTGTTTGAGGTGTGTATTATTGCCTCTGCTCCATCCAGCAAGCTCTGCTGTCTGTGCAAGGGCACAGAGCTGAGACCTACTTCCCTTCCATCCTTCCCAGCGAGCTCCTAGCAGGCCCAGAGAGCTTGCCTGCCCCTGAAAGCAGAGCCTGTAACCATTTTCCTGCATATGCAGCAAGGGGATGGGGAAAATGAGCAATGTTTTCCCTGTTACTCAGATTAACATGTTAGCAAAGTTACTCAGTTCATGGGTCTGAAGCCTGGAGAGCTCCAGAGCATCACCAAGTTCAGATGAAAGTAGGGAAGAAGCTGGAGCAGAAAGGTGCCATCTTAGCTCTATAATGCCAGAATTTGGGATTTGGCCAGCATGCACAAGTTCTCCAAGCCCACTGATGGCCTTTGAAGGCTGCCAATAGAACAACCACCTGAGCAAATCACCTGACTTCCTCAAGCCCAAGAAAGGCAACAGCAAAGGTGCAGAAGCTCACTTGGAGCACTGTGGGGCATTGCACCGGCACAGTAGGTGCAGACCAGTGCTCTTTCTGCCCTCCACTGTCTGTGAGCTCAAATCAGCTGGAAAGTGCACTTAGCCAGGTCAGACATGAGGCCAAGCCCTCTGCATGAATACATCTCATCAAACTTCCATAGGTTTTAATGTACAGCAACACTGGGAAAAGTACTTTGCTGGTGCAAATTAATGTGTCTCTGTTGCCTTAAAGACATTGTCTCTGCCACACAGAAATCTGCATCTCAGAAATCCTTTCCAGTAAGAATTAGTTGAAAACACTGATTGTGCAAATGTCTGACCTGTGGCACAATAGTTGAGCCTTTTAACATACAAAACCCAGCCAGGCTATTTCATGGCTCTTCAACATGTTGCCTCTGACCTTGATTAAAAATATAATCCTTATAGATATCCTGAAAAGGCATAAACCCCCAAACCTCAAGCCAAGGCTTGCTTCTAGCAACACAAAGCTGTAGGAAAGCAACCCAAAAGGCACACCAGCCAAAGGATTAAATTCATTTTTGCTTCTGTTGCTTATACATTGCTGGAAGAGCCAGAGTCCTGCAGTTCACTGCAGCTTGTCCAGCCTTTCCTGGTGGATGGGCCTTGCCTCTCTGCTGTGTTGTCAAGCAGCCATGCTAATGCTTAGCAGCAGGAACAGTGTTTAGGCATATTATCAAACCCCACCAGTTATTCATATACTCCACTGCACAGACATACTGACAGACAACATGATCAGAGCATGAATCACAGGCCCTTTGCTCTATCTTTTTACACTCAACAGCTATTTCTTTTCTTTGTTAACAAGCAGGTTTTTGAAAGTGACATTTGACTGTGCCAAAACATGTTCTGATTGTGCTTTGTTACACCAGTCTATAAGCCACATTGCCCCCTCTGTCAGCATATGAAAGTATGAGCCTAAAAGGTAAAAATGCAATCTCTTCACAACATCCTTTCCTTTGGCAGAATCATTTATCCAGGGCAAACGGGCTTCCCCATGGTAAGGGTCCCCATGAGTCCCCAGACTCCAGGAAGTGTATTCATCCTATTTCCATGCCAACATTAGTTCAATTCCTTTTCCTATGCCCATGGAGGATTTCTCCCTTTGTCTACACAGTATAGCAAGCAGAAATCTGTTTCCTCATGCTACTGGGCTATTCTCTCACTGTATCTCAGCTACTCATGCCTTTTCTTCCCTGCTCCTTTCCAGGTGTGACAGGGTGGCTACAGAAGAATGAGAATTCCCTGATGGACTTGCTCCAGAAATCCAGCATGGCACTGCTCTGGGTCCTCTTCAAAGAGGAGAAGGCTGTAGGTAGAGTGAACATTATGCAGTACAACCAATTCTGTCAGCTCAATGTGTTGGCAAGCAAATGTCATTGGTTCTGGTGCCCAGTACTTCCCCATCATTTTTTAGTGGAAAGGATCAAGCCTGTCACTGTAACCCTCTCTTCAGCCAGGTAACAGCCTGTGTCTGCCTCTGCACACTTCTCTTCCATGCTGAAAGACAAACTAGCTCTGTCCTTGAAAACTCTGCCCCTCCAGCACTCAGAGAAGCAGACAGTACAGACTGTGTTCCCTTTGCTCAGTGAAGGCACTACCAAGCACTGCTGCAGAAACATACTTGCACAGATGGAAGCATGAGTGCAGCCCCAGCTTAATGACAGGCTCTGTAATCCCCTCCTGGCAGGCAGTGGCCTTCTGCTGCCCAGACAAATGTCAGCTTTCTGCCAACCAGAAAAACTTGCTGCCTATGAGGATTGTCATCAGCCCAGCCCAGGACTCTGCAGTTGGATGGCAAATGGGAAACAGTTTAGGAAACTCCATTTCAGATTTGGAGCTATCACATAGGCAGGGTTGGATCTTATTCCTCCTTCCTGCATGTGCAATTCCATCTCAGCCTGTGTTAAACTGGCAAAGCATCACCAGCTTAAGAGAGAGGAGGCTGACTGACAGTGGGAGAAAAAAAGAAGTTTTATGCCAACATTCTGTGAATGCAGCTTCTCTTCTCCTTTTCCAAAAGCTGTGTTCACTTCTGGTTTGAGGATTTCTCTAGGGTAGTAAACATTGAAAGAACAACCTGTGAACCAAAGCAGAAGGAAGGTAAAATGACACATTTTTTTCTTCAGTGATTAGTTTACCCAGACAGCACTGGACTGCTAACTTCAGTCTGTTAAAATAGGTTTATTTTGGGGGCTACATAATAAGAGACTTTCTCACATATTTTGTGCAATAATATTGATTTTAGCTAGTGGCAGCAAGAGGCAGGAAAGAAGGTCCCCTTTTGTGACTGCCTCCAACTTCTAGAGGGTAAACAATCATTCCTGCCTTTGTGTTTGAACTGCCATGAGTGTCTTTGTATTCCAGCAGCAGCTCAGTCTCCCTAGTTTATCTTCAACCCTGCCCAAGGCTGGCTCATGCTATTACCCTGATTTTACCAACACAGAACTAAAAGAGAGAAGGGTGGTGTTCAGTTACAGAAACTTTGGCATCTAGTGCCACTGGTATGATTTAAAATGCCCTTGGGTGTCTGGGACATGCACAAGGGGCAAAAAGATACAATACAGGGCTTGGGAGAGACCTGTGCCCTTCTAAAGCAGTGCTGGTGGTACACTGATGCATTTAAAATGTCACCATGTTTAGGGAACTGAGACACCTCTAAGAGACCTGCAGGGGCACACAGGAAGGGCATGGCAGAGCAGAGGATTACACCTCAGTCTCTTGAGATGCAGGATGTGGTCCATCTCTCTAGGGCTGGTGTCAAAGAGCTTATCTACTGTGAGTGCTAGAAACAGGACAAGAAAGGTAGAAAGAAGCCTGTTAGTATTTTGGCTTGAAAGTCACAAATGAAGAGTGGAAATACATTATGGGGAAAGGTCCTGTCTTCCTATTTTACAGTATCCAAAGCTGAATTCCAGCTGATACAGTTATGGAGGAGTTAAATCAGTCCTTTCAGACATCCTTGTCTGCTTTTGTTACACATTGTGCTGTCATTTCACCCTCTCGAAGGCTGACAGCCAGGCAGGGGTTTCAGAGATGCCTGAACAAGGTTATTGTGTGTTGCCTGTCCTCTCTAGCAAGCTTCTTTCTTTAGGGGCTGGTCCACCAAACAAATAAAAGCCAGTTGCTATTATCAGTTCATGGAGCTATTCATCTTGGCTTGCTGGTGGAGAGCAGGACTTCCATTGTTAACTCTCTGAATGCCAGCAACCCCTGAAGGAATAGTTACAGAACTCTACAAGCCAGAACCACAGAACAACATTCATCTCAAATTGTTTCAGGTTCACACCATGCTCAAGGTTGCTTCCACCTGTATAAGCTTGTTCCCCCAGGCCATGTAGGAGCAGGCTCACTGCCTACCTTGCTGTGTGGAGTTTATTATTTTTGTTGCTGTGTGTTTGTTTCCAGCTGTGAAATGCAACTGACTTTACAAACCAGAAGGTTTCCTCTCTCCAGCCTTGGTAACTCCTGTTAGGATTCCACTGCATTCCTCTTTGTCTCATTCCAGGAGCAGCTGAACTAGCTGATGACTGCTTTCCACAGCACATCCTTCCATTTCATCCACTGCATTGTTCCAAACCAATTCAAACTGCTAAAGCAATCCTCAGGCAAAGCCACACAGTGCCTTCAGCATAAGCTGCTGCTGGCTGAACTGTTAGATCTTTATTCAACAATGAAAGAAGTTGGGTCATCACTTCACTACCTTGTACCCCTTCAAGGGAATGTTAGTCTGAGAGATGCTTCCAAGTGCCAGGGCTAGAGACAGGATGTCTAATAAACTTCTCATTACATGAGAGAAGCACAAAGAATTAGGAAATCCACAATGTGGAACTAGACAAATTGGCACCATCATTTATTAGGCTGCATTGCTTCCTCCAGTCCTTGTTTTTTCAGGATCAACCACAGAAATAGTGAGCTACAGAGGGGAAGAGCAACATAAGTTATCACCTATGAAGTGGAAAGGCGAGTAAGGGAAAGTAGTGACCAGCAATGAAATCTGCTCTGAATAGGCAGTTAGTCATGGTGTTTGATGCCACCACTGCTACTGAATGTGCATCTTCTACTTTCAGGTCATGAGGTTATGCATCCTGTGCAGTGATCCTCTCCAGGAGAAATCAGAGGGAGAGTGGGTTTGAATGCCAGCTTCTAACAGTTCTGCATCCCAGAATTTCCACTTGTCACAGTCACAAAGAAATGTCCACAAGCTCCCTTACTACCAATATTTCAGTACCATGCCTGTGGCACTAGGAGGCTAAGCCAGAGGAGATCTTAAGCAGTGATTAGCCTTTCTGCAGCGCCACTAACTGTGGCTCTTACAGCATTATATTGTCTTTCTCATTTTAGATACTAAAGCCTGAATCCCAGTGTAATGCCTCCAGGGTTGGTGGACAATGAGAAGGCATCAGAGCTGCTGCTTGGCTCTACTGACCTGGGGGAAAAGGAGTAGAGAAATGGATATAATAAGATACTGTTTACTCCTACCAAACTGAGCTAAATAAATGGATGGCAGTTATGACTCAGCATGCCTTTGGTGTAGATATGGCTGCAGAGTTAGAGTTTCTACAGCAACCCCTTTCCTCATGCATATAATGCTCTCTCTTACACATGCTCCCAGACCTGACTTTTAATCAGACAGTACAGTTAATACAAGGGAAATGAAGTGCAACTTCAGCTCTGTGATAAATCTCACTTGCACTTTACTATTCCTTACTCAGGCAAAAATCCTACTAACTGATCATTTATCCAATTTAGGACTGGAAAGGAGAATGGAGAGAGACTGTTGCAGCTGTCTAATATTAGCAGCCTGTATCATTAATTTTGCACATATGTTTTTGTCATAACATAATGAAAGTGGCTATTGTAACAGCCATGCAAAAGGAGCATTCTGTTCTTTGCATGAACCTGAAATCTGCATTTCCCAACTTCTGTAACAATTACACAGTATTCATCACTCCTTCAGCCTCTTCTATCCTTGAATTACAACTTAGGGGTGGAGGTTAAAGTGGGCCAAACACTGCTTCAGTCTTTTAAAACCAACAGCCACAAAATTACTACTATAATTTTTTCACTGTTACTCAAACCACTTAGTGTGTTTGCAGTCACAGAAGAACACAAAGTATATTTGGGTTTCAACAAGGAAAAGACTTCCACCCTTGCTTTGCTGCATGCCACTTAGCTCAATCTTACCATGATCTGGGTGTTATTTTTTATAGCTAGGCACATTGGCCACAGAAAAGGCTAAAGAACTCCAGGCAAATCCATGCTACAGGGGAATGGATCTCCATTCCTAAATATTAAGTCTTCCTCTCCTATAACCTTCCCAAACCTTATATTGTTAAGTGTAAGCAGAGAACCAGGCAGGATCACAACAGGATATATCAACATGTAAAGAACAAAGATACAAAATATCCTCCTTTCTGAGTGCTAATACATGGCATATCCAGAGTTTCATAGTCCTGAAGGTGACCTAGAACTCCAGCTTCTAAGTTTCCTGTCTTCCAACATATGTTTCTGTTCTGGGATCCTGGCCACACTGGAAGACATGAGAGATGAATCTTTAGCAAAGGTAATGACATGCCACAATGTCATGATCATGACTTCCTAGATCAGGCTCAGGTACAAAAAGATGCTGGAAAGAAGGTATCCACGTGGGAGAAACCTGGGAACTATTCTGTGAATCCAAGGTGGCATGAAAAAACATCCACTAACCTAATTCATTTACTAGCAAGAACCATGAAATGAGACTGACACTTCCAAGTTCTGCATCCCAGCACACAGCAAAGTGATAAAACTTTCCTGATTTATCCACATGGCTCCATGCAGTAGAAAAATCTTGCAGCTAGACAGCTGGGCAGCTCCTTGACTTCCTGTGCCCTCACTCCAAAGACCAAAAGCTGGAGGATCTCTTTAACTTGGTAGTGAGCACTATCCCTGTCAAGAAACCCTAACCCCCGTGGTGATGCTGGGGGTCTCCTGGAACTCAACAACAATACACACATCTAGGATTTTAGGTGTGATCTCTGCACTTTTTCTGTCACTGCCTATGTGACTGCAGGAGAGAGGAGAGGAAAGATGGGAGGTAAAAACCACCCTTTTGGTTAGCTTCCAGTTTATGTCTGTTTTTACTTGTATATTTCTAGCAGTATTTGTTTCTCATAGTGCAAGAAAGTTTCCATTTCTACATCCACAGTAGCATTTTTGTAACCAAATTCAATCCTCTTGTCTTTTTCTTATGTCAACAAACTGCTGTGACTCTTCTTGCATGCCAAAAAATAGTGGGGCATGGAGGCAGATTCCATTTGACTGTGACTTCTGACTCCTGCATTCTGCTGCATACAATTGAGCATGAGCACTTTGAGTCCCCCTACACACATCACCTGGAAATAGAGCTGTTTCTAAACCCTACATGTTCATTTCAGAGGAATGTTCAGAAGTTTCTGCAGCTGCTTTTCAGGGGAGGGTAGAAGTTACACATTAGGGTGAGGAAAATACTCTGAAGTTTTTCTGTTTTACAGAATTAAACAGTGACAATTTCAGGCACTGAGAACCTTGGGATGTCTGGGCAGGGAAGATAAGGGCTGGGAGAAAAAAGAACAGCCATGTGCACTTAAGTAAAGACACTGACAAAGCTAGGGACTTTCTTGTTAATAATTAATAGGGCAAGGGGCCTGAATGATTTCTTTCCAAATCAATGCCAGAAAAGTTAGTAAATGGAGAAAGCCCTGAAAACTGAGTCTAAGCCTGCTGCCTCCAGGCAGTGGAGAGAGAGGAATTCAAGACCTGGACTTCCCACTTCTCAAAACAGCATAGAGTGAAGTGGTGAGCTTAGGAGAATAGGAATACAAGAATTCACTACTTAGTAACATTTAAAAGCTGAAACCAAGCTGCTTGTTTCATTTCTTTTAAGCAGGACCACACTGTCATCATTAAGGGGCAGCTCCAGATCAGGCTCTTAGTCCCTTAGTCCCAGGATGCATAATTCAGTTGGTTTTCTGGTAAGAGAGGAAAGAAAGTGTTGACCCAGCTACTGAAGCTTAAGTGAAACAGAACTATGTTAAGGCAAATTTTCACATACAGGTGAAACCAAATCTTCCTTTATATCTGGGGACAAACTTTCCCAAATGAACTTCCACAGCATTAGAAAGAAAGAGCTTTCAAAGGGTTCTGGTCCCATTTGGACTGGTACGAATCGAGATCATTGTAACAATTATTCTGCATTTATATCAGTTCAGAATCTGGAACACAGTCCTAATTTCTGTGCTGGCACACAGATCTGCTCCTGTGCACCACAACAACCTTTTCTGGGAGTTGCATTACTCACACTGGAGATATGGAACCCTTCTGCACTAAACAAGCATTTCAGGAAACACCAGGACTCCTGCTGGTATGCAAAAACGCTAGGATCTGATAAGAAAAGGACCACCTCAGGGCTTCCAGGCACCGATATAATAAGAAAGGCTTGTTTTGGGAGCCTCATTGTTTGAACTCCTTCCAGGTGAATCTGTTGCTGAATGTAGCCCAATAGGAGGAGGAAATGTAATTGAAAGGAACTGGATGGGAGAAACATCATGGCAAAGACTCAGGAGGTCACAGAACACACAGAAGAGCAGAGAAGCAGCTAGCCACCCTCAGCCAGGAGAAAAATGACCTCCCCATGCAACTGCAGGCAGAGCATTATCAATCAGGATGTTTACAGGCTTAGCATTTATTTAGGCAGGGCATCAGCTTTCTCAAAGGACTCCTAAGAGGCTCCTTTCCAGAATATGGAATGAATGAAGAGCATATGGGGATGATACGTGAGATTCATAGGCAGCCTGACTGTATCTTAAATGAAGTTAAGTCCTCAGAAAACAGAGGAGACTGAGAGGCCTCAAGGCAAAAGCAAAGAAGCTGTTGCCCTGAGTCCTGCTGTCCTGGTTGGCCACTGATGCTCAGCATGATCTGCAGCAAGTCAAAGTTGGCATCTTTGTAAAATGAAAGTGCTTCTTTAAGGAACTGGGTATGTACAAACAAACAGATTTTTTCATGCCTAAATTTAAGAAGCTGTAGCCTTAGTTGTGGAGATTCAGATCAACTACAACAACAGGTATCATAGAATCACCAAATGTTAGGAGTTGGAAGGGACCCTGAAAGATCACCTAGTCCAATCCCCCTGCCAGGGCAGGATTCCCTAAGAATCTTACCAGACTCTGCAGAAGGGGCAAAATCTTGCATTTCTTGCAAATGGAAGTTTGCTGCTGTAAAAGGCAGGACTTCCAGCAGCCTTTCATAGGATGAACATTGGATTCCTGCCCCTTCACCATGAAAAAGAGGACTTGCTGGATGCTGAGGAGTGCCTAGCCCAAATGATGAAATCAAAGAGCCAGATCCTGGCTGTGAAGGAGCTGACATGAGTGCCAGCAAGTGGATGCTGAAGGATTAGCTCAGTGGTTTGTAATGTGACTTGGAAAGGCTGAAGACTACTTTGGCTAAAACTGAGAAGGAAAGGCAGGTATGAAGCATGACAGCAAGGTTTTTCTGCCTTAGTCTTCAGGGAAATGAATCCCAATAATCACTACAGCTACTGTAGTCAGAGCACCCTTTGGGATGCTCAGATTCACTTAGCTGATCTCCCCCACAGTTCCTTATATTGTCTTCCAGCATCTCATATAACCTGGGATGGATTTAATTCTGCACTTCACCCTTGTACTCCACAGTAATAGTTATTCCACAGCAATTTCTAGGGATCTCTCTACATAAATATATCTGTGACTCTTCTACATTCCTTATTAATTATACCCAATTATACATTGCAATGCTGGCAGGACTCTACTTATAAAGTGTCTCTCTCCATAGCCATGCAGTCCTTTCCACCTAGCCTTGGGGATTATTTCTCCCTCTCCTGCACCTGAACTGTTCCTTATTGAATGTAATTGGAGAAGTTTTAAATCTGTACTGTAGCAGCCATGTGACTGTCTGCTGCTTCTTCTGAAGTCAGTGTTAACATCCACAGGATGTTAAGCTCACAGATGCTTCATATGTCTCAGAATTTATTAACTGAATCTCAGATTCCTTCTAAAGAAATGAAAGTTTCCAGTGACATTTTGTCCTGATACTGCTAACATCTTGTGTGATCCACAAAACCCATGTGATGTTCCCTTTCCTGTCTGCAGGCAATAGACCACAGAATTTGAACTCTGACTCCAGGTCTCTCTGCTCAGAATGTCTCAGTCACTAAATTCCAAAAGAAGAAGGTGGCTTTGGAGGAAGTTCATCAGGCAGAAATAACAGCTCCATTTTTCTTTCCTCTCTTCCACTCTCATTCTCCAAGTCTGGGGAAAGGAAAAAAGCCCATTGTCTGCTTGCTTAAATGCAGCCAGCCTACAGTGTGCTGCACAAACAGGAAGGGAGCCTTGTTTTTCTAGGTATTAACTCATGGCAGCACCATGAAGTGTTGCCAGTTTGTGCCATTGCCCAAAAGAGCTCTGTGAACTGCTGAGGGTGAACAGGATTGTTCTGTGGGAGTCAGTGCTGGACTGAGTTACACATGGCTTTCAGGAAGCACCTCAGATGAACCCATTCTTTGGGGTTTCAGTCTGTTGCCAGGGCAGGGAAGTTAGTTTCTCACCCAACCATGTGCACTAGTTTTGGTCTCTCCCTTCCTAGAAAACTGCAAGGTGAGGAGCACAAGGTAAACCACCTGACCAAGAACAGCAGCAAACCTACCACTCAGATGCACAAGGTGAGGTGCAGTTGCTATGGTCTGTATTTTAGAAGGTCCTTTTTGGTCTGTTTTTGACATTTTGGGTCCTTCTGACAAGCACCACATATGTTTGTTACAGAGTTCTTTCTCACACCAATTCCATTTCTTCCAGTTAGCTGGAGGACAACTGGGAAGAAGAAAAGAAGATCCATGGCAAGGTGGAAAAGCAGAGACTGACCTCAAAAAGACAATTGCTGACCTCAGTGAAATGAAATGAGCCAAACTTGGAAGATGTTCTAAGGAAGTGTCAATTGTAAGAGAATTTCCCAGGGTATAGGATCCTACAGGGTGCAGTTGTGCCACATCATAGCTCTGACAGCATTAGCTACCCTTGAGAAATCACTAGATGGTAAAGTGATCACTGGGAAAATCCACAGTCAGACCCTGATCTCCTCAGTATCAACCTCAGGAGAAGCAGAAGTACAGTTCAGGAGTTCAGGCAAGCAGAAACTGAAATACAGGATTTTGTTTCCAAAGTCTTTCTCTGACTCATTGTCTGATATTTGTAATTCATCTTCCACACTCACCCACGTTAGAAATGTGTATAATCACCAGGAAGTTGTGGGGCTTAAATGATTCATGTTTATGTAAGGCCTTATGATCCTCAAATAAAAAACTCTGCTAGAAATGCAAAATATTATCACAAATTAGAACTTTATTTTAGTGTCACTATTGACTGCTTTATTGATGGGTTTGCCAGCACTTCTCTGACAAACCTCCCCTTAGAAATTAACTTCCCAGAATACAAATACCCAACTCTCTATTACCCAAACCACTCATTTACCCAGTTAAAGAGCTAAGCAGCTAAGGCAATGTGTACAACCATTAATAAATACTGGCAAGCTTTGCTAATTCAAATTCTAACACAGCACTCCACAGGGAGTACAAGATAACTTGTGCTTCAGAGCAAGGCCACTGGGATGCTTAAGTGACAGAAGAAAAATTAAGTGTTGATGTTAGTCCTTCAGAGCTACAAACAGACAGCTCAACTTCCTGCTGTTCTGGTGCCTTTATGTGCAGGCTACTTAATGATAGGGTAAGGAAAAAGGGACTTCAGTGCCCTGCCCATCCCACTGTGGAGATGGGACACTAGATCTCACCCACTTTCCACAAAGATTAACCTGTTGATTACAGAGTAGGAACACTTACTTGGCTTAGCTCATCTGCTGTAACATCCTACCTTTTCTTACCCCACAGTAGATTGCTTGCACAGCTTTATCTTTTTGATAAGACTGAATCAGCATAAAAGATTAATACAGACCTTTTAAAGCTACCCTGTTCAAATGGAGTTTGGAGCCTGTCACTCCTTAAACCCTTAAATAACAGAACCAGCTGAGATCTAGTATTTATTTTTCCCCATGTAGACTTTGACTTCTTTTCTACAGCAGATTCTGACTCCTTCTCTCTAAGCTTATGAAACAGCTTGGCTTGGAAACATTTGCCTTTTTAGCCTCCAGTGAATCAATAGTTCAGCCAACTCTGAGATCCAGCTCATCTTGTGTTTTATCCACTCACTTTAAACTCCACTTTCTTTGAAGTCTGGGGAACTGTATGCTGATTTCAGATCTCCTGCCATGCTGCCATGACCAGAAGAAAGGTGATCTGCTGCAGGGACCTCCTCTTCTTTATGCAGGCAGCCAGCAAAGATGGTTGATAGATCTTTTCATCCATGTTGAAGCCAAAGGCTCTTGCAAGGCACTCTCCTCCTCACTCTGAAGGAAAGGTGGTAAATAAAACCAGAAATAAGGCCACAGCTCACAGGATGCACAGTGTCACCATTCTGAATTCAAATGTTTCTTTCAGCCAACATATTTCAGTGTCCAAATATTTAAAAACTCAGCATTTCATCAAAGATGTGATCCACAAACCTCAATTGCAGCTAATTCTATGAACAGCCTCTACTTCCCTCAAGTAACCAAATCAGCTTGATAATATTCCTGAAGGCCAAATTCCAACAGGATGTAGGAAGCTAACCATGCTGCAGATAATATCAGTCATCTACTGAAACACCTGGCCAGGTCTTTCCTGCTTTGTGGGCTTAGTATTCCCAGCTGTAGATCTCTCTCAGGGAAGAAAATCTAGTGGAGCTGACAGATGTATAGAGAAAGGAGTGAAGAAATGAAGATTGTTGTTTGCATTCCCACCAATTTCTCTCACATCTCTTGCTCTTAGACAATACTGTGCTTGTGTGAGCATCTCCAGGCCCCTACAGTGGAGAACTGGAAGAAGACCTGGAAGCTGAGAATGCTATAAGAACACAGGTAACAGTATCTGAGGAAGAAAAAGCTCCTTGGGGGAGTGGTTACACCTCTGAAAAGACCTGACACCATTCATCTACTAATTAAAAATGACAATTCCTCATGCAAGAGTAGTAAAATGGGCAACAGTCTTGAACTATCTCACAGTTACAAACTGCACATGCTCCTCCATTCATGGAAACCTCTGAAGAAGGAAGTTACTGATGGGGGAGTTCTCAACAGAGCAAGAGAGTAGTAACAGGTTGGGGAAAATGGGCATTTCTCTGTCTTGTGCTTCATCTGTCAAACCACACCACCTACTTCTTACAGTGATGGATGGATCTACTTTAATAAATCTTCTGTAAATTGCCAGGATGTGGTTGTTAAATATATAATCAGATTCATTAACAATGGAAAAGTCTGAAGAATCATTTAGTCCCCAAAAGGTTATATCTTAAAAGAATGCTCTGAAGACATTCTCATGACTAATACAAATTGATAGCATCAATAATAAGTAACATTTCCATTTCAATTCACTTTAGAAATGGTAGCTAATTAATTCTCACCCATATGAGGAGATAGGTTGTTGTTAGACACCTCAACCAGTTTGGAAAAACAGAGGTAAAGGCACTTGTCCAGTGACACAAAAAGCAGCAATGTCAGTTAAAGCAGAACATACCATTTGGGAATTCCTGTTCCCTCTGATTATGCCTCACACTTGCTACCATTGTTTCCAAAACAGTTGTGCTTTTAAGTACACACAGGCTCTTTGGCATGAAATCATTTCTTTTCCACTAGGTGGAGAAACAAGGAAATTGCCTGGAAGAAGCTGCTGTTGCAACAACTGCTCAGGTTAGACACCTTCCCAGCATCTGAACATCTTGCCTCTTCTCTTGGAGAATGAGAAACACTGCATGGACTCTTCTAGGAGAAGCTTCTAGAGCAGCTTCACTGAGCTCACAAGCAGGCCAGATCCTTCAGACCTTACAGATCCTTCCCCTCACTCTGCAGATCTGGGAAGGGACAAAGCACCAAGGTTCCATGAAATTCACTGTGAGCTTTGTTATTCTTACAGAGTTGGAGGGGAAGATTATCAGAGATTCATTAGAAAGTTGCTACTTCAGGAGTACACAGTAAAATGAGGAGGCAGAACTGTTGGCTGTATTTTCTATTGCTTCACAAGGAAAAGACATGGTCTGCAGCCCAAAGAATTACTCTGAGCTTTAGCAAAGAAGCCTAGAAATGGTTAATCTTCCTGGAATCCACTGACCTTCTGACGGATTAATACCAAAGATGGGATTTACCCCAAATAAAGAGACTATTAAAGCTAAATAGAAAGCTTCCAGAAGCCTTTCTCATAAAGCATCCCCAAGGCCCCTACCAAGACTCAAGGGCTGCCAGTTCCCAGCTGACAACACATGCTTGGCCCCTTCTCAGATCTAAGAGAAGGAAGCTGGGCTGGTGCAGCTTCTCCTTGAGCTGGAGGAGACAGCTCTGCAGAGAGAGGCCGTGGGCTCTACCCTGTGCAGGAAGCATAGGTTGCCATGCTGAGATAGTAGAGTTTGTGGAGAAGCCCCCCAGTGAAAGCAACGTCCCAAAACAGGTCCCAAAAGCAGAGATGGGTGACCTCAGTGCAAGCATGGAGTCTTTGCAGAAATCCAAGGTGAGAGGCCAGCAGGGAAACCACCAATGCAGCCATCAGTGCAAGGCACTATTCAAGCCTCTGCATTGGGAGCTGGCAGCAGAAAGCAGCTGTTTGCAGGCTGTGCTGAACGCTGCCCATCCTGGCTGATGGAGGGGGCATCCCTCTTACTAAAAACCAGGATTCTGTGCATTCCCCATGGCTTTTACAGTCATCCCATAGTAATTACAACCAACTGGAACAAAATGAGTTTGCAAGAGAGGAAGGACATTTTGGCCCTTCAAGCCTTACTCAGCATTATATGACTGACTCCTCTCTTACAGCTGAACTCAGATGCTCACGTTCACATGCTGGAAGATAACCTGTCTGAAGCCAATTCCCAGCTGGCTGAGGTGAAAAGCCAAGCTGAAATTAATGCAATCAGGCTCCAAGGTGAATTCCTTGACAGCTTTGTGCAATGTTACCTCCCTCTGACCCTCCTCTTCCCCTAAATTCCATCCAGCTCTGGCAGCCTTGCCCTGTCTCCTCTAGCAAATCTGCCCAGTCCTCCTAGCCTTCACTTCTCTTCCTCTCCAGTCAGATTAAATTAGTTCCTCTACTGTTTCCTTATGCAGTTTTCCCATAGCTAAAAACAGCCAGCTGAGTTGGGAGCATGAGGAAACTCAGAGCAGGCTTAACCAGATTGTCCACATAGAGATTTCTCTCACCTAGCAAGCAGATGCCTTCAAGAGGCAGCTGGATGAAGAGTCAAAGGTACTGGGGTACACCAACTGCCTACAGAGGTTGCTGCTGCCATGGGACATGCAGTGCCTGCTCTTTTGCATGCTGTCCACTTCAGAATAACAAATCTTTTGTGTTAGCTCTCACAAAGGAAAACTTTCTCATCCAAATTAATCTCTGGGCTTGTTACCAGCTGATCTTGGAGGCATGAGCTTTGTATGGATATGAAAATAAGATAAAGAATCTCCCATGAGTCAGCAGCAAAGAGCAGAACACATACCTCTTGATGCTGAGTCCACTGTCCATTCAGAGGATCCTACAGCACTTTATTTGCATAGATCACACAAGTTTGGCTCAGAACATACAAGTATTTCAGGTTTGACACATCTGTCTTGGAAATTTCTGCTTATCTCCAAAGAGTAATTCCAGTGCTGCACCTCTATATCAAAAGTCTGGCAAGAACTGTCTGTGTGTTCAGAACAATCACCAACTGGGTTTACTGTCATAATTATTTTGAAACACTGTTTGAGAGAAAACAGTGATGATGACAAGCCAAGCTCTGCTCTTGGTTGCATGAGCTCAATTCAGTTCACTGCAGCACAGCAAAAAACAGCCACAGAGAACAGAAACTTGGCTATTGACCAGGGAGATATTTGGAAGCCTGAGATGTTTCCAACTGATCCAACAGAGAGTAGCTCAAGTGGAGCACTCCAACTGTGGGGAGGGAGGGCAGTGCATTCATACTTCCAGTAGCACAGATGCATAATCATAGCTGTGCTATCTTTAGTCCTGTTCTGCTGTTGCAGTGAGCCTGGCCAGCACCAAGCATGATTTGGACCTGATGAAAGAGCAGTTGGAGGAAGAGGAGGAGAGCAAAGCTGAACTGCAGTGCCTGGTCTCTAAACTCAATACTGAAGTTATAATCTGGAGAAGTAAATACAAGACTGGTGCCATTGAAAGAGCCAAAAAGCTGGGATAAACCAAGTGAGGACATCAGGGAGTCTGGGATAGGACTTAGGGCAGCCTCATTATTTATTTTGGCTGCTGAGTCACAGCTTATAGACATGATCTGTTAGGATTCAATTTATTAAGACAGAGAGAAAGTGAAGGGCCAAGAGAAAGAAAATGATACTTGCAATAATAAACAGAGACTATTGAGACCTTAAACTTGTACACTGGCAGTAAAAAAACAACCCTGATCCTTTCCGATAAAGGCTTGAATTTGGATAGCCTTTCTTTATTTCAACAAGGACTTTACTCTTCCAGAGGCCCTACAAAAGCCACTAGCATTTCCTAAGAATAAAGCAAGCTCCAAACAAATTAAACCCCTTAGAATCTGGTCCTTGAATTCAGGTATTACTGGCTAGAAGCTGAGCCAGTCTTTGCAGCACTGTTTCTAACAGAGCTAACACAAAGTTGCTTTCACGTAATAGCAACAAAAGTTAAGGCATCTGGGGGGTTCCACTGTGCACCTGAACAAGTTGAGACAAATGGAATAAGCTACTGCATCTCTACATGACTTTGTACTGAGACCCAGGGATATTCATAAAGGAGGAAGGCTGCTTTGCTTTTGAACAGTATCCTACCTGAGTGCAAGGTGAAAGTGTCTGTCATAAGGTAACAATCCATCAGTAAAGATCCAGGCTACAGCCCCATATGCCATATCTACCAGCGGAGTGGAAGAACCAGCCCTGTCCCAGTAACAGTTTTAAAGTCATTTTTCTGAGACTGCTGCCAGGATTTCACCTTTTCACAGGTGAAAACAGTGATGGTGCTCCAGGAGATGAAGGCTGCTGACTCCTATCGCTCTTCTCTTTATGAACCAGGATGTTCCTGACTTCCTTCCCTCAAGACAAAGTTGGCTGTGAGGCTCCAAGAAGCAGAGGAGACAGTTAATCAGTTCAAATCTAGGTTGCCACATGGAGAAAAACCTAAGCAGAAGCTTCAGGATGAAGTGGAGGACCTCACTGTTGACCTTGAGCAGGCTAGAAATCCAGCCATTCAAGTATGCATCCAGTACAAAGCCTAACCAGCAAGATCTAATACCAGGTACTGGAAGCCCTGGGAGTTTTTCTCTTAACCCAGGGTAGATTTGGACTGGTCTCTTATTTCTTAATATTTGAAGATCTCTCTATTAAATGTCAAGTAATTTGCATGGCCATAAGAAGCAAGGCTAAGATTTATCACATCAAGAGAAAACCCAGAGGAGAACTGCAGCTAATTCCTAGGAGTGCACAGCATGCTTCCCATAAGCTCATTAGCTGACTTCCAGAAACAAGAGTACAGCTAAAGCAAAAGCTCTCCTTTAGTGCAAGGCAAGGTATTCATCTCCTTTTTAAGGGTAATGATATCCTGCTTTGAACTTTTCTGTGTTGCAGCACCAGTGGGCTGGCCACTGGTTATTAACTACCAGACTCAAAGCAGATCTAAACAACGTGGAGTTTTAAACACCAGCAACCAACACTCCTTCAGTGAATTAGTATTTCTACTCTTGCTAGTGTTAGTGTAAGAACATGCATTGTAGTGCAACTGTGGGACATTTGAATAAAAATGTTACTTAAAATAGGCACAAAGGCTGCTCCAAATCCACTGAAGTCCTTGGGTATCTGCCAACAACTGCAGTCAGCTTTAGAACAGGTCTCAAGAGCTGAAAATCCCACATACAGCATTACATTACTAAGCTGAAAAAAATCTATTTTACCATCACTTTCTTTAATGAAGCAGTTCTTTATTCTATGGTTCCTGTGGTGTTCTTGTCACCATGGTATCTGAATGCATGTTGGGATCATAAGAATATGTAGAATATTCGTGATTAAAAGCTCCCAGGAAAGAAAAATGTACCTTTATTCTTTCCTTTCATGACAAGCAGTTAAACACAGTCTAAAACAGTCTTGAATAACATCTTGTTTGTAACTGAACTGTCTTTGAAATAGAAAGAGTCACACTAATCAACCCAAGCAATTACTACCAGCACATCTGCACAAGGAGTATCTGAAGTGGAAAACATTTGCTCCACAGCAGCATCATTATAACCTCAGGAGCAAGGAAGACGATGACACTGATGGGAACTGGGTGATCTTGTTACATTCCTAATGGTGAGGAAAGAAAGCCTTGTAAACATTTTAATCACCCATTCAGAGTGACCAAGAGAAACTCTGCCAGTCATTAAAGTGGCTGCCAATTTAACTGTGACTAGCTGGCAGGACATGCAGGGAAGTGAAGTGTAAAGAAAATTGTGTCCGGTGAATGCTTGGCTTTATCTTTCCAGGGCAATGCTGCCTGTGCTGCCCTGGACAAGAAGCAGAGAGCCTTGGATAAGATGCTAGCAGAATGGCAACAAAAAATGCAGAGAGCTGCAGGTGGAAGTGGATAGCTCCCAGAAGGAATGTACACAACTGAAAATGTTGAGCTTAAGACTGCCTATGAAGAGTCTTTGGAGCACCTGGAATCTATGAAGGAGGAGAACAAAGCCCTTCAGGGTAAGTACTCATATGATGTTAAAAAACTCTGCAAATCATAGCTGAATGATCTCTTGTGGCATCTCACAGCACCAATTCCACTACTCTTATTTCTAGCAGTGCTTTCACTCCCTGAGAACACACAATGGATGCACTTAAAGTCATAGGTTAGGTCAGGTTCTGCTCTTGTGACAGAATCTGGACTCACATGCACAGCACCCCTGTGAGATCACCCAAGCCTGTAACTGCTTCCAGGGAACCAATTCTGGGAATAACATTTAGGATCGAGGTCCTTTCTGAACCCTCAAAGCAAAATCACATAGCAGCTTGGCTGCACTTAGTGTTGTATGAGGAGGTCACTGCAGGCTGGGGCAGGTATCATCACTAAAGCACCACATATGGGAATGATGGATGATGGACTGGTTACAGCATTAAGTTTCAATAAGACACAGGCTGCAGGAGCAGTTCTGGCTACCAGCATTCTCTCTAATTCCAAGCAATTCACTTAGGGGGCTATTAACAATGGCCAGCTTTACCCTGGGAAGATGCTGTTGCCTTTAACCTCAGTGGGAAGGATTAGGCTTCTTCAGGCATCAGTTCAGAGCAAATCAGTTCAGCTCCTTCTCAGAGGCTCTTTCTTGGCACCATTTCCCCCACCCCCACTGGCTGTACAGGAAGACCAGCTGCCTTAGCTGGGTTTTTTTCTTTTCCTTTTTTTTTTTTTTTTAAACACTTCTGTAAATTGCAAAAATTGATTTCTTGCAGCAGGCTGGAAGATGATGCTGTAAATATTTAGAAGATGCTACAATCTGCTGCCCTTGTGGCCACCAGAAAACAGTGATGGACTTGCTGGCACAACCTCAGTGGTTTCTGAGCTGTCTCCCCCAACCCTTTGCTCTGGCCTACATCAGCTGGCAGAAAGCCCCACTCTGCTGTAGAGAGGTGATGTGGTCTTCTTTTGTAAGAGCAGCTATCTGAAAGGGGGAGAGGAGAAGGCTGGATAAAATCTGGAAAAAAATTATTTTGATTTAATAGGCTTCATTATTCCACCTCCATGAACACATGCAGCAAGTAGGGCTCATTCAGAAAGCCAGGATAATATTTAGCAACAAAAGAAAAGGGCAGCTGATAGAAAGTGACTGGAATCATTTCATGCCTTTTCCATTCAAAGAATCTGCCTGGTGCACTTGGTAAAGATCATAGAGCTGAATTAAACCTCTCACATGAAATATCCGTTTTCTTCCTAGAGGAAATTAAGGATCTAATCAATCAGCTTGGGGCGGGGGGGAGGGAAGAGCATTCTCGAGCTGCAAAAAGATAAGAGACTGGAGGTTGAGAGGGATGAACTGCAGGTGGCACTGGAGGAAGCAGAGTCTTCCCTAGCGGTACCACCGCTACAGACACGAGAGCTGCATGCCAGCCTGTTGCCTACAATGCATCAGATGGATTTGTACATGTAACCCCACAAAGGGCATGTATTCATCCATCTGTTGCACCCTTCCTTGCAGGCTGGAGAAAGTAAACTGATTTGCATTCAGGTCAAAGTGGCTCAAGTTAATGCTGACATTGACAGGAGAAGGTGAGAAGGAAGAATTTGAAACAACCAGGTAGAGTGATGATATGACATTAAGCCACAGGCAAAAGATGCAGAATGGAGGCTTTAAGTTAGACACTGGGCAAGTTTTATAATCATTAAGGAGAGTTAATCCTTGGACCAGATTGTCTGGAGGTTGTAGAGTCTCCATTACTGAAGGTTAAGTGCAGTCTGGTCACACATTGTCTGATGGGACTGGTTTAGCAGGAGGTGATCCAGATTTGAGGCAGTAGATTTTGAAGATGACCTCTTAAAAGCTCTCCTAGCCTTATGTTTTTAAAGTAGGTATTCCTGAATGGCTTGCTGCAAAATCCTGATACCTCTGTTCTAAACAGGTTTGAAAAGTAACTGTATTTTTATTACTTGTAGGGCAATAATTTGATACAAAGGCTGGATCAGACTCAACATGACAGAATGCTGCACCATATGCTTCACTGGACTCTGCAGAAACAATCACCAGCATGCAATTGAGCCTCTGCAGGCAAGTCTGGAGACTGAAGCAAAGGGGAGTGCTGAAGCTCTCAGGCTCAAGGAAATGGACACTGACCCAACCAGCATGGAAATGCAATTGGATTGTGCCAACAGGAACAGCAGTGAGCTTGTCAAGTCACTGAATAAACTGCAACAGCATGTCAGGGTAAACTGGAGAGGGTGGGAGCAGGTCCCTGGATGGAAAAGCACACTGGTTCTATTTTATACCTTAAACAACAACACAGTAGATTATGTACTGTAGTTCAGAGAGTCATCCTGAACAAACTGAGAGTCTATATTCAAAAAGCTCTGGTTTTCCCACTCACACCTATTTCAAACCTTACAAAAAGATAAGCACTCCTATCAGCTCTGGTCAGCCTAGAAACACAAACTACTATTCATATGCAATTAAAACAAAAATGTTCTGCTCTTAAGAGAGGTTGTAATTGCTGTTTGAACAGGATAGCCAAGAAATGGACTAGACACTAACAAAGACATAGAACTAAGGAGCTTCCTTCTGCTTTTCATTTCTAAGATAAAACTAAGCAAATTAGTAAAAGCCTAGTCTCTTTGTTGGAATAAAGTGATGCAACTGCTGCCAAAAATCCCATTTTAGTAACCTAAAGAGTAACAACAACGATTCTGTCTCTATATACACATGTATATATTTATATACACAGACACAACTTGTCCTCAGTTACATCACTCTCAGTTAGAAGCAATTCTCTTCCAGTCATTGTGGCTACAATGTCGTAAGACAGACACACATGATACTGGGAGCCATTAATGGGGTTTGATGGGGGGGACTGTGTGTGCTTTATTAAAGCAATTTTTAAAGCTGGCACCACCTTAAAGAACTGCAATGCAGAGAGACCTCCTACATCTTTCAACTTCCTCTCCCTTTGTTATTGACATTAATCTTTCATTTTTGGATGCAGGCAGGTGAGGATGCTCCCCAGCATGAGAGGGAGATGCAGAAGCAGTACGTGCTGCCTCTGCACACTGCCAACAGAGCTGGAAACAGCGCAGACCAGCCCAGAGGGCAGCAAGCTCTCTTGCAAACTCCAGGAGCAAGCAGAGGTCATGGAGAAGCATAATGAACTCAGTGCCCATGTACAGAGAAAGTAGAACTGTATATGCCACAGCTCTCCTGTCAGAGTTCATGTGCACGTGGTTTAACGTGAATCTTAACTCTGGGTAAGAAGTATTGGATTAGGCCAACAATGGATGAAAATAACAGTGGTTTATAAGATAGATCTGATAAGTCTACAGAACATGAAGAGCTCAGTTTTTAGAGATATTAAACTGACAGCAGGAATATGAAAAAAGCACCATCTTGACCCAGCTTTGTTCCTAGCAAGTCCAAGGCTTGTAGCAAACTGTGATAGATAGTGAGAGGCACTTTTGGAAAACCCACCTTAAAAGGGACAGTGTAAAATTCTGCCTCCATTCAAAGGGTAGTTTTACCACTTGTTTCCATGGTTTCCATAGGCTGTAGCCCACAGTGAGATCAATTTTAGTGAAATTTTAAGCATCCTTGTGTTACAGATTGCAGGATGAAATAACATACCTGCCATTTCATTTTGTGCAGAGATTGAAGAAGGTACTTTAACATTCACCAATACAGTCTGCGGTTCTTTTCCATAGAGACCACACACACATACATTTCCAAGGAGAAAAGTATAACTTCTGCAAAGGACTGATAATACAAGAAGCATTTCAGCTGCAATTATGGGACATCAGTTATAAAAACTGAGTCATAAATGTGCCTTTTATTCAAACAGGTTAAAAAATGCAACCAGTACATTCACTGCCAACTGAGTGATAATAAAAGAATACACTTTTAGCAGAGGGACTGCTATCTCCATACTGAATTTGGTCTTTGAAACTTATTTGTTATACAAAAGCTATATAGCTCAGAACTCATGCAGCATTCTGGAACAAAATGGCACATTTCTGTGGTGCTGTTTTGCTGAAGAGCAGCTTCTGTTGCTAGAATGCAGTTTTCCTATTAAAGCCTTTGTAGCTCTTCTTCCTTGGAGTGGTGTTTATTTATTATTTTTACAGCAGCAACAACAACAGTCCTCTAATGATTCATATCAGTAAACAGTAAGCACTAAATGAGCTGTGGGGCTCCTATTTTCCAGGAGATAAAAAGACACATACATATTGTTAACTGTGGAACAGAGGCTGTATTTGTTGAGAATGCAATCAAATACAGCTTCAGCTGGGTCTAAAGCCAGCTGCTGCTACTGCAGCATAACTTTGAAATAAATAATATTAGTATATAAGCTCAAATCCATGCAGAAATTCAAGAAAACAGGCTCAGACTTAAAGGCTTCATAAAAAACAGAGTCTATTTCTGTCTCAGAGAGGTGCACCATAATTTTTGCTCTCATTTAACACTCAAGTAAATGCACAGGTCCTAATGTTCTGTAATGCAGATCCAGTGGGAATGAATCCCACTTGGCTTAACAGTGCCAAATTTTATAGAGAAAAAACAAACTCTACAGAAAAAGGTGATGCACAAATCATGTCTTTGAGAACCAAATGGAAAAGTTTAGTAGATTAAGACATTCTGCATCCCTAAGACTTCTTCCTGACCTCTAGAATCAATCTGCTTACTATTAAATGGAAGCTGGAGCCTGACCTTCAACACACTACTAATGAGCATGAGGAAATCATCAGTGAGTGCTGAGCAGCTGATGAAAGAGCAAAGCAAGCTGTGGCTGATGTAAGTCACCTCCACACCTTTTTGCCCTTTACCTTGGTAGCTGGAAACCTTAAGCTATATCTTCCATTATTTCTCTCCAGTGCTGATTTGAAAGCACAGTGTTAATAACACACATTAGCACTTGCATTGCTTTTTATGATCCTGAAAAGCAGAATGCATCTTAGCTCACTGATTGCAGCCTGGCAAAATTAATCCACAAAAGAAGAAATCCACTTCCTCTCTGCCTCCCTGGTAATCTCCATCACAGATGGCACCCTAAGGAATTCCTCCATTTCCTCCCAGTTCTTCCTTTCTTTCACTTATTGCACAACTCCACTCATCACTCCCATCAGGCTTCCAACTCAGAGCAGGCCAGCTTCTCTCTCCAGTTAGTCAATGGCATTTGTAATTGGCACAGAGGGGAGAAAAGTTGCCAGCACTGAGCAGATTGTTCCTTTGGCACTGTGCTGACAACTGGCACTTCAGAAATATCATCTCTAGCTGTGGATTTAGTGCAGAGCATTTCTCTTGGAGTGAGGCTGAGCCTTCTGCCACCTTTGTGCTCTCACCTACTGCATCTTCAGACGATATCTTAATCACCATCTATCTACAGCACACGTTCAGCTGCCTTTTTCCGTTGAAGGGTAAAAACAAAAGCCTGAACTGTCACTAGAACTAAAGCTACTGACTTAATAATAGGTGGGGATAATACCTTTGACTAGTCTGGTAGTAATAAGCAAGCATACAATTACCTAGTTTATGGCCTGACCTAGAGTTGTCCAGTTCAGCTGAGATTCATTCCATTGATTCCTGTGAACTGTGGATCCAGTCTTTAAAAAAGCAGCCCTTGACACAGAAAAATTAAACATATGGCAAAAATATCTCAGAAGGTAACATGGTGACATCAAGTCTACCCATCCTAGCTTTCAATGATCTATATAAATAGCTGTGCTGTCAGTCTATCTCATACCTTCCTCAGAGGCTTCCTGTGTGGCAACAAGTCTGTCAAGAGCAGGATCATTACATGCACCTGGAAAAGATTAAGGAGAGCTATTAAATTGCAATCAAAGACCTGTAAGTCAAGATGGAACAAGCTGAGCAGTTACCCCTGAAAGGAGTGAAAAAACACCATCATGAAACTCCCAGGTAAGAAAAACATGTACAAATATTTTAGAAAGAGCATTCTAACAGAGCAGCTATGAAACTTTCCTGCACCTGAGCTTCCACATTCAGCACAAACAACTAAAAAGGAACTTTTTCATTTAACAACCCACATATCCTAAATGGAATGCACTAATCTAAGGAAATCTAGACTAGGCAGAAAAGATGCAGGTAAGGCACTCTCAGCCCACAGGAGCACAAGAGAACTTCAGCACTTTGCACCCCACACAGAACTCATCGATCAGAATCTTTATGGTGCTCGAGTGCAGTGGTAACAAGCCACTGGTATTGGTACTGACCTACACCCCCACAGGAGGATCTGTAAGGTGTACTGTCATCAGTGGCACACCTTGCCATTTGTGTTCAACTGCAACAAAAATCTAGAGCATGAGTAGCTTCAAATTCCTGGGGTAGCTTCCATCTTCGTATTTCTTCTTCTGATCCTCATAATTACACATCAATTATCCTCCTGCTGCTTTTCAGATGAAGGAACTAGAAATAGAGCTAGACTCCAAAGAGAAACACCTTATGGAGACTGAAAATTCTGCACAGGAACAAGACACCTCTAAAGGAGCTGGTCTTCCACATCTACTACTTGAAAAGGATCTGTGCTAACACACATTTGGGATTTTTCAAGTTGAGGCTAGAAGGTGGAATCCGGTCTTTCTCTTGCAAATAATTACTCTCATCAATAGCCTTTACTGATAGCATTAATGAAGACTATTGTATGAGAAGAAAAGAATTCTGCAGTTGTTCACAGTGAAACAGCAGTGTTTGGGTTGCTGTTCAAACCTAAGATGCCAGACATAGCTGTAATAGGAGGGTGGAGCAGCACAGAAAAGAGCAACTTCAAACAAGCTGGAAGGAAGAAACAGCTCCTGTGGCAGAGCAGTGAGGTACAGCCTGCAGGATGTGAGACTTTATTGGTTGTGGGAGAATTGCTTCTGAATGAGGAGGGCTGATCCTTAGGGAATCATAGAATCGGTTTGTTTTCAACAGACCTTTAAGATCACCAAGTCCAACCACTAACCCAGCATTGTCAGATCACCACTAAACCATGTTCCTCAGCACCACATCTACATGTCTTTTAAATCCCTCCAGGGATGGTGACTCCACCACTTCCCTCCTGTTCCATACTTGACAACTCTTTTGGGAAAGAAGTTTTTCCTAATGTCCAATCTAAAACTCCCCTGGCACAGTTTGAGGCTGTTTCCTGTTGTCCAATTGCTTGTTACTTGGGAGAACAGACTGGTCTCCACCTTGCTACACTGTCCTCTCAAGTAGTCCTGAAGGGCAAGAAGATCTCTCCTGAACCTCCTTTTCTCCAAATTAAACAACCCTAATTCCCTCAGCTGCTCCTCCTGAGACTGCCTTGAACCAGCCACTGATAACAGTGCCAACAGGTGATTTTGCTGCCATAATCTAAAAACTGGTGATAAATACTGTTGCTGTTTCTTCCCTAGTGATGATTTTTTCTAGGAGCTAAAGTAAAACACTGCTGTCATCCAAACACCCTGCTGTTGTTCACCAAGCCCTGCTAGGACAACTGGAACAAACACATTTAGTCACATAACCTTTGAAAAGCAGGCTAACGGGGTACAGATGCTGCCAGATGTCATACACTGAAGCTGAAGGTGGTCATTTAGAGCCTGAGCCTAGGGGCCTGCTGGCCTGAGCACACAGGCTGCTCACTGCTTTACCACAGATCTCTTCTGGCAGCAGGGGAGAGTAGTCAGCATCAAGCTCATCGTTCCCTAGAAAGCCAGTATGTAAAAAGACTGCACAGTGAAAGCCTGGTCAAGCTGCTCTCCGTGGGAGCAGTCTTCCTTCTCTCCTATTCAGTGTTAAGGCACACATTCCACATAAAGTTAAAATAAGGGTTGGGAGGAGGGGACAGTATTAAATAACAAAAAAAAGCAGGACATAGGCATACATGGTCATTCTCTGTCTAAAAATCCCAAAGTTGCACTTTTTTAGATCATCTGTGACTTTAATCTTAAGGTGATGTTCTTGATAATTGAAGAATATTGCTAATGGAAACTGATTTGGGCAAATTAGTGTGATCTAGAGGATGGGTCTACAGAAGCAGGGAATACAATTGGTGAAAAAATTACATTTGTGGTGTCTTCCTTTCAAACATAGAATCACAGACTGGTTTGGGTTGGAAGGGGCCTTTCAAGGTCATCTAGTCCAACCTCTCTGCAGTCAACTGGGATATCTTCAACTAGATCAGGTTGTTGAGAGCCTCAAACAACCTGACCCGGGAAGTTTCCAGGGATGGGGCATTCATCACCTCTCTGGCCAAGCTGGGCCAGGGTCTCACCACCTTCCCTGTAAAACATTTCTTCCTTCTCTCTAGTCTGAATCTCTCTCTTTTAATTTAAAACAATTACAACAGGCCCTACTAAAAGTTTGTCCCCATCTTTCTTATAGGGCCCTTTAAGTACTGGAAGGCTGCAGTAAGGTCTTCCCAGAGTCAACACTAGGCATGATATGATACTGTGCTCTATTTTCAAACACTGGGGTGAACAATGTGCACCTTCAACACCTCTCAAAGCAGGTATTTTCAGCCTGTTTGTATATGTAACAGCCTGCTTCCAAAAGTTCTCTTTTGGAGCAGCTGCTACACATCTGCTTGCATTCTCTGCATGGGGATGTCCCAGCTCAAATTTTTTTCTTATATATCTATGTCAGACTGCATCTAAAACCACTTTCACTAAGATCAGTTCAGTCTTGCTTCTGAGGCCTTAATCTCAAAACCATTGGCATCCTCTCTGGATTACCACAGCAGAATTGTATCTGCAATACAGCAGGAATAACAGCGGAAAAGCTTCACTGGAGACAGGGCCTTAGCTTTTAATGCTTAAAAGCTCTGCAGAGCTCCTCATTTAGATACTTTCACTCCATCTGGTGAAAATCATTCTGTAAACATAAACCCATACTTAAATGGAATTTCATTCCTGTTATGTAATGTCACTTGGCCTAGTTGCGTATCTTTAATCTGGGCAGCTGATCCAGTTTTATCGTTAAGCCAATAAGGGCTGCAATGATTACATATCTCCCTCTTACAGACCCATAGTAACACTGATTTCAGAGACCATCAGCTCTAACCTTCTTCTCAAATGCAAGGTCTTGTATTGCACTTTGCCACTCTGACAAATATTTGGCTGATCCATTCTTAAAAACAGCTAAGAGCCAGCCTCCATCCTGTCAAGTCAGTCCAACCCAGGGCTTGACTACTTCAAAGGAATCGCTGAGGATTTTTTTCACCGTAACCCAGATCTGCCTTTCTGTTATCTTTGCTTATGACTTCTGGCCCTACCCCCAGTGGCCATAGAGAGCAAATTGTTCCTTTCCTCATAGCAGCAGCCTTTTATCTATTTGAAAGCTTACAACATCTTCCCTCGGTTTTCTGTCCTCTCAACAGGCTCAGCAAAAGTCATGTGTTCAAAGACTCTGATCATTATTGCTGCCTGTCTCTCCAAATCATCCACATGTCTCTTTTTGCAGAGTCCAGGGTTGGACATATACCTCTAGCACAGCTCAGCAGAGCAGGATTCTTGTCTATGCATTACTGGCATATGCTTACATATATGGACCCACAGTGTTTGACTCTTTCACCAGAATAGAAGATATTACAGACCCCAGTTCAGCTTAGGACCCACAGCAGCCCCTCCATCCTTTCCTGCAGCACAGCCAGCTGCCCAGTTCTTCCCACTCTTGTCATTCCAAAGTTGATCACATTGAAGTGTACAGCAGTGCACCTGCTAATGAACCACATCTATTTTTCAACAGAGCTCCCATTGTGAATCCTAGTTCTGTGATTGTGTTTATTCTGCCTTCAAACTTGATCTCATCTTCAAATGCAGTAATTACATTCTTTATTTCATCATGGACGAGTAATGGACCCAGGGTAATTCCCTGTACAAGCATTGATATCAAGTACATTTTTCCCCAGCCAGCTTTGCAACTCCCTTAGTGTGGCAACATCTAGACTGGTTTCTCACTTTATTATTAGAATATCCTGCAAGCCAGTGTCAGAACCTCTTGTAAAAATCAAGATATATGACATACACTGCTTCTCCCTTATCTTAAGTCTTGTTAAGAAGCCAGAAAAGGAAATTAGATTGGCTCAATTCATTCATAACAAAGCCACACTGGCTACCATTCACCTTCTTGTTTCCTTCTAGATGCTTATAAATTGCTTATTTTCTCCCAGACTCAAAATTAAACTCACTCCTCTATTGCTCCTCAGTATACCTGTGATATATTGCTCTTCATGTCCCCAGACTTGCCTTTTTTATGGTGGTTGTACTTGAGCTCACAAAACTTCAAAGGCAATGGAGTTTGAAGTTTTAGAGAAGCCAAATCATGAGACCCCAAACAGCAAGAAACTCCTCAAGGTGATTAAGAAAAGGGCAAAGTATTGCAAATGCACTTTTTTCTATATTCCAGCCAGGTGGGAGGGAAGGTCCTACAGCATCTGAATGAGTTAGGACAGGACTGTGGAATCACAGAATTGTAGCATGCTTTGGGTTAGAAGAGACATTTAAGGGTCATCTAGACCAACCCCCATGCAGTCCGCAGGGACATCTTCCATGAGATCAGGTTGCTCAGATCTCTTTCCAACCTCACCTGGAATAGTTCCAGGGACGAGGCATCTACCACCTCTCTGGGCAACCTGCACCAGGGTCTCACCACAGTAGCACACCATTATAGGCCGCAAAGGCCAGGCTCCTACAAAAGAGAAACTAGACAAGGCAGAGGTCAGTTTCTCACACGAAAAAAAGTTAGATAGCCTGAGAGAGAGAGAGTGGGAGTCATCTAGCAGGAGTTTTGCAGCTGCATGTAAAGGCCTTGACACCCTACACAGTCTTAGCATGCTATCCTCCCCAAAGCTCCCGGCACCAGTCTTATCATGTTTACATGTCTTTGTAGTGTACTGTTTTACTAGATTTATAGTAGTTGCTTTTATCTACTAAATGTAACTTGTTAATTGGTCGGTATCCTTTGTATATAAGTGTCACTTGCTAATTCGTCAGTACACTTTGTGTATGAAGGTGTTACTTACTAGCTGGTCAGTTTCCTTTTTGTATGACGGTAATTGGTCATTATCCTTTCTGTCTGGGAGTATAAATTCCAGCTGCTGAACCTGATTGCCGTCAGCCACTGGGGTCCATGCCCTTCATATGCCACACACCACCCTCAGCATAAAAAAAAAATCTTCCTTGTATCTAGTCTGAATCTCTTTTTTAGTTTAAAACCTGTCTGCAATGGTAAGATCTCACCTGCAGTGCTGGGTCAAGCTCTGCAGTCTTAATACAGGAGACACGGATCTGTTGGAGCAGGTCCAGAGGAGCCCTCAAGAATGATCTGGGGGCTGGAAGCTCTCTGGTGTGAGGGCAGGCTGAGAGAGTTGGGGCTGTTCAGCCTGGAGGAGGCTCCAGGGAGACCTTGTTGCAGCCTTTCAGTACTTAAAGGGGATTGTTAAGAGATGGCGAGGGACTTTTTAGGAGGTCCTGTTGTGACAAGACAAAGGGGGATGGTTTTAAACTGAAAGAGGGAGTTTTAGACTAGAGATAAGGAAGGAATTTTTCATGCTGAGTGTGGTGAAACACCGACTCAGATTGCCGAGAGACGTGGTAGATGTCCCTTCCCTGGAACCATTCCAGGTCAGGTTGTCTGGGACTCTGAACAACCTGATCTAGTTGAAGATGTCCCTGCTGACTGCAGGAGGGATTGGACTAGATGACCTTGAAGGTCCCTCCCAACCCAAAACAGCCTGCGCCCCCCTAGCATCCCCTCACCTGCGCGAGCCACACCAACACCCTCATGACGCTCGCGCTCCCGCCGCCTTTGTTATGCGGCGCGAGCACGGCGCACGCGGCCCCCCCCAACCGCACCCGGCCCCGCCCTTCCCGCCGCGCAGGCGCAGAGCTGCTCCCCGGGTCCCCCCGCGGCTGTCCCCCGCCCTGCAGCGCGGCGGGGGCAGCGCATGCGCAGTGGGCGCGGGCCCGGCGGGCGGCGCGCAAGCGCGGAGAGCGTTTCCTGCCTCCCTTGTCAGTGCCGGGCACTTCCCTCCGGCTTCCCCCCCCCACCCCCCCATCGGCCTCCGCCGCTGGCCGCTCCTTCTGCCGCCGCCCGGAGCGGAGTCGCGTTGACTGACCAGAGTCCGCGAGTCCCGCTCCGCTCCCGTCTCCTCAGGTGAGTCCTTGGACCGGAGGCTGCTGTCTGTAGCGCCGCCCGGTCGGCCTGCCCCCGCCCCGAGAAGGGAGAGGGGTGGGGGTGATGTGAGGGGAGCCTACAGGCCTGCCGGTGCTGAGGGGATGGCGGCGGGGAGGCATCTCGGCTCCGGGGGCGAGGAGCTATGGCAGGCCTTGCCCGAGGTTCTGAGGGACCCCTCAGCCCCTTCGCTCTGAAGGGTCGAGGCCGCACGGGAGGATGAAGGGGGCTTGGGAGGGTCTCGGTGGGGCAGCCCATGCCTTGGCCCCGGCCCCTGCCCCGCTGCGGCCTTCTCAGCAGAGCCCTGCACCTGTGTTAGCAGAGCGGGGCAGGGCCGCAGCTCGCCATCCATCCCAAACCGGTTGGCTTTATCATGCTAATAGTGTCCTGTGTCTGTAGGCTTGCCTGTGAGGAGTCACCCTCTTGGGAGAGCTGCGCTGAGTGACTTCTTGGAAGGGAATGACAGTAGGAGGAGGCAGTCCTTAATTATAGGCACTGCTCTTCCAGATGTTTGAAAGTCATGTAGGTGCTCTGAAACAAGCAAGGATTAAAAAGATCCTTTCTCCCTCTGTCTCACACACACACACATATGTTATCTCCACTTCTAAGTCTACATCCTTTCTAGTTGCTTGTCCAGGGATGGTCTTACACCACGTATTTCTCACTCCATTGAGAGGTGACAGCATCCGAGTCCCATACTTCCCAACCTTGATCTTTTCAGTCTACATACTGAAAAGATCTTCTGCTGTACAAAGGTGCAAGATTTCCTTTTTTTCCCCTCCTTTAAAAAAAAAAATACTGACACTCAAGGACAGTTACTTTGCATTTGAAGAACAAAGATCAAGGGTACCTGCATTAAGTACTTGGCTAACAAAGTCATCATAACAGTAACTTCCCTGTGTGAGATTCCGATGCTGACTTACAGGAAGGCCTTGAGGGGTTTAATGCATATGAATTTTATCAAGAATTATAGAGCCAGTTGGGTTTTCCCCAGTGAAATGTGAGGTTTTGTCTGTGTTTTGGTGAGGGATAAATGTAAGTAGAAGACTACCTTAAGATTTATCTTCCCACAGAAAAATCACACTGCAGCTACCAGATGACAGCAATAGTAGTGCTTTTGGAGATTATCATCTCTGCTGGTGTTTGAGTTTGTTACCAAACCAAAATTGAAAATGGTCACATGCCACAGGTTGCAGTGCTGAAGAAAATGAATGGGAAGGAATGGATCATGTTCCTTGTCTAGGCTGTGAACTAGAAGCTAGGATGAAACCATATTGTTTATGTGTAGTTACGTCTGTTTTTTTGCAATCTACGGAGAATATCCCAGGATTGTATTAGAAAGTGTTTTGAAATAGCTGCATTCCTTGGGGAGGGGAGATTGGATATTTTTACATTTTCTTTGGGAAAGCATAGAAAAGGCTGAACATTCCTTGTTGAAAGAACAGCTCCTCAATTTTTCCTGTATATGGAAATGTGCTGCTACTGAATGTTGGCATGTACTAAAGCAAGATCGTGGAAAAAGCAATTTGCAGTTGTGTTTTGCTTATATTAACACATGGAATCTCAAATCATGACTGTCCAAGGTCAAAGGTAGCTTGGATTATGTCAGCATTTTCACATTAATAAAAAAGAATTCATTATTTTGCTTAGAGTGTGTATATTTAAAAGCTTCATTTGATTGGTAGAATGTGATTATTTAGAAGAACCATGAAAATCATGCTGATTAAAATGATGAACTGGACTTAAAGCTGTTTTGGTTAAGTTATATTTGAAGTACATTTGATATGTAATCATAAGTCATATTTCCTTTAAAAAAAAAGGAGAAAAGAAAAAGTGTCTCTAGTTATTTTCATTGTCAGATTCCTGTATCATCACTGCTCCAAGCCTCAGCACTTTCAGCATATTTGTTAAACCAGTGGTGTGATAGTGATTGCTCAGCTCCCTAAGAACATGCTCAGCTCTCACTCACTCTTGAATTTCTGTTGGGCTGCCATTCATTTCCTGTTTGCTTCCAAATTCCTACCTTGTCCTGAAGCCTCCACCCTCTGCTAACATGGCCATACTTGGGTATGTTGTAATTTCAGGCTATAGTGGGTGTGGATCTCTTGGAATGACATCACAGAGAGATTTCTTTTTAGGTGTATGTGTAGGGATAAAAAGACTTTGACCCATCAGCCATGGATGAATTACTATGAAAATGAGTGGAATATGTGGAAGGAATTGATACATCAAGTTGTATGTATGAACTATACACATTTTGGTTATTACAGGTGACCTTGATTTTTTTATGGTGTTATCTTCCATCCGTTTATGCTGCTCTTGGTTAATACAGGACATAGAATATGATGTAACTTTTTAAATTACTTTGTATCAGAGAGACAGGGAACTGCTTCAAGAGAGGCCAGTGGAGGCTATGGAGATGCTGATGGGACTGGAAGAGGAAAGGCTGAGAGCCCTGGCGCTGCTTAGCTTGGAGAAGAGCAGCCCCAGAGGGGATCTACTCAATGCTGAGCAAGAGCTAAAGGCTGGGGGCAAGAGGATGGGTCCAGGCTCTTTTCACTGGTTCCCAGTGACAGGACAAAGGGCAGTGGGTACAAACTGGAACAGAAGCATCTAAACACAAAGACAAACTTCTTTGCTTTGGGGGTGCCAGAGCCCTGGCCCAGGCTGCCCAGAGAGGTTGTGGAATCTCCTTCTCCGGAGAGATTCCAGCCCCACCTGGATGCAATCCTAGGCAGCCTGCTTTGAGGGGTTGGACTAGATGATCTCCAGAGGTCCCTTCCAACCTCTCCCATGCTGGGATTGTGGGATTTTGTGTTTGCAGGTGGGTGAGGCTCCAATCGCAGATGTTCAGCGCTGTCCCTTGTAGTGGTGATCAATTAAAGAAAAGGCTTGTTAGCTTTAGTTTGAACAAATGAAAATACTTGCAAACTAGAATGATTCAGCTCATTCTTGTAGTGTTTGAATCTCACAGGGGCAAAAGCCTATCTATGAAAGCTGTAGTAAGCAGGACAATTAAAATTCATTGATGCACTGAAGATATTGGGATGTATGGCAAAGGCAGCTCTTTAGCAGCCATATTTACTGAGTAAGGGGTGATCTTCTGTAAGTAAATCCTAATACTGGACTGAAGCAACCCTGGTAAATGTTGAAGGCTGGTTTTGTTGTAATCATTATCTCATTTTGAAGTGTTCTGTTTTCAATTTTACACCATAGGAATACCTTTCCCTCGGAATGTCTCTACACCAGTTCTTACTAGAGCCAATCACCTGCCATGCGTGGAACAGAGACCGTACTCGTAAGTAATGGTTTAGATTTCATTTTTAACTTTTTATTCAACTGCTTTTTTCTCTTTACTGTCAGTTTGTGATCTTGTAGTGTTCTGGGTCACATTTAGGGAAGGTCTGGTCAAATCTATAGTGCTACATTCAGATGTTCCACTTAGGAGCCAAAAAGCACACACATTCTGAATTTGAATGCTTCTGAAACTCTGGCATATGAGCAAATCTAGTCATGCTAGCGTTGCAGAAAGCTTTGCCTCTTGGTCTGCACCTCATGGGAATGACCTGGCCCTTCCCCTCTTTGAGCCTCTAGCTGCATACCCTAAACCAGCCCTTTCTTTTAAGAGCCCAGTTTTCTACTATAATGTGGCCTGTTCTGTTCTGTGTTGTCTTTCTGTGCACTATACTCATGACCACGTTATGACCATCATTATTTGAGATTATCCAGGGATGTTGGCCATTTGTTTACAAAACCCATGTAATTTGGGAATGCATGTTTTTGATTGAAAAGTCTTTCCAACTAAAGCATTTGGTATTAAAAAGCCTTCTGTGCTATTGGATTGTTTTATTTCTTCTTCAAGAGATTGCCATTAGCCCTAATAACCATGAAGTTCACATCTACAAGAAGAGTGGGAACCAGTGGGTAAAGGCTCACGAGCTAAAGGAGCACAATGGACACATCACAGGTAAGAGGAGACTCTGCTGTGCCAGACATGAAGTTTTTCCATCCCCTGCTTTCCCCAGTGGAGAATCTGAACTGGAAATCTGCAAGTGTTAGGTAAATAGACTTATTGTAGGTTGGTGTTGCCACTTAGAGGGAGCTTTGCAGCTTTTTTCTGGACTGCATGCAGTGAATGTTAGGAAGAAAAGCCCTGTTTCATTTCCAGACATTTCATTAGAGCCTTTCTCTCTTATCTGTTGCTTATTTTTCATCAATAATGACATAATGAGAATAAATGTTCAGTCTACTGAAGTAATCTGGTCATGTCACAAGCTCTCCTGGTGATACATGCCGCTCCCTTTCAAGTGTTAGTATTAAAACTTCATCAAGTGCACAACTGTTGTGTTTGTGGTTTCCAACTGCAATAAATAACCTTTTTTTAGGGACTATATAAGAGTTGAAGTGGTCAGTCCTGGATTTATGACAGACCATCAGTGAGCAAGTTTTACTGCAAGCCCAGAGTGTCTGTAGATCCTCAATGAAAATGAGGAGCTGCCACAATGAGTCACAAGGTGTTATTTTTAAACTGTGATTGCCCTGTGGTAGTCTTTTATATTACTGGTTGGTTTTTTTTTTCATGGTGATACTTTTATAAGGGCTTTATTCTCTAAGGAAATGAAAGTAATTAATGCTAGCACTTGCCCAAAACAGCAGTATGTTATTCTGTTCTCACCCTCACTAATGGGAGAAGTATCTGCCCAACAGTGTTTTGCAGGGACTTTATTGAGTTGATCAGATTGTTGCTGTCAGAGAGCACAGCTGTACCTGCTCTTTTGTGAAGAGTCACTCAGGCTGCATTTACAAATGACAGGCTGTTCCCCAAAGACATTTCTCTGCATTTTACTTGGACCTGTTAGTGTTAGAAGCCAAATATTCATGACTTGGGAAAAGAGCTCTCCCTGCTTTCCTGCATAGCATATACCTTTGGAATACTAAATGCCATGGTTGTCCTAAAGAGTCGACTTAAACTGTGGTTAGACACGGGAGACAGACTGATCCAACTGCTTGGTGCCTGACAGCAGTGATTCAGCTGCTGCCACTCCAGCTTCTGATGGCAAGGGGCACGGTCCCTTGTCTTGCCTTCTGCATCTTGATTCAGAGATTTGTGGTGAGCTGCTTCTGTTCACTCACAGGAAGAAAGTCATTCACTCCTTTTGCTGGTTTAGTTTCCTGCTAAGCTGAAAAGCTGAACTTGTCATGGGTCAGAAGAACACTAGGGGTGGGCAAGAGAAGTGAAGAGAGACAGGATGGTGCCCCTTTCAAAAGCAGTGCTAGACTGTCTCATGTAGCTGTGGTTTTGGACTACTAACCTCTTCAAAATTGAACTTTTTAAGCCAAAGTCTATTTTGATGTAGACCATATATGAATAACGTGGTAAAGCTAGTACAAATTCTTTCCATATCTTTTATCCTTTTGCAGTTTGTGTGCTTAAGAAATGTTTGTAATGTTGTTGGCAGTTAGGGAAAACCATTGAAAGATAGTTTTGTGGCAGGGGAGTCCAGGATTGCACTCTGCATCTCAAAGAAGGATGCTATAGAAAAGATGAAAAATTATATTGCTGTAAGGCTTTCCAGTTGTGAGCATCTTTCATTGCATAGGAGGGGAAAGAAGCCATGTCAGGCTTACCAAAACCTTAGTTTTATTCTTTGAATTTGTTACTTTTGCTTGGTAAATGTTGTTTTTTCTTGGGGCATAGCTTAAATAGGCATGGAGAAAAATGTAAAGATTGTATTAGTACATAAAGATTGATAATTTCTAACTAAAAAAAACCCAAACCCAAAACAACAACAACAAAACCAAACCAAACCAAAAAATCCAAAATACAAAACCAACCCTGCTATCTAAACTTTTAGATCGTGATTGTGGTCGGGTAGCAAGCAGACAGCTATGTTAGAGGTTTGTGCATAGTTTCAGAGTTGCTGAGTTTTGGCTGTTGAATTAGTTCTCTTGCAGAAGTTGGTGGTTTGGAAGGTGTGGGTGACAGTCCTTAGTCGGTCTGCAGAGCTCCACCTGTTGGCCGCTGCCTTAGCAGGCTTCCTTAGTGGGCAGATTCTCCAGGGAACCAGGGATTTGGGATCTGCAATTTTCACGAAAGCTAGAGGGACAAACCAATATCCCCTAACGGTTTGAAATGGTGCCTGGAGAATAAGGGAACAAGGGAAATACTAATATACTAGTAATAGCTGTCTCTAGTGGAAGCTTGTGGGAGTGTCTGTGTTTGGGCTGACTGTAAAGCACTCAGGATAGAAAGGGCAAAGTTCATTCCTGTGCACTCCCCATTGCAGGTATTGACTGGGCTCCCAAAAGCGATCGCATTGTCACCTGCGGCGCAGACCGCAACGCCTATGTCTGGAGTCAGAAGGATGGTGTCTGGAAGCCAACTCTTGTCATCCTGAGGATTAACCGTGCAGCCACCTTTGTGAAATGGTCTCCCCTGGAGAACAAATTTGCTGTGGGAAGTGGAGCTCGACTTATATCTGTGTGCTACTTTGAATCTGAAAATGACTGGTGAGCTGTTTCATTTCCATTTGTACCTTTAACTCTGCACAGAAAACCTAAGACCTGGATTGTCATGATAGCCTCTAGGTTACTGTTTTCCTGATTCCTGAAGTCTTCAGGAAATGGTGAGGGATTGGCCTCTGCAGTTCCTTTATACATCTTAAGGAGAGGTTTCCCTTTTAATTTTTTCTGGTGTTGCACTTAAAGGCCTTGTGCTTAGCCTGTTTCTAGGCTGTAGGTGTTGGTGTGGCTGTGTTCTGGCTGACTGCCATAAACATATGCTGCTTTTCTAAAAGTGCAAGAATTTCTGCAGAGTAAAAATTTCTTTACCACAACTGCATGACTGAAAAAAGAGAAATGTTTCTTCCTTCCCCCCACTCCTTCCAGAATGAATGAAGAGACCTTGACTCAACTCTTTCTTCTGTATAGATTATTTGGGGCTATTTCTTGTCGTTAAAGGATTCACTTATCCCCAGGGTGGTCTGTTAGAAGATGTTTGAGCTTGTCATCCACCTGCTCTGTATTCTGTCATATATTCTTGTCACAGTTCTAGATTTAAGACAGGACTATCACAGATTTTTAATATTTTTTTCCTCTTTGGCATCTAAACTTAGTGCTTCTGATCTTTCATGGGTCTACATTAGCAGCTGTACATGTTAGGGCTACATTTACCTTATTTGTAAGTGACATTATTGAGTATCTATTACTTTGGGTTGCATAAACATGCAGTGCATCCAGGAGTGCCTGTGATCCCTCTTTCCCCACCACAAAGCAGCCCAAGTCCCTGAAGACTGAGAAGGTTGTCAGCTTGGGGCTGGTCAACACATCCT
This sequence comes from Galbula dea, assembly GCA_013399015.1. NCBI lineage: Eukaryota > Metazoa > Chordata > Aves > Piciformes > Galbulidae > Galbula > Galbula dea. Next base: position 283,973 of record VWZX01006356.1, read on the forward strand.
TGACTTTGCATCTCCAAAGAAGGGCAACAAAGATGGTGAAGAGTCTAGAGCACAAGTCTTCTGAGGAGTGGCTGAGGGAACTGGGATTGCTTAGCCTGGAGAAAAGGAGGCTCAGCGGAGGCATTCTCAGTGTCTACAACTGCCTGAAAGGAGGTTGGAGTGAGGTGGGGATTGGTCTCTTCTCCTGGGTAACAAGTGACAGAATGAGAGGAGATGGCCTGACGTTGGGAGGCTTAGGTTGGATATTAGGAACAATTTCTTCACTGCAAGAGTGGTTACCCATTGGCACAGGCTGCCCAGGGCAGTGGTGGAGTCACCATCCCTGGAAAGGTTCAAAAAAACATGTAGTTCTGGTGCTTGGAGACATGGTTTAATGATGGACTTGGCAGTGCTGGGTTAATGGTGGACTCAATGATCTTAGAGGTCTTTTCCAACCTCAGGGTTCTGTGATTCTGTAGAACCACAGGTGTCTGTGCCTGCTGTTCTGTGTGCAGTCTTCCATCTGCAGATGGTAAACAATGAGACCATCAGCAAAATACATTTAAAAGATTGTTTGGGACTTTTGTGCTTCCCAACATACTCAGTTATTAACATTTTCTCTGCCTCACTTGTCTGCAGAAGAATCAAAACCCCCTATGTTGAAGACAGATCATTCAATATCATCCTTAAAAGTGCTTATGCCTGATGAAAGGAAATGCACAGAAAAAGCACTGCCATCCCAAAGGCCATCAAGTGAAGAACAGATTTCATTACTATTTTGTAAATAGTTCAAGCAAAACTAAATCTGCTGAGACATATTTAGGCTAATATTGATGCATTCAACACCTGGAGCACTTTTCACTGTACTTCAAATAACTGGGCTGTATACTCTGGTCATCCCACTGGCAGTTCACCCATTTATTTGTTGTGGTTTATAGTTATTGAATTATTAAACAGTAGAAAAGTCAATAGGCAAGAGAGATGACTAAACCTCATAGAAGGAGCTGGAGAAGATCTGTAGTTGATCTGAGAAACTGGTGCTTCTTAGCTCAATATCTCAGACAAAACTGAGCTCTTCTGCACAGTGTGTGAGGAACCAGGCAAGTATTCACACCAAGAAGTTCTGCCTGAAGGGCACTAGGACTCAGGTGTGTCCTGAACATGACTTTGTTCATAGTCTTTCAAATATGAAGATGATCTGTATGTAAAGTTTGCAGACTGTACAGGGGAATATGAAAGATTTGGGCATAGTGTGTGGTTTGTAAGGGCTGATCTTTTTGAGAAGTACTTCATGGATTTGGGGGAGTCCAGTAAAATACCTTCACATAAATGTTCTCTCTGTTTCTAATGTAGGTGGGTGAGCAAGCACATTAAGAAGCCCATTCGTTCCACTGTCCTCAGCCTGGACTGGCACCCCAACAATGTGTTGCTGGCTGCAGGGTCCTGTGACTTCAAGTGCAGGTGAGAGAGAGAAAATAAATGCATCTGTAAATCCATTTGGATTACTGGTTCAGGTTACTAGCACAAGCATGCTGATCATACATTTGCTCTCAGAATAGAAAATGGCTCATGGCATACTGTTGTTGTTACCAGAATAAATAACCAGTTTGAGAAGTTTGGGCTTTGGTGTTACTGCCTGCAGACCTCAGGCTACTAACAGGTATCTGACAAGAGACATGCCTGAGTTCCATGAGCTGGTGGGTTTCTTTACTAGCAGTAGACAGCAGTAGTGCTACTATGCACAGATTGAGTGCTGAGATCTAGTTGTTAGGCTGAAATTAGACTAGCAGGTGCTGTCTTGCAGAACACCAACACTGCTAGTTTAAAAAGCAGTATCCTAATTCCAAAATTCAGAGTAATTTTGCACTTCATTTTTGTCCTCTGAGACATTTGTTCTCTCCCCTTTGCCTGGGCTGACCTTAACATTCTTGCAGCCCTGTGGTGAGCATGGTCAAGGAATTGATCCACCCAAAACTCAATGCAACAAAACACACTTTTGAAGAGCATTAAAACAAAGAAACAAACAAAAGGCTGGTAAAAACAGATTGGCATGTGAGATGGATGGGGAAGACTTCAAACTGAGTGTGAAACTACACCATGAGGAAGGTCTTGCAAGTTGCTGTGTGCTGAGCTCTGGGGGTCACTGCCATGAAGTCTGCACGGGGAGCTGTCTGCAGAGTGGTTGGCTTTGATTCATGGTTTACTTAATCACTTGTACCTTGAATAATAATGAAAGCTGCTTTTCTTGAAGTCTTTATGTAATTGGGCAATTTTTAAGCTTCAAAGTGTGTACTAAAAATGACTAAGAAGGAGTGGGAGGTGGGACTATTACAGTCCTTATTTCAGAATGAAAGCCATGCATCTGAATTCTAGCCTTTGGTACCTTTTTATGTAAGGAGAGGAGTTAAATGGGAGCTGGGAAGAAGAGTTGTCTCCCTTTCCTGCCTCATCTCCAGTTTTCATTAGATAAACTCTACATGTTCACTTCCTTTCACAAAAGCTGTGATGTAAAACATCTTCCAGAAGCAGCTGCTTTTCACAGGCAGGTTTTTTTTTTCATGTGTGTTCATAAAGCATCTCAGGAATTTGGCAGTAGGTCAGCTCTGTTAATTTGGATGTGACAGTCTCCAGACTTTATTCAGTGCTCTTTAATGTACATTGCATTCCTGCTTATCTCCTTTTTCCTGTTTTCCTTGAGAAGTTAGAGTCACATCATTTTTATGAGAGAAAGGCAAAGTGTGGTTCAGTCATTTCCTAGCAGCATTCTCTGGAAGACTTTCTTAGTCTTGTGTTTGCCATCAGAAAACTCAATCTGTCCTGCATCTGATTTCTCAGACTATAGTGGATATTTTGGAGAGGGGGAAAAAAACCCCAAACCAGCAACCCAACCCAAAACCAAAACCCAGATCTTGGTTTAAAACAATTTGGAAACTTTCTCCTCTTCCTTATCACTATACTTTAGGGTTAATTATTCAAGAATTTGCTGGTTTTATCATAGAAATCTTCATGTAGAAACATTTAAGGAAGGGAAATAGTGGAGATTGGAACTGGGTTTATGTTCCTATTTCTTCCTCAAAACAGTGAAGGAATATTCTCTTTGGTAAATGATAAATAGAGAGTTCTAGAATTCCAGTTCTAGGAGATGTTCAGTTACATATTAAAGGTAATAAAGATATCTGGGCCTGAAATATGCATCTGTCCTGATAGCTGGTTCTGAAGAAAATTATGAAATGGATCTGCCAGAGCCACTGACAGCTGATAAGCAGCTAAGTGGAAGACATTTGGGGAAAAGAATGGAAGGCAGAAGAGGCTCCAAGCTGATAGGTATTCAGCAGGGGTTTTTTTGGTGGCTGGCCTAGATGAGCTCCTCTTAAATTTATCTTTAGAAATACATATATATATAGCTAACAGCACTGCATAGGTGTGAGTGTTACATCCTTGCTGGAACAGTATTGCTGTGGGAATAAAAGTCATTTCCCAGTGTTCTTTGAAGGCTGGCACCTTCAAGCTGAGATGATTTTGATTTTCAAAGAAAGGGAGACTTTAGCAAGGGAAAAGACTTCTTTTTTTTTTTTTAACTAACAGTTATTTTCAAGGTCTTTCCCTACTTAAGAATGGTTTTTCTGCCTTGTGTCAAAGGCTGTTGCTTGCAACATCTTGTCCTATTTCCATACATTAAGAGAACTGTCCAGTTAGATGTCTCCATAAAATTAAGTTTGCTAAAGGATTATCATTAGATTATATTTAAACTCATGGAGCCAAATATAAATTCATGCTTAATTCTCTGAAAATCTGTACCTAATATAGCTGCAGTTAAACCTTTCCTGTTCCAAATGATCAGCTTTATTTGAATAAAGCAGAGGGGAACCTAATGAAGTTCAGCAAGGGCAGGTGTAGGGTCCTGCACCTGGGGAGGGATAACATCATGCACCAGTGCAGCTTAGGGGTTGATCTGCTGGAAAGCAGCTCTGTGGAGAAGGGCCTGGGAGTGCTGGTGGGCAAGAAGTTCACCATGAGCCAGCAGTGTGCTTTTGTGGCCAAGAAGGCTAGTGGTCTCCTGGAGTGCATTCCAGCAGGTTGAGGGAGGTTCTTCTCTCCCTCTGCTCTGTCCTAGTGAGGTCACATCTGGAGTATCTCAACCAGCTCTGAGCTCCCCAGTTCAAGAGAGACAAGGAACTACTAAAGAGAATCCAGCAGGGGCTACAAAGATCCTAAGGGGACTGGAGGATCTCTGTGAGGAGGAAAGGCTGAGAGTCCTGGGGCTGCTTAGCCTGGAGAAGAGCAGCCCCAGAGGGGAGCTGCTCAATACTGAGCAAGAGCTAAAGGCTGGGGGCAAGAGGCTGGGGCCAGACTCTGCTCAGTGGTGCCCAGGGACAGGACAAGGGGCACTGGGCACAAACTGGAATACAAGAAGTTCCACCTAAACATAAAGACAAACTTCTTTGCTGTGCAGATGCCAGAGCCAAGGCTGCCCGAAAAGGTTGTGGAGTCTCCTTGTGGGGAGAGATTCCCAAGACACCTGGAGGTGATCGTGGGCAAGCTGCTGTGGGTGACCCTGCTTTAGCAGGAGGATTGGACTGGATTATCTCCAGAGGTCCTTTCCAACCCCCACAGTGCTAGGATTCTGGGATATGTGAATAATCTGAATATAAGTACTTATGAAGAGCAAATGATTTAAAACACAGGAAAGGGGGAGCAACATTTCCTTAAAGTCACTATAAAATAATTCCTTATGTTTGACTGCAACCCTGAATGTTTGATCATGGTGTTTCCTTTAGACTGGGGTGTTTCTCAGTCAGTAGCATGGTGTAGCTCACTTGCCTCTCCTGCTCAATGGGCTCTCAATCCTATGTTTGTGACGTCCTGGTAACTTCCATGGTAACAGTCAAGAACACCATACTGTGGCATGTCTGAATCATGCAAAAGGAATCTGATGAAAGGGGGAGGCTTTCTATTTAAACATATCTTGAACATTTTGCTGGGGGGAAAAAAACCCCCCAACCTATAAAAGCATTGTGGTATTTCAGGTTTTCAAGGCATTCTTTCTGTAATGAGCTAGAATAAGGTGGCTCAGAGCCCCCTTTGCTGCCATTTGAACATCAGTTTTCTTTCTTTGAAATCCTGCTAGAAAGTGGATGTTCTTAAAAAGTGAGTAATTTTGTAGGTGTTTGTATTAGCTTCTAATTATACAGTGTGACTTGTGGTAAAAACCTGACTCCAAGAGTTATTCCCAGAAGGATGAAAGGGAAATCTTAGCAGAGCAGAAAATGCAGTGACAATGTATGGTTTTGTGCCATCTTCTGGATAAAAACAGGAGAGAGATACAAGAAGAGCATTTATGAGAAACCTACACGTTACACCCTTTGTACTAGTGCTTTCTCTCTGTGCACTGCAGCTTCCCAGCCACTACTGCCTTGGTGTTTAAAGACACCATAGCAATTTACCCGGGAAGAATTACAATGTATCTGGTTGCTTTCAATGGCAAAAGGATCTGCAGCTCCCAGGAGGTTTTTTTCTGTCTTTGTTCATACTGGAATTTTTTATTTGCAGGGTGTTTTCTGCTTACATTAAGGAAGTGGATGAAAAGCCAGCCAGCACACCATGGGGCTCCAAAATGCCTTTTGGGCAGCTGATGTCAGAATTTGGGGGTGCTGGAAGTGGTGGCTGGGTGCACAGTGTCAGTTTCTCTGCCAGCGGTAACCGCCTAGCCTGGGTTAGTCATGACAGTACTGTGTCAGTTGCTGATGCCTCAAAAAATATGATGTAAGTATCTTCTTTCTGTTAGTTATGAGCTGTTTCACCTAGAAGGAGGCAAGGTGTGGAATCTTGTGCTTGCAACAGCAAGAGCTTTGCCTGCTGTTAACAGTTTTGACAGTTTCACTGTAGGTTCCAGGGCTCTCTTTGAGGCCTGTAGAAATAAGGGAGATTCTTAGAATTTGAGATTATTGCATTTCAATGTTTTATAAGAATTCTTCAGTGAGGGTATAGTCAGGTTACTTTGGAGGGGAAAAATGCATTTAAAAAGAAATCAAAAGATTGAAAATCACTCTTGTGACTGGGGAGACAATGTTTCAGTGTAAAGGGATCCCAGAGACTCCAGAAACATGCTAGCTCCATAACTTCTAAGACTTGATCCCCAACCAGCATCTGGAAAACAAACTGTTCCTTTCATGAAATGCTAATTTCAACCAGTGCTTAAGACACTGCTGCTGCAAGTTTTCAGTGGACACCTTTCAGAATATCTTATTAACAATTCCCCCTTGTGCTCCTCATCTTGAGCTGAGTAACTTTTCAGTGCCCATGGCTTTCTAACCAAGAAGGACAAGATTCTCCATATAGTTTGGTAGCAGAGATCTCTGGTGATCACCCAGGCATTGCTGTGCTTCGCTCTCAGAGGTCTTTTTCAACTATAATGATTCTATGATTGTATGATTGTGAGTTATGGTTCTGGTGGCTTTTTATGCAGAAGTAGCAGGGCTAGGGATGTCATTAAGTGTAAAGTGTTCTAGAGTTCTGTGCAAATGAAATGAATAGCTTCATCAATTTGAACCTTTTTTGAGGGTATTCTTTTTGCACTCTTGCCTTTGTTTACACACAATTCTAGATAACTTCAGCTTATTACAAGTTACAACCTTCTGGTGTTGCCTCAGCCCAGCTGAGCTGCACTGACTTCTTTTCCAGTAATCCTTGTGTGGGAACAGTCTCTGTTTTTTTGTTGAAGCTGAGGATGAGAGGTTTCAGTTGTCCTCTAATAGCTCTTCTTGTGTTCAGGGTTTCGCAGCTGAAAACAGAATTCCTCCCACTCCTGAGTGTGTCGTTTGTCTCCGAGAACAGTGTGGTGGCAGCTGTAAGTGTCTGCTTTCTCCTTGTAGAGTCTGTGGGTTTTTTTGGGGAGGGAGGTGCCCCCCATGTGTGCTGAAGTTAGCAGTAATGCAGCTCTTCATTGCATCAGCCTTTACGCTTTGGCAGTTAACAGCAACGCAACCCCGAACCGATGCTTCTGCTGGTTGTGTGTGTTTGCTGACATCCTTTCATGCTGTTGCTTGCAGGGCCATGACTGCTGCCCCATGCTCTTTAACTGTGATGACCGTGGCTTGCTGACCTTCGTTTCCAAACTAGACATTCCCAAGCAGAGCATCCAGCGCAACATCTCCGCGATGGAGCGCTTCCGAAACATGGACAAAAGAGCCACCACGGAGGATCGTAACACCACCCTGGAGACACTGCACCAAAACAGCATCACGTGAGTGCCTTGCCCACCCATGCTCAGGGAAGGACCGAATGCTCTCCATGGCACTTTGGTCTCCCAGGATGTCCTACAAACCTGGGAGAGCTCAGGTTTGTTGCACCAGGTGGATTTAGCTAGGATTTCATTTTAGTCTGTCAGTAACAGTTGTTTATTTCTGGGAGTTGTAGGGAAGTTGGTGAAGTTAATCATTAATGCAGGGTGCATGCTACTGCTGTTGGCTCATGTTTCATGGGTTCTGTAACTTGAACACAGTTTATCTTATCAAATATGTAGCTAGTTCGCAAGAGGTTGGTAGCACTGTGCAAAATCTAGTCAGCAAAATTCACCCAAACTGGGAACCCACATACCAGCTTCCTATTTCAGATGTTATTTCCATTCATTGAAAAGATTGATTCAGGTTACTTGAGTGAAATATCCTTGCATTTAAAGAAGTATGTGAGCCCAGAGGATGCTGACTTTTCTGGAGTAATTTGTCTTTATTCAAGGAAAACATTTAGGCCACAGCCACCAAGCAATAAAAAGAGCTCTCACCATCCTTTTTCTTTGCTTATTCTTCTGAAGCATTGTACCAAAAATCTAGCATCAGCTCTGCTGTGCTTCTGGCTCCCTTTGAGAGAGTAGGAGTCAAATTCAACTTGAATTCCCCAGCTCTTTGACCCTGGAATGGTGTCTGTGTTACAGTTGTCACTCTCTGTTTTCAGCCAAGTGTCTATTTATGAGATAGACAAACGAGATTGTCGTAAGTTCTGCACCACTGGCATCGATGGAGCGATGACCATCTGGGATTTCAAGGTATGCCTTCGCTGCCCTCTTTAGGGGAGCTGGGTGTGGGTCTGGGGTTTTTGATCCCTGGGGGCTCAGCTTTATTAGCAGTAGGAAATCTAGACTGGAATATTGGAGACTGTTGGTGAACTCCATAAGGAAGACAGGTCCAGGATTCAACGTAAATGCAGATACACTTTATTTAGCAGATGGTGCTAATCCAGATTTCATTTTTAGTAGATTGCTTAATGTCCCTGTAGGAATGAATCTCATTAATTCTTCCCTTCTCCAGCCTCTATCTCAGCCACACTTGGGGTGGAACAATCGTTGGTAGGACACAGCCTGCTGCCTCTTCTTGCTCCCATCCCTTTGTACTCTGCTTGCTGGCCTGCCCTCTGATAATTAACTTACCAAAGCAGTGAGGAGTTACCTCAAACAGTTAGGAAATAGTCAGCACTGTATTGGAAACTGTAGAGGGATTTGTTAATGCCAGTGCTTGCTTTGCAGAGGGCTGGCCAACAGAGGTCTCTGCTGGCCACTCCAAGCTCCTGAGAGCTGGACACTGCCTTGGGGAAAAGAATGGTTTGTCTCTGTACTGTAGTGGCAGAAAGCTCTGGCAGGGACAGGAGCCAAACAAGAAACTGAGGTGATACATAAGCTGCTCTGATGCAGTTTCAGGGGAAGGGAGTGGAATCATTAGTCTACACTTGCATGAGTTTAAAATGAATGACTGTAGTGGTCTCTGGCTCCTGAATGTGAGTCTTATCTCAAGTATTCAGGTTTTTGGCTCATTTTTCTTAGCATCAGCATTTGCACTGAATAACAGGGTACTGCAGCAAACTGTGATGAAGATTTTTCTCTCTTTCAAGACCTTGGAGTCCTCTATTCAAGGGCTACGAATCATGTAAAGGTGGAGTTCCATGCTCTAGCAGGACAAACTGCTGACAGAATGCAGCTCCCACATCTGCACAGACCCCCCCCAAGGGAGAAGGAGGAAGGTGGAATCTTTGGAAACACTGAGAAAATACAGCTTGGCAGATCTGCTTTTGAATCTAAATTTGGTGAATTGTGTTGGTTTCAAAATCAGCTGTGATTGTTCTTTTTTTTATTTTTATTATTTTTTTGGTTGGTTGTTTCATTCCATTCTTTACCAAAGCTGCTCCTTAAGTAGTTTATTGCAGGAAGTTATGAATCACTAACTTAAAAGGGGAATTTTATGTAAATTGTCTGCTAGAAATAATAATTAAAAGAAGAAAAAAAAAAAGAAAAAGCCATTCTTTGTTTTGGTGCTCATTAGCAGTGATTAAAAAAGGGATATGAAGGAAGTTAACTCTGAGAGAGGGGGTGGGGAAAACCTGTCCAGGTATTTTATGGCCTTAAAACAGGAAAAGTTCATTTTATTGGGAAGTTCCTGAAATGGATGCTTACACATATCATGCTTGTCAGTATCTAAAGGGTGGGTGTCCAGAGGATGGAGACAGACTCTGCTCATTGGTGCCCAGTGGCAGGAAACGGGCACTGTGCACAAACTACAATACAAGAAGTTCCACCTAAACATAAGGAAAAGCTTCTTTCCTTTTAGGGTGCCAGAGCCCTGGCCCAGGCTGCCCAGAGAGGTTGTGAAGTCTCCTTTTGTGCAGAGATGCCAACCCCACCTGGAGGTGATCCTGGGCAACCTGCTCTGGGTGACCCTGCTTTAGCAGGGAGGTTGAACTAGATGATCCCCAGAGGTCCCTTCTAACCCCCACCATGCTGGGTTCTGGGATTAGAGATCACAGATGAAGACCTGGAGTTCTGATGATCTGGATGTGAAGGTTTAGCTGGGCTTTTTTACAGGGAAATTGTTCCCTTGAGGTGGTGATTTTGGAGGATGAATGATTTTGTTCTTCTGCTCTTAGTTCTGTCTGCCTGGTGTTTAATCCAGCAATATTAGCAAATTAAGCTGGATGTCTTTTTTATTGCCTGTTTAGTGGGTCATAGTTTGCCAAAGGCAAAAGACCAGAATTATTTGTAGTCTGATTTTAGGATCTGTATAAAGACTTCTCTCAGTCCAGTGGTGGAAGGCTGCATGTGGAAAGTGAGGCAGAAATCTGCTGAGCCAGATCTTAGGAGGACAAATTAAAAGCAAATCCCTTTGTAAGTCCATGAAGCTACACAGGCCTGTGTGTCATGTTAGAGCTGAGTGATCAGCCTGTAAAATGCTGGGGTTTAGTGCCTAGTGGAGAGATGAAGCACATTTCCCAGAGGTGTCAGCATGGTCTGGCCTCTGTGCAGATCCATTGTCTCCAGGTGCCTGTACCATCTGAAGTTCAGTTCTGAGCCCCAGTGCCTCACAGAGGCACATGCACAAGGTCTAGTTAGCTCTTAGGTGTGTTGCTGCCTTGAGGCAGGCTGTGCTCTGGAGGGGATTATCTGGCTCAGCATTGCTCTGCAAGGTTTAAGACTTTGTCATTTCTGTTGAAAATGCAGAAGTGTCTTAAAAAAAAAACCCCAAAACCCAATGACTATATTTACCACTTCCTCTGGAACCAGAGTTGCTTCATCACTGCTCGTTTCTCAGCTCTGAGTGGTTGGGAGGGGGAGGGTGGAAGAGAAGCTCAGAAAGCTGAGAGCTGCTGTTCTGCTGCTGCAGGTGAAGGGTGTCCATCACAGAGCTGGATCATCTGCTCTGCTCATGACCATCATTGCAAGTGAAGGGTGTCTGTCACAGAGCTGGATCATCTGCTCTGCACATGACCAACATTGCACCTGAAGGAACTGTTTTTCCGGTTCCTTCAGGTTTTCTTGTGTCTCCAACCTTCTTCCCCTGGCAGTTTGCAATTTCCTCTCCCTTCCAAACATAAAGTAATGACTTTAACCTCTACTCTTGCAGCCTAGTAACCTGATGTGGATGATGACCTGTGCTGGAGTTGGGTTTATCAGCTAGCATACAATGCTAAAGGAGTTAAGTGTCTTTCAGATCAAAGTGACTCTGCCAGCCTTGGTGGTTGTCAGAGGAGCACAGGTTTGGCTTTGTCCATCTCCATGTGTACTATTAGATGCTTATGTTACACAGGCAGGAATGATTCTGGTTCTGAAGTCACTTCTTAAAGTGTGGGGCTTTACTTCCAAAAAGTATTTCAATAGATGGGTTCTAAAATGCATGGTCCAAGTAACATACAATGAATGAAAAAATCATCTAATGAGAGTGCAGAAAACGTATCTCTGCATGTTCATGCCTTCTTCTTCTGTGTGAAAGAGCTGGAGAAGATAAAATGAACATGTTTGCTCCAAAAACCCAGCAGAGGTTTGGTTAGACTGCCCTTGGTTACTGTCTGAGAGAAATGTGTCTGCTGGAAGTCTAAGAACAGATTGGAGATGCTTTTAATAGAAGGGGGCTGAGCAAGGGGAGTATAAACAACCATCCCTCAAGGCATAACTCACATTCAGACTGCCCTGTGTGCCTTGCCCTCTGTGCCTTGTGCACATGTGAGGGTGGAGGATGGCAGCTCCCTAGGCTCCTAGGGCCTCACTCAGCTCCAGGAGGACGTTCTGCTGCCATCACACCTCCAGTGCCCTGTGAGCCACGAGGAAGGTGGGTGCTTGTTTTGCCTTTCCTGTTTCCTTGGTCTCCTCCCCCAGCCCTCACACTGCCCTTGGTGTCTGGCATGGGTGAGATTCCACTGGTGCATTTAGCTAACCACAGCTAAGGTGCTCGCGTGTGCTGGGGTTAGCAGTGCCTTGGGAGGTGATCTCCACAAGAAAGCTCTTTGCAGTCTTAATTACAAGGTGGCTGCTGGCTTTGCTCAGTGTTCCATGTCAACAGGTCAGTGAACAGCTTGCTAGGGGCAAGAAGTGGGGCTCTATGCATGCAGGGGTGCCAGGGGCTGTTCACTAGAGCCTGCCAGGAAAACTCCCCAGTCTCTAAATGAAAAGAAGCTGCAGAATTGCTGCTGCTTTTCATCCTCTCTGCTGCACCTCAAAAAAAAAATCAGGAAAAAAACAAAACAAAAAACAAACAAAACCCAGAAAACAAATCTGTTCTGGTGTCCCCAGCATCTGTGCACTGGAGTAGTTCCTCTACAGCCTTTCAGGCATCATAACACATGCTGTTGTGAGTGCAGGAGGATCTTTCTCCTTAAGAAAAGCTGACAGAGCCCTGGCCCAGGCTGCCCAGAGAGGTTGTGGAGTCTCCTTCTCTGGAGAGATGCCAAACCCACCTGGAGCTGATCCTGGACAACCTGCTCTGGGTGACCCTGCTTTAGCAGGGGGCTTGGACTAGTTGGTCCCCAGAGGTCCTTTCCAACCCCCACCATGCTGGGATTATGTGAAAACAGAGGCAAAAGCAAGTAAAGGATTTAGCCAACCCTTGAGTCAGATCTGGCAAGAGCTCCTGGCCTTGGTGGTGGAGGCAATGGACAGATACCTGGAAAGCCTGAACTCTCCTGGTGAAGAGCAAAGGCAGAGCAGCTGGTAGGCAAAGGAGGAATAGAGAAAATGTGCAGACAGCAGGAAAAACTTCAAAGAGCCCCAGCTTTCAGCCATGTGGGAGCTGTGGTGTGGACTATGTCCTTTTTGCTGCATTGGAGGCAGCAGCAAGGCTCAGCACAAGGCTGAGCACTGCAATGGGCAAACTGCTGCTGGAGGACAGGGCAGCTTGCTGCTTCCCAGAGGGGCTTCTCTCACCATGGAGATTCACTCCTGGACAGAGATGCAGAGACCCTCTGGGGACAGTACAGGAGCCCCACACGTGTCTGCTGGGACCCTGGCAACATGTGTGAAGGGAGGTTAATGGACTTGCGGACCAAGGAAGCAATGTCTGCTCAGTGCCACCCTGCAGAGCCTTTATCTACAGCTGACCCCTTAAATGGGGATTAATTCTGCAGCTCAACAAACACGAGGTCATTGTATTCACATCCTGCAGCTGATGAGCCCCAATGGGGCCCTGCCCTCCCTGTGTGAGAGCCTGATGTGCTGCTGTCCCACCTCTGCAACATCACTCGGGGAGAAAAGGGGTGAGTGCACCCCTCCGTGCATGACTCTGCAGTCAGCTTGCAGCAGAGTGAGAAGCTGAAGCCCATCTTTCCTTCCCAGTACTTCCAGCAGGAGCTGAGCTCCTGAGAGCTACCCTGCCCGGCTGGGAAGAGGATAAAAATGAGTTGCTCTGAAGCAGGAAGGGGAAAAATAGAGAAGTGGAAGGTTGGGGAGCAGAGCTGTGACTGAAGCAAGCCTGGGCTTGGGTCCCACTGAGCTCAGTGGGATGCAGGAACTGGCAGCAGCTGCTACTCAGGGTGGCCAGATCCTGGCACTGTGGGGTCCTGCCGAGCTGCGAATCTCCCTGGCCGTGGGAGGCGATGCCGACGCACATCTCACCCTGAGTAGGCTCCAACCACAGCTATCACCGTCTGCCGACCAGCACCAGCAGGCAGGGACCTCCCTGCTGCATCCAGTCCCCCAAAACAGATCGGGGATGAGAGGGTAAGCAACCCTCCCACTGCCAGAGGGACAGAACTTGGGATCCTTCCCTCCGCTCTCTCAGCTGCACCCTTGCACGGTGGGAGAGTTGCCCACATCCCACCGAGCAGCGAGAGCTGCCGGGAGCATCCCCGGAGCCGGTGGCCCATCCACGTGCAGCGATGGCGGAGAGGCCTCTGGCTGGCAGGCAGGCAGGGGCAGGGCGGCTGCAGAGCTGCTTTGCACTCCCCCAACGCCCACGTAAGGAAGTGGTTGCATTTCTCGGAGAGGAAAAGGGAAGTCGAGCTCTGCCTTCGGCGGGACAGCCAACAGCTCCCACCGCTCCGGGGCTGCCGTTCGTGTCGACTGCCCAGAGTCCATGAACTAGCCCTGCCTGCGCTGCCCAGCGAGGTAAGGTTGAAGAGGTAGCGCTACAACCCCGGTGGGGAGCTAGGGCTTGTCCCACGGGGGATGTGGTTGTCATCTCTACTGGTGCTTACACCCTGCAGGGACCCCCCAGCCAGGGCTGCTTTGGGGGCTGAGGGGGTTCAAGCAGCACCTTGCTGATGTGGGGTTTGTTGTTGCTGTGTTTCGGGGTTGTTTGTTTGGCTTTTTTCCCCAGCTTTGGCAGTAAGCTTCAGTTTTATTCTGTTGCTGGAGGCCCAGCAGCTGTTGAGTGTCGGAAAGGGTCCCTTGGTGGTGGTCTCATGGGGGTTGGTGCTGGCAGAGCCAGAGTTGCCTGCAATCTGCCTGCAATCTCCCTGCCTCTCCTCCTCGGGCATCCACTGCTTCGGGCTTCACTCAGCCTGAGGAAAAGCAGGGTCAGAGCTGCTCTCCATCTGCCCCGGGACAGTGTTGTCTCCCCCAGGGCCAAGGTGGCTCCCCGGGTGCCCCACACGAGTGTTAGGGACCGAGGATGGGTGTCCCCAGCCTAGCTGGGAGGAGCACAGAGGGGTGACACCCTGCAGCTGCTGTGGGAAGCAGAAGGGCTCCTAGGGGGCTCAGCAGTGCGGGAGAACCAGGCCACCATGGTGGCCCAGGGCAGCTTTATGGGATTCCCATAGCTCCTGGCAGGACTGTCACTGCGTCCCTGCACCAGAGGGTCCAAACCCACTGCCAGGCACCCCAACCAGGCTCAGCAAAATTGAAAACAGCAGCTCCTCCTGCTCACAGCTTCCTCCCCAGGACCGGGAGGAGCCCCTAGGGCTCAGCTCCTGCCAAGGTTTGGTTATCTCCTCCAAAGACATTTCTGAGCCACATGGCGCCTTGGGGCTGGTCAGGGAGATAACAGAGCTGCTGTAGGTCCCAACTCTGCCCTGTCTGGCCATCCAAAAGTGCCTATTTTCCTCCCTTGAGAGCCTTCGTGTCAAGTGGAGGGATAGCCACAGCCCCTTGGATGCCCTTCCCTGCTGGGGAAGGGGCTCCTAAGTTCCCCATGGGTCACGCCATGACTCCCCACTCTGGGTGGGAGCACAGATGTCAGTAGGGAACAGGTCATAAACTGGCTGCTGGGGAAATGAAACAAAAGGCTGCAGGGAGTGATTTAAGCCCAAGCAGCCCTTGCTTCTTACCTCAGCAGCTGGGGAATGGCTTCTGCTCCCTGACACTGTGTCCGAGCCCATCCCTTTGGGGCTGGCATCAAGCAGGTGAACCACAAGACCCTCCGGGGAGGAGGCTCCAGGCCTCTGAGCCACAAACCACCTGAACAAAACAAAGCAACACTGGTTTCTTAGCCAACATTGAAGCTGGAAAATGTCTTGATGCACCCACCTACTTCCCATCCCTCGGAGCTCTTTCAGCTGGGTCCCCCTTTCACTCACCTTCTGCAATGCCACCAGCAGTCTCCCAGCTTTGCTGATGATTCTACTCAGCACTCGTGGTGCAGCTCTGGCCACAAGGCTCAAGGCAGAGGCAAGTGGTGGCAGTGGCTTTGTCCCCTCCGTGGGCCACTCTGTGCCAAAGCCTGGCAGGAGCAGTGGGGCTGGGCTTGGGCAGCTCAGCTGTGCTCCTGTCCCCTGTGGAAGTATCTTCTGGCAGGGGCTCGGCTAGGGGCTGGGTGACAGCAGAGCTTGGGCCGTGCAGTGGCACTGGGATTTCTCCATGTGCAGCAGGCAGGTGATGGAGCTCCACAGTTTTTCTTCTCACTAGCCCAGGGACAGAGGTTTGCTGGGAGGGACTGTTTTCCTTCCCCTGTACTGCTTTTAGCTGCCAAAGAAAACGGGCAGTGTTCAGGGAGTTCCCAAAATAGCTGAGAGGCAAACTGTGAGTAATCCCCAATCTCTGTCACGCCCTGGAGAGGTGTTTCCTACATCCCTCTGCTGCCTTGGCCCGATGGCCATGGGGTGGCTCCACTGCTCTGAGCCCTTCCCGGACCTGTGGTACCCAGATGGGGCTAAACAGTTGGTGGGTGCTGGCAGGAGCAGTGGGAGATCAGCCAAAGGAAGGGTTTAGTCACCAGCTCACCACGACTGAGAAGATGGGATGGGGTGGGATGGGATGGGGGTGTCTCTGCAGGGCTTTAGCTCTTCCTAAATCAGAGGCAGAGAAGGAGCAAGCAGATCCAGCCCTGTGGGGCTTATGGGAACAGTCAGAGAGAGGAGATGCTCCACATGGTGGGACCCTCAAGATGGATGTGGGACTAGTGGTGCCAGCATTGTGGTCCTTGTGTGCCCAGCCAGCTTCTGCCCACCAAGCTCCAGCTGACCCAGGCAGGATGGTGGTGCAGTTTGGAAGTCCCTGGAAGTGGCCTCCATATGACATCCAGAAGTGGACATCTGGCCATGGGCAGCTATGTGGCACCCAGGCATGGGACACTCGGCATGGAGTGCCCAGCCACGGAGCAGCACCATGGGGAATGTCTCCCCCAGCTCCACTTGGACCCTCCCGTGCCTACTGTGAGCATGGGCAGTCTCTGAATTTGGAAATCCTCAGGAAAACCCCTTCCCTGGCAGGGGTGGGGTGGGTGTGGGGGGTGCAGGGGGCTTTAACATGGGGCTGATCCTGGTGGGAGGGAGCTGGGTTTCCCACTAGGGCTTGTCCTGGTGGCTGGAGCAGCATCTCCTGATGGCTGTGGGGATCTCACCCTGTCCCCAGCTTGCAAGCCATGGCCTACCACAGCTTCCTGCTGGAGCCCATCAGCTGTCATGCCTGGAACAAGGACCGGACCCGTAAGTACGGCCAGGGCACCCCAGCCCCAGATCCCCAGGGACAGCCTGAAGCACTGACTGTGCTGGCTGAATATCCCCACAGTGGGCAGTGCACCCCCTGCAGGGAGCAGGGCTGGGTTTGGGGAAGCAGGTCCTTCCAAGGAGAGATTTTGGTGCTGGGATATAGTACATGTCCCTCTGCATCCTTCTGCTGCTGGAGCAGAGCCTGGCCCAGGAGGTACCAGCACAGCATTCAACCCTGTGACACCGCAGCAGCTGGGGTGGGGAGGGATGGAGGAAGCATGGAGAGAAGAGCAGAGCAGAGCTGAGCCAGATGATTCATGGCCGATGGCATTTCCCGAAGTGGGAGAGAACAAAAAGGGCTTTCTCTGCTCTGGCCAGTGTGCCAGGCAGGGCAGGATGGGGCTGGGTTGGAGCTGAGTACTTGCAGCAATTGCATCCTGTCCCATCCCATCCCACCAGCCCCACAGGACCACTTGCTGGGGAAGGGAGGATGCTGGGCTGTTGGGTCTGGGGTTGGTTCTCCCTTTCCCCATATGGACAGTTTGCAGGAGCAGGGTCAGCTTCAGGGCTGGGGAGCTTGGTGGGATCCCATGGTGCCAATGGGGTTCAGTGAGGTCCCACCATGCCCTGCCAAGGCTGGAGCACAGGAAGGAGCAGGTTGATGCTGGCTGGCCCTGCTCCCCCTGCCAAGCAGAGCCCATGACCCAGGGAAGGGCTTTGTCCTGGCTGCTCTCACCCTGCAGAGATCGCCCTCTGCCCCAACAACCACGAGGTCCACATCTACCGCAAGGACGGGGCCAAGTGGAGCAAAGTCCATGAGCTGAAGGAGCACAACGGGCAGGTGACAGGTGGGTCCCAGCTGATGGAGGGGATGGGGACAAGGATGGCAGGTGGCCCTGCCCCAGAGCCAGTCCCAGCCCTGCTCAGTGGCACTGGCAGCTTCTGGATGGAGGTTGTGCAGCAGGTAGAGGAGAGGGAATAGGTTGTGTCTACCTCTCCTGGCCCTGATCCAGCATGTCAGAAGGCACACAGGGGTGGGATCCATGAGATGAGAGAGGTGGGGAGGGATGAGGTAGGATGAGATGGATGGGGGTGGGGGTGAGTGGGATGGGTGGATGGAAAAGATGGGTTGGGATGGATTGTGATGGGGTAGGAAGGGATGAAGTGGGATTAAATGGATGGATGGCAGAGATGAGGTGGGTTGATTTGGAATGGATTTAGAAGTAGGACAAAAAGGGACTCTGGAGCAGAGACCACCCAGAACAACTCTGCTTTCAAATGGCCTCCAGCCCTCAGTGAGCTGTCCCCATCCCTGTGGCTTCCTGGGCCACTGTCACCCCTGTCTCCCTTCCAGGCATCGATTGGGCTCCTGAGAGCAACCGGCTGGTGACATGTGGGACCGACCGCAATGCCTACGTCTGGACCCTGAAGGGCAACGTCTGGAAACCCACCCTGGTCATCCTGCGGATCAACAGGGCTGCCCGCTGCGTCAAGTGGTCCCCCAAGGAGAACAAGTTCGCTGTGGGCAGCGGCTCCCGGCTCATCTCCATCTGCTACTTTGAGCAGGAGAATGACTGGTGAGGCTCTGCCATGGCCTCGCTGAGTCTGTCCTGGAGGAGATGGGAGAGGGATGAGGTGGATAGATGGATGAAGTGTATGAGAAGGATGGGGAGATGGGAGATGGACCGGTAAGTAGGAGACAGAGAAGTTGCAGGTGTGACAGGAGGAGATGGGGAGAGGGAGAGGAGCTGAAGAAGGTGGAGACAGATGGGGAGATGAAGGGAGATACCACCCATGCCCAAGCTGCTACTGCAGAGTGCTGGCCCAGAGCAGCCACTGGGGTGCTTGGAGCTTTGACAGCCCTCAGCCAGCCCCCTCAAAAGCCCAGGAAGATTCCTGGGGGTGGTGATGCTCCCCCAGTGATACCAGCTGCTCTCCATGCAGGTGGGTTTGCAAGCACATCAAGAAGCCCATCCGCTCAACAGTGCTCAGCCTCGACTGGCATCCCAACAACGTCCTCCTGGCTGCTGGCTCCTGTGACTTCAAGTGCCGGTGAGGAGCAGTGGGGTGGATGACTCGGGAATGGAGGGGAGGAGCAGTGCTTCCAGTGCTGTGTCCAGGGGCACATGGCAAGGTTCTCCCCCACCCAGGATCTTCTCAGCCTACATCAAGGAGGTGGAGGAACGGCCCAGTCCCACGCCATGGGGCTCCAAGATGCCCTTTGGGGAGCTGATGTTCGAGTCGAGCAGCAGCTGTGGGTGGGTGCACAGCATCTGCTTCTCGGCCAGCGGCGCCCGTGTGGCCTGGGTGAGCCACGACAGCACCCTCTGCCTCGCCGATGCCAACAAGAAGATGGCGTAAGCAGGGCTGGGGAGAGGAGGGGGCTGAGGGGGGGCTGGCCTGTGACAGAAGGCACCCAGGGGTGGGATTGATGGGACGAGAGAGATGGAGAGGAATGGGGTGGGGAGGAATAAGATAGGATGAGGTGGGTGGATGGGCCATGCTGTGGGTTACAGACCAGAGCTGACCCTAAAACTGACTCAGAGAGTTGAGCTGGGCCAAGCAGACATGGGTGGAGAAGGCAGAACATCCTTTCCTTCCAGTCTTGCAGCTTCCACCTGTGTTACGAGCTGTGCCAGTCTCAGCTCAGCTCGCTGCTAACACTCTGTCCTCCCTCGTAGTGTGGCCTCCCTGTGCACCGAGACCTTGCCCCTCCTGGCTGTCACCTTCATCACTGAAAACAGCTTAGTGGCTGCGGTGAGTCCGGGCTGGGGGTGCAGGGTGGGTGTTGCACTGGGAGCTGGCATGAAGGTGCTGAGCAGGGTGTCCTGGTTCTCCAGGGCCACGACTGCTACCCAATGCTCTTCACCTATGAGGAGAGCCAGGGCACACTGACCTTCGGGGGGAAGCTGGATGTCCCCAAGCAGAGCTCCCAGCGTGGCCTCACAGCCCGCGAGCGCTTCCAGAACCTGGACAAGAAGGCGAGCTCGGACACAGCCAACGCCACGCTGGACACCCTGCACAAGAACAGCATCAGGCACGTACCTGGGGAGGGGGGTGAGTAGGTGGAGACATAGGCTCAGCTGGGTCACTCCAGGGGCTGCTTGGGGGGGTGCTGGCACCTGAGCAGCCCCATGCTGTCTTGGCATCTGGCCCAGGAGGAGCTGGGACAGCCGTGGAGCATCCCTTGGCAATCCTGGAGTATCCTTGGGTATTCTTAGTGCATCCCTGCACGTGGGTGGGGGAGATAAAAGTCCAGCCCAAACAACTAGGACAGCTTTGCATGTCCATGGGCATCCTTGATCATCCATGTACAAGTGGGAAAGATGAAGGGGTCCAGTCCCAGGGGCTGGAACAGCTCTGGAGCACCCCTGGGTATCCCTGGGCATTCCTACACAGGGGAGGGGGAGATGAAGGGGTCCAGCCCTATACCAGCAGTATACTAGGCAGCCTGAGGGCTCAGCAGAGACCTAGGGCTGACTCCCCACCACTTCTTTGCATGCTGCAGCCAGATCTCAGTGCTGGTGGGTGGGAAAGCCAACTGCTCCCAGTTCTGCACCACAGGGATGGATGGTGGCATGAGCATCTGGGACGTTAAGGTAAGATGTCCCCATGGTCCCCCCAGGCAGGGAGCACCCAGCATGGAGCCCTCGTTAGCCACAGCACTAATTGCAGTCCCTCACCCCATCCTGCCCACAGAGGTTCCCCCGTCCTGGGTGGGATCTCCTTTAACCCAAGGCTGGGTGGAGGACAACCCTGGGTGGCACTTCCACAGCACACCATCAGAGGAAGGGTTGACTTCAGCCTTGCACAGGGATCCAGCACCCTCTCCTGGCTTCGTCTTTGCCCGCATGGCATGAGAACTGAGCCGAAACCAGACAAAATTGGGATCTTATCCCCACTGGGGATGGGCTGACACCCTGGGGACAGCCTTCTCCCCTCAGCTGTGCCTCCCTTTCAGCTCCCCAAACACCTCAGTTGCCTTGGAAAGCAGAAGTTTTGATGACAATCAACCTCCTGTTTAATTTCAGAGCCTGGAGTCAGCACTGAAGGATCTTAAGATCAAGTGAAGGAGCCGTCTAGGAAGGGCATCCTGGCTGCCAGCCTGCCCCTGCCCTGCCTGCTTTCCCTGCGAGCCCTCTTGCCACACCAGCCAGCCACAGCCACGAGGCCACCAGCCACGCTTCTCTGCTGCCAGCCAGCCCTGGTGGCTGCTCTCAGACAAAGAAAACAATGATTTTTGACTATTTTTATTACCATCCCACCTTGATGCTGGTCATACATCGCTTCCAGAAATCAGAAATAAAGTAAGGGTTTTCCTCTATAAATCCAGTGTTGGTTTGGGGTTTTTGGCTTTTCTTTGTATTTTTTAAAAGAAGTTCAGTGCCAAGAGGTGTGGGATTTAGAGCTCCTGTTGTGCTGCATCTCACTGTGGGTGCTCACATCCAGTCTGCTGCCAGCTCTGAGGATCAATGGGGACTGTGGGGACAACAGGAGCGTCACCTCCCCACAACTTCACAAGAGGATTGGTGTCAGAGAAAAGGGATGGGAGAGGATGGAGGTGTCCAAGGGAGTGCAGGTTTCCCACACAGCTCCCAAGCTTCCCCTGGACACCAGTCAATGCCATCAGGTGTGAAATTCCCCACTCTGGGAGCCAGCTGGGAAACCTTGAACTGCCAAATCCTGCCCCTTTCCAGCTCCTTATCGCAGCTCTGGGGCTGAACCTCCTCCAGCCTTGGGTGATGAGCCTGGGAAGGGCTGGTGTGCCTGGCACAGGCTGACAGCAGGATTCCATGGTGGACCTCCTGGGGCACAGCAGGTTACAGCATCTCCTGCTCCAGCAGCCCTAGGCTGTAACAGTTCAAGGACTGACCTTGTGATACAGTCACTGTGTTAGACAACAGCCTGAGGGTAATTGTTTTTACCACTGTAGTAACCAGATTGTGCAAGACATCCATCAGCGACAGCAGAAGCTTTTTGCCTTCAGGCTGCATCTGCTGATGGAGCTCCTGAACCTGGAGCCAAATTCCACAGCACAAACAAGGCAGAAAGAAGTCTCCACACCAGCAGACTGCAGCTGCACCTTGTGCCTCAGCAGCAGCCTGGGCACTCGTGTTCATTCACACACACACACAGAGTTATGATAACTTACATTTTAATCAGCCAAATATACAAGTTCTGTTGTTGTTTTTTAAACTGTATCAATTCTTTTTTTTCCAACTGGGTTTGATACAATGAATCTTGGGGTTTTGTCCTTAAAACAAAGGATGATGTGGTTAAAAACTGGCACTATCCCAAATTAGGAGAAGGAAAAAAAAACAACCCCAAAACTGAAGAGGAGGGAAAAAGGGAGACTGGCTCCAAGAAAGGAGGGATGAAACCAGGAAGGAACAGCACTCCAGATGTCCATGAAGTCAGGCTCCCAGCTTATACTGCAACACCCTGCAGCACAGTTTCATGGGCCCTTTGCCCAAAAGGATTCCTCAGATACATTATCCTTTGGGCTTCCACTAGCAAGTCAAAGTCCCCCACCCCATGCCCCACCCCACAATGATCCCACAATCTATTTTGCTTGCAATCTAATATTTGAAGCATCTCCCCTCCCACACAGCTCCCTCCCTCCCGCCCTGCCCCCTTGTCTATGAGTTCTTAATCCTAAAACCAGCAAAAAAAACATTCAGGTTTCCAAACTGTTACAGAGAATTGCTGTTCAGCACAGTTCTGCACCAAAGAGAGCAGTTACCCCTAACCCCAAATGGAAATCTGTGCCAAGATGAGGACAAACACGTCGTCAGTGTCTCTTGGAGGTGAAGGTGATGTCGATGCTGCAGTACAGCCTCCGTGGCATCTATGTATGCAACACGACAGAGCTGCTGGCAGGCACCAGGCACAGTTCCCTGGTGTTTCCTCCTCCTGTATGTCCTGTGCTTACTTGTTAAGGGATAGTGACTGCAGTCTTTTACCTGCCATAGCCGCTTCGTCCTTTGCTAGGGAGAAGAGCAGAGGTATTGGCATTGCACAGCATACAGCAAGGACTGGTGGGGGCTCAACAGCCCCAGAGACTGAAATCCTGCTAGCTACGTGGCAAGGGAATGGGGAAAAACCCAACCCTGCCTGCCAACCCCGGTAGACCCCTCCAGAGCCAAGAGCAGCAGCCCTCCTTGCATGTTTCCTTCTGTCCTTGGCCAGTCTTCAGGTATTCACAAACTACCCTGATGCTGATGCACATATTTCCCAGTGGAAGGCACTGAGAAGACATGCTCACCAGACTCATCATCTCTGGCTCAAAAGAAAGGCCAGGTAGGGCAGGAGTGCTGCAAACTCCCTGGGCAGCCTGGATCCCCAGCATGCACCCAGCACAAGGAACCCACTAAACCCCCAAACTGCATGGCCTGGGAGGCTGAGGCCAATATCAAGGGGGATTCCATTCTCCCTGTTCAGACAGCCTAGAGCTTTGTAAGAGTGAAACAGCCAAACGTGGTTCTGGTGAGAGGAGTTCTAATGACACCCAGCAACACCACCCAGTCTCAGGAGATGTGGGATTACTACATGTGGTATGAGAAATCATCCCTCTTGGCAGTGCAGCCACCACAAAGAGAAGGAAGAGGCTATGATTAATTACTCTCTAACCTTTTCTTTCTTCTTCTTTCTTTCTGGCAGCTTCTTCCCTCTGCTTCCGGATGATGGCTAGTCGGGCAAGATCTGCCTTCGCTTGCTCTGTTTTCCCAGCTAGGTGCATTTTCATGTATCTTTCCTTTGCCTTTTGTTTCTCTATTTCCTCTCTGTTTGGAGGAAACACACCAGTCACCAGAGTACCCAAGTGCAGGCACAGAGTGGGAGGCTTTCTGGCTGGGAGGACAGAGATGGATTGCCCCAAGAGAACAGGGTGGGTCCTGTCACTAGTTTCCAAGCACAGGCTGCAGGGTTTGACCAGGGACGATGACAAAGATTCTTTCTACCTTCATTCAGCTAAATAAGGACAGTGGTGCACAGTGAGGTCAAATGAATTAGCCCCAGACTGCACAGCACCATGACATGGTTTTTCCCAGCCTTACCCTCACAGGCATACCTCTGCTGAAGCAATCCATCCCAAATAAGCAAGCTTAAATCCTTCACTCTCTAGCTCTCCTGTGCTAAATGAAACTAGAAGATTAAACTTTGGTTCTCATCTTATTCATCTGCTCAGACAAAAATTCCACCATGACCTCTAGAATCTGGGAAGCTGCCACCTGTCACTAGGGCACCTTCAGTAGAAAGATTAAAGCAGAGCTCAAGGTGACCTCTGCTTAACGGATTTCAGTCACATCTCATTTTGGGCATAAAACTTCAGGAAAGAAACGGCCTGCATGCACCTCACAGCAACAAACTTCACTCTTAGTGCACCTGGCTACACTGCCTGGCTCCAGGATAGCCACAGCCACTCCCAGGCAACAAAGCTTCTGCAAAAGCTTGTCAGGAAAGACACAGTGAAGCAGAGTGAACCTTGCTCGACAGTTTTCTGCTGTTCAGCATCTGCTTTAGACAGCAACACCTTTAAAGGGCTTCCCTGAAACACCAAGAGGGAAGCACCTCCCTGGGTTAAGCTGCTGCCACCAGCAGGGACATTCCAGGAGGGCAGCAGCTGCAGGAAACTCACCGCTCCCGTCGGGAGAGCTCCTTGGGTCCATCCAGGTCCAGCTGAGTTACCTTCTTGGTTGTCTGGATGACGCGGTTGGGGTTCTCGATGTCTATCAACCCCTCCACTCCTTTGCGCTTTTGCTGAGGTTCAAGAGCAAGAAGGTGGTTAGGAAGCTCCCTTGTACCCAACACTCATCAAAAACACCCCAACAGCAGAATTCAAGATGGGTTCACTACCAGACACTGAAGCTGTTTATGAACCAAGACTTATACCATGAGACATCTTCAGCCTTTTCTGAAAGCCTCTTGCCTTTGCAATACACAAGTTTTTGTTCTGAAGACAAAATGCCATCAAATAAGGGGCTTTGTGAGTCTAAAAACAGTTCTTCCACAGAGAAATTACTGTAAGCAGCTCTCAAAGAGAACAGGGAGTCAGGAGCATGCACCCCTCTCCTACTCCAAGAATCTGGGTGGTGCAAATACATGAAGTGTCCTGAAAATGCCAGTACCTGATAATCCTCATCATCTTCATCACTCTCATCTGAATCTAAAGACTTCTTCTCCTTTTTGGGGTCCCCTGTTGCTCCTTCACCTCCTTCTTCTTGCTCCTCTTCTTCCTACAAAATCCCAGGAAATGAGAGAAAATGGTATGTCAACAAAAATCCCAAATCCAACACTGACTCCTAAATGAGATCATTTTGGAAGGGATAAGAGACAGCTCTGAGAGCACTGGTGTTCCTGACATGGCTCTGGCTGTGACAAACCAAGAACTCAACCTCAGCTCCTAAGTGTGCATCACCTGCGCCAGCAGATCACCTCTAGCCAACTCTGCTGTTCTCCTTGTGTAACAGGCCAGGAGAATGATTGTCCAAGGCAGAACTGGCACTTCACTTTCCCCAAAGGAAAGATCTCCAGGAGACATTTCTTTTTGTTTCAGGTTTCCAGTGCACAATATCTCATGGACTGGAAACTACACAAAGTGTAGGGCTGGATCCCACCCTAGATCTAGGTAAAACCCCAAACCTTAGAGAAGCAAATTGACAATCATCAACTAGAACATTATTATTCAAGAAATTACAGAGTCTTCAAGACAGCTTTTACCTGCCAGAAGTTTAGGAATTAACTTGTAGATCATTAGATGGAAAGATTAGAAGAACCACCATGGGGGTGAAGAGTTTGCTTTGCCATTGGCAAACCTTCCCTCATCACAGCAACTGGCAGTGACTGAGCTCTGGGCAGGAAGAGGAGTAATTCTGTTCATTTTCCCTAACAAAATACAATTAGATGTAATCATGGATTACCATCAAAACAAAGAAACCCTTCTCAAAGAGCTGCTCTCTAGTTTGTTTTGAAACAAGACAGGCATTTCAGGTGGGGTCCTGCCTGTTCTGATCCATTTCCAGCTGGTTTTTCTTATTAACAATTGAAAAGTAGAGAACACTTACAAAGTCTGTGAGTGACATTGCACTGGGAGGAGCTGGAATCCTTTTGGAGAACAGGATCAGACCCGTAAGTGGTTGCAGAATTTGGAAAGATGGCATGAAACCAAGAAGGTGGAATCAGAAAACAAACCAAGAGGAGTTATACTTCCCAAGAAGAAAGCCAACACAAAGGCAGAATATGTGGCTAAACAACAAACCACACAATCATCTTGAGTTCCAACTGGTCAAAACATTAAAAAGGAGTCAACAATATGGCTCATAACTGCTTGAAAGAGTAACCTTCTGCTCAGAGGTATTCATCAGTATTTCCTACATGGGGTATAATTATCCTGCTGCAGTCAGTGCTGGGAGGCTTCAGCTGGAATAGTATATTTGGGCTTAGGCAGCACTTTGAGACACAGTCACAGAAAGGAGCAGCAAGAGTAGCTGTGGTATTTGGGAATACAAGAGAGCAAGTACTGCAAAAAGCAGCCATGCTTCTTCTAATACCAGCCAGGTAGTTGTGGCAGTGGTGGGGAGCTGCTACAATCCCATGTTGGGGCATAGAAACACACCCAAAAAAGGACTCATGCCAGGAAACTCTTATCTCTCCCTGTAACTCAGAGGTAAACAAGAAAATTATGTGTACAGGAATAAGTAAAACCACTGAACAGAATTAGTTCTGCTCTAACTCAAATGAGGACACAAAGGAGTTTGGTCTTTCAAGTCTTGAAGAGAAAGAAGGCAAAGGTAACAGCTGCAATATACAATAAGAGGGGAAGATGTGAGCCCTTTTGCTCCACAGTCAAACTGCAGAGCATGGAACAAAAGAATTATCTGACACTGAAGACTAAAATGACAAAATACAGGGGGGAGAGATGTCTAGAGCTGCTGTGTAATTGTCTTCCCTACCCTTTAACCTTCAAACTGTGGACTGGCTGGTCTATCTGGCCTCACTCCTCTGAGGAACCAGACTGGATGACAACTTGCAGTTTTCCCAGGTAGAGATATTCAGGATTCATATCATGATCACTGACAGAATGATCTGCAACACCCAACTAAGCTTCCTTTCTCACGAGCTGCAAGATAAGCTGTACAAGCCAGGACTTATGACAGCAACCAGGTAACACAGGCAAGCACATACCCTTGCCTTCTGCTTTTCTGCTTGGAGCTGGGCATCAATCTCTTCAGGACTTGTGTACTGTCTTGCTCGGCCTTTGTGGCCTCCTTTTCTACCTGTACAAAGAGTAAAATGAATAAGTGCTTTAGTGGTAAGCTTCCAGAAAGGTATGCTTCTCCTGCAGCACTCTCCCTGGATTTTCAGTGCAGATAGGAGAAACCAAAATAGCTCTGCTGACAGAATCTAAACAACAACGAGAAAAGGACACATTGAACTTGCCAGTCTCAGTGAAACACTGCAACAATTTTGGGTAAGTTACACAGAGAATTCGGATTATTGATCCATAGAAAGATTATTTCTTTCCCCTTGGGCTTATTTTAGAGACACCAGAACCAAGAGCTCTACAGAGTTTTCCAAATCAAGCACAGGTTTGTCCTGTTTGTCCTACAGAGAAGGAGCCAGGAAGGTTCTCCCCAAAGGGGAACCCTTGTCCCTTAACCATGGCAGAGATGTGACACCAGCTATCAGGCAACAAGCTCCCAAGTGCCCCCTCAGCTCCATGAGGTGATGTGATCCTTCCCTGCCCACCCGTGCTTATGCTTGTGGCCTCCCCGATTCACTTCCCGAGCTGGCGAGGGCTGCTCAGACCTGCAGCCATTCTCCGCCTCTCCTGCGCAGGAGGAAACACAGCGTGTTCCTGCGGCACTGAGGTTACAACCAGCTCCCCTGCACGCTGCCTCCTTAACCCCTCCCCTGCACTCAGGCTGTGCCAACAGAAAACAGGATGCTAATTGGACGAAAGCTTTGGGAATTACAACGAGAGCTGAAGAACTACTAAAAGGAGCCTCCATGTTTTACTGCTTTATAAGGGAAAAAACATCCAAGCTTTAAGAAGCTGTAAGAGGAGAGTCAGCTTAGCTGGCTGGGCTGCCTGGCTAAGATCTGCTCCTGAGCTCAGAATTCTGTTGAATAATGAATTGCTGAAGCCATTAATGCTTCCTGCAAGTGACTGCTCTGTTTATGTTCTCACAGCTCAAAGAACCGTTGGAAAGCTGGGAGCTCAATGGAGTCAGTCTCTAGCCTCTGAGCTAGGTACAACCGGTACATGAGACTGGCCAAAAGCAAACAGCCCAGGCCAGGGAGCTCTCTGCTATCACAGCAGCCTTGGATGTCTGATGGAAGGCACAGGAAATCCTCGCAGTCTCTCACCCTCCCTGTTTCACCTCCTGAAGGCAGTGGAAACTTTGAGGGTGGCAGGGAGGTCTGAGGGGATTGTCCTTCCTTCCTCAGAGCTCTGTCACAACCCTGGCTGTGCTGTGAGACTTGGGGCACAGGGAGCACTGGGGCCAGCAGCCTCTGTGGGCCAAGAGCTCTAGAAATTCAGTGTTTGTTTTCTGCCCAGCCTTCCTGGCTTTGCTGAGATAAACTCTCTTATGTTTCAGCTCAGTAAAAGCTAAGCTGTGGAATAAACTATCTCAAGGTCTCCACCGTGAAGCCTGGCAGAGACTCCCGAGGTGTTTCTCTCATGGGAAACTGGGAAGTGCAGAGACCAGATTCTTCTCTCTCAACTCAGCTCTGGAAGTTCATGGGCATCCAAACCATAAACACACCCAAAAGCTCCACTGCACCCAGAGACATGTATTTGCTGTTTGTCTCTTCCCAACCACGGCACGTGGCAATACTGACCCCCTCTGGGGATAGGATCTGCCACCGGGGCTCTCCAGCCCAGGAGACATTCCTCACTGCCCAGCAAATGACATCACTCCAAACAGAAGAGTAACATCCCTGATGCACTACAGAACACCAAGGAAACCAACCCAACACTGCACTGCAAGCTTAGCCAACACCAGACAGCCTTGTCCAGCTGGGCTCTGGATTCTGCCTTGGGCTCAGAACTGAAGAACACAAAAGTCTTATCACTGCAAATAAACAGCAGCACTAGGGAGGGGAAAGCAAGTCAAGAGAAATTACCCTACATTAAATGCCTGAAAAGAAGCAAGTGGAAGACTGAGTCAGTTTTGTTTCCTCTGTGAGCCAGCTCTTGGGAGCTAGCACAGAGCACGGACAGGGCTCTGCTCTGCCCTGGGAGAGCAACCCACAGGTGAGACAAGCAGAGTGCTGATCCTATACCTGCCACTGACCTACTGCATTATGCTGCACAACTCTGGTCAGCTCTGTGCCTCAGTTTCCCCATCTGTAAAAGAGGGAAAATGATTCTTCTCCTCCTCTGTGAAGCACTTTTAAAAGATGATCACCTGCAGATTTCACCTGCAGTAAATCACACACAGCCTCAGGCAGGCACAAGTCCAAATACATGTCT
Organism: Galbula dea; assembly: GCA_013399015.1. Lineage (NCBI taxonomy): Eukaryota > Metazoa > Chordata > Aves > Piciformes > Galbulidae > Galbula > Galbula dea. The sequence continues at coordinate 313,044 of VWZX01006356.1, forward strand.
TTGGCTTTAAACAGCATAACTAAGGAATTTAAATCAAACAGAATGGCAGAGTAGCAAAGGAATCACTTTTTTCCTTTTAAATCAAGTAATAAAAAAAACCAAAATAAACAGAAATAATCCTGTAACAAAATTCATTATTAGCTGTTGGAACCCCCTCCCATTTGATACTAAACAGTGAGTGCAGAAATCCACTCTTCTGCTAAAAATACAATAGCTCCTACTAACTTGGGGTTTGCCTAAGAAGCAAAAAGGTTTGGAAAAAAACATTTTAAACTGCACAATGAAATCCAGAGCAGGAAATCCTGAGTTACAGGGCACTGGAACACAGCAGCCAGGGTTATAACCCACCACAGTTCTTTGCCTTCACAAAAAATAAGCAAAAGCTTCAGCCCCATCTACTAACATTGTGCAAATGGACACAAAACAAAGTGCTTAAAAAGAATCTAAAGAGAGAAGCAGACTTTTGACTGAAGCTTGGGAAATGCTGGTGAAATAAACTGGAGCAAACTACAAAGATGAATGACGTGGGCTGGTTTACATTAATGTATATGACTGGGGTTTCACTGACGCTCACAGAAGAGCCAATTATGCAGATGGTGCATCTGGAGAAGGTTCTGGGTGGATCCAGCTCAGCCCTGACAGCCTGTCACTCCTTCATTGCTTCTCCTTAATCACATAAGCAAGTCGCTACCCGCTCCACAATACCCAGATGTAGAGCTGCTGGGGCCACATGAAAGAAGCCACATTTGGAGCTCCTGAACCAAAGACCACCTCTGCATCCCCCCACGGCTGTCCCACAGGGCAGGACCCTCTCTCTGCCCAGCCTCTCACACTCACTGTACCCAGCCCTGAAAGCCTTCAATATCGATCCACCAGGATGGAAAGGCCACCAGCCACCACACAACGACTGTGCCCCCAGGAAGTCCCCCGGGGTCTCCAGTGTAACTGCACCTCCCCTCAGCAGGCGTCTGTGTACCCCAAGCCCTGCCGCGGGAGAACTGGCTGCAGTTCCCAGCCCATGGGGAGCACATGGTGCCCAGCCTGCTCCCGGTCCTACCACAGGGCCCGGCACCCCACAGCCAGGCCACTTCCAGGGCATTGCTGCGATTCCATGGCACTTACTGGGGGGGCACAGAATAGGACCCCCAGTTCTGTAAGAAATGTGGAGAATCCCCCACTTCTTAGGGTGGGTGGAAGGGAAACTGCCTTCGAAGCCCTCCAGGAAGGAGGTGGGGAAACAAATCGAGACCTTCTGTGACCACAGATACAAGGCCGATGCGGCAAGGGGACCGCCCTCCAACACCCTCCGCGGCCAAGAAGACCCTCCACCAGGTTCCCCGAAGCGGGAGGGAGGAGGGAAAGAGACCTCCCTTCAGACTCGAAGGCGGGGAACGAACCACAACCCCTCAGGCACCTCCAAAGCCGACATGAGGCGTAGGGGAGAACGATCCCTGCTCCTCCCCAGCACATCCACAGCCGAGATGGTGACGGGGAGGCCGAGCCCTGTTTCCACCCTCCCCGCGCAAGCCTCCCCAGCCGGTGCCTCGCTCACGCCCCTCCTCTTCTCCTGGGACCTAAGGGGCCCTCCTCCCCGCTCTCCCTCATCCCCGCTGTTTGCCGCAGAGACGATCCCCACCCCGGCCTGGCCCCCACCTCCTTTCGGCATCGCGGCGGCGATGGCGGCTGCGGCTGCTGCAGCGAGGGCCCCCCCCACCGGCCCCTCCGCGGCGACCCGGAACCGGAAGCAGCCCCACCCCCGCGCGCGGCCCTAGGCGCCCGCCCAATCCCCGCCGCCTGCGAGGACCCCGCTGCGGGGCTGCACACGAGGACGCCCTTCCCGCCGCCTGCGCTGCTCCTCTGTTCCTCACCGCGGGCCCCGCAGAACGGGGTTGATTCCCCTCACAGCGGGCCGCGCTCTCCGCCCTGCCCTGGCCGAGGAGGAGGCGTGCACGGCGGCGTGGGTTTTCCCTCAGGCACTGCGGTGTGCACTCAAAGGGGCGGGGCCACGGGACGGCCTGAGCGGAAGAGGCCCCCGCAGGTGACGGCAACGGCTGTGCGACGGTGAGGCAAAAGCGGCGGTTGCAGTTTCTGGTGGCTGGGTGGGGTTGTGAGTTTCTTTCCCTTCTCATTCCGTCACCACGGGTCGAGCCCCAGGGTACCCTGTAGGCCGCACTTGGGCTGGACTTGCCCGGAGTTTCGGTTACAGCTGACGGAAGCTGTTGTTTACGGTAGTCCGGGAGTAGGGCAGGGGAGAGGTGGTTGTCGTTTCACTTTGCTGAGGTGAAATAATAGTCTATTGGGGTGAGGCTGGTGTAGTGCGCACCACAGGGCCTGCTGCTATGTCCAGGGTGAGGTTTTACTTCTTTCACAAGCTCCATAAAGCTTGTTTTTATCATCGAGCTACAAAATAGCAAAGGGGCACAAAACTCTTAGAAATATCTCTAACAACTGTTTTATCTCTAGTTTTGGGTGTTTTTTTTTCCAGTTTTCTCAGGAATTTGAAGCATTAGCACGTTTGAGTGCTGGTGAACCCCCTTCCTTGTTCCCTCACCTTTTGACTTCCTCATTTCTGAGGCAATGCCCAAAGTGAAGAGGAGCAGGAAGCCTCCCCCAGATGGCTGGGAGCTGATTGAGCCAACACTGGATGAGCTGGATCAGAAGATGAGAGAAGGTAAGTGGCAGAGTTTGGTGTTCTCAGAAGTGTGACCCTGAAATGAGCTAGTCAAGTGCTTCAGGAAGCACAACTTCTCCCACCAATACAGAGTGACCTTTTTTTTATATCTCTGCCTCACAGTGATGCTACAGACTTAGGCTGGGCCAGCACTGGTTCCTTTTTTCTGGCGTTACACTGGTTACAGAACACAGAGATTTGGGGTATAGGTGTTTTAAAAGACACCATGGCTGAGTCCTGACTGAAGCTCACTGGTGTGCATGGATGGACTGGTAGTTCTGGTCTGTGCTGCTGCTCAGGTCTGATGAACCAAGAAAGCCATGAAGTCACCTGGTGTCACAGTGTGCATCATGTCATCCCCACTGTCATTCTGGCCCTGTTTCCTAAACGAGCTGTTCCGGGTCCAGTCCCTTTCAGTTGACTCTTCTCCCATTAAGCTCAGTCATATCTCTCTAATGTTTAAATTTATGAATGTTCTTGAAACAGTTTATTATTGCAAAGTGGCTAAGGAGGTAAGTTGCCCTGAAACATCCAGCTGAAACCTGGTGTTTGTGTTCCCTCCCAGCGGAGACTGAGCCTCACGAAGGGAAGAGGAAGGTGGAATCCCTTTGGCCTATCTTCAGAATTCATCACCAGAAAACACGTTACATCTTTGATCTCTTCTATAAAAGAAAAGCTATCAGCAGAGGTGAGGAATGCAAATGCTTTACCCTGGGCAGGAGAATACAGAGCGGAGTAAGACATCTGCCTGTGGATGTGCCTGAACTGGGGTGTTGGTGGGAAGGATCAGGTTTCAGGGGAGGGAAGATGGAAGGAAGGCTGGCAGCTGCCTGGCTTCAACTGCTAGTTACTACAGCTAGCAATTTCTGATAGTGAGGCTTCTAGCACTTCTGAAGAGCTACTTGTGACAGTGTCTGCTCCTCTACAGAGCTCTATGAGTATTGCATCAAGGAAGGATACGCTGACAAAAACCTGATTGCAAAGTGGAAGAAACAGGGTTATGAGAACCTCTGCTGCCTGCGGTGTATCCAGACCCGGGACACCAACTTTGGAACCAACTGCATCTGCAGGGTCCCCAAAAGCAAGCTGGAAGTGGTAAGAGTTTTCAGCATGTTCCTCCACTTGTGAGTACCTGGTCTGACTTCTCCCAGGTCAGGGACAGCAGAGGAGCTAGTGCAGCTCTTCCTGCTTACTTCCTCCAGTCCTAACGTTTTCCACTTTTGCTGGTAAAGTTGGTATCTAGCTGGTTCTGAAGTTACAACAACTGCATGCCAAAGCTGACAGTAAGTCATTAAAGTGTGGGAAACAACAGAAAATGACAGTAGGCCTTTCCATGCAGGCCCATCATCTACCACGAGGACTGAGTGTGCTGCTCTGGTTCAAACACTCTCCCTCCTGTTTCTTTTCCAGGGGAGAATCATTGAGTGCACTCACTGTGGATGCAGAGGCTGTTCTGGGTGAAGCCTGCAGCCATGAGACTACTTGAACTCTGAGGGATCTCATCCTACATGATGGACTAGTAGTGCAGTTACAGCCACCTTCTGTGTGATTGGATATTTCTTATAGCAATTAAAACAGCAGCATATTCGTCTGGATCATGTATACAGTTGTGGTTGTTTTGGAGCAGGTTTTTGTGTAGTCATTTATTTTAAAATAAAGTCTGCCCTCCCTGTAGAGTTCTGTGATCTTCTGGCAAAACATTTCTATGCCTCTTCTCCTGTTGGCTGGTGTGAAGGTTGCTCTATGTCCTGTGAGGTGTTCTAGACGTGGATAGCTTTTTAACTCCTCCCTCTTTCTCAACTCATTCACTTTAAAAGGCTGTGTGGAAAGGAAATAATATGGTTCTCAAACATCCATTCTGACTCAAGCTCTTCCCCCGATGTTGTGTAGGAGGAAGCTAAATTTCACTGGAACACTCTGCTGAGGTTTGTAACCTGAAATTAGGCATAGATCCTTTCAGGAATGTTAGCAGTCTAGAGAGACTTACAGGTCCCATGTTAAGCAGCCAAATACATGCAGAACACAGGAAAGAGGCAAAACTAGCACTGAGCTAAACCACTGTTAAGTCTGATTTTGCTGCTTCCTTGTTTAGCACCAGCCATCTAATCCTCTGCAGCTAAGGAAATGCCCTGTGAGTGGATTTGCTTCTCTTTAAGACAAAGGACAAGTACTTTATTAGGTACCACAAGAACTTGGGTTCATGGAAATACAAAGCAGCTTTGCTACAAGATGGTTTAGGGGAGCAAGTCCCAAGCTCTTCCAGCACAAGGAGGATGCAGGACTCGGGGTCCTGCTCACTGCTACTTCTGCCCTGGCTGCTCCTGCCCAGCTTCTCCCCCCCTGTCTCCTGCCACCCGTTTTGCTGTTCGGTATTTCTCCCAAGGGTGAGGAGTCTCCTCTGCTGCCATGACTTTTAACCACCGATAGTAGTAGCCACGGAAACCATCGATTTTCTCCAGGTATGGGTTCTTTGACTTATACTGCAAACAGAAATCCAACAAAAGAAGTGTCTATTAGACGAGAGGTTGCTTCAGGACCAGCATGCAACAGCCACAAGCTGCTACTAAAGAAACAGCCATCAATAACTACCAGTCAAATCAGATAAACACCAAGGAAAAAGGCTTAATCTGACATCTACACTTCCTCTGCCTTGCTGGTGGTCCTTGCTGATGCCTTCACACTCTGGCCACTCATGCCTACTTACCCTATCAAATTTCGGAGGGTACTGTGCTGCGAACTCCAGCTGGCGTATGATAACTTCATTGGGAGGCACTTGGTTCTTCCTCATGTCTCGCAGGATCTCTGTGAGGTAACTGTAATCCAGCTGCTTCAGAGCAGCAGCAATGAGGGTGCTGTAGATGTATTTGTTAGGAGTTATTCCAGACCTCTGGAAACAACAGATGCAACAGTTACAACTTATCTGCTGACTAGTGCAGGACTCCCTAGAAGGAAAAGGCACACAGGCATTTCTTGTACAAGAAAGGCAGTTGCATCCTGGGGTGCATCAAAAGTGTAGCCAGCAGGCTGTGGGAGCTGATTCTGTCTCTCTGCTCTGATGAGACCTCAGTGAGGGGCCAGCTCTGGAGCTCTCAACAGAGGAGAGACATGGACCTCTTGGAGCAAGTCCAGAGGAGGCCACAAAAATGGATGATCCAAGGGCTGGAACCTCTCCGCTGTGAGGACGGATGGAGAGCTGGGGTTGTTCAGCCTGGAGAAGAGAAGGCTCCAGGGAACCCTTACTGCAGCCTACTAGTACTTAAAAGAGGGCCCATAGGAAAGATGGTGAGGGACTCTGTAAGGGAGTCTAGTGGTAGGACAAGGGGTAACAGTTTCCAACTGCAAGATGGTAGATTTAGATAAGATGTTAGGAAAAAGTTCTTCCCTGTGAGGGTGGTGAGGCACTGAAACAGGCTGCCCAACGAGGCTTTGAACTACCTGGTGTAGTGGAAGGTGTCCCTACCCATAGCAAGGGCATTAGAATCAGATGACTTTTAAATGTCCCTTCCAACCCAAAGTAGTCTGTGATTCTGTGATAAGGAACAAGGCTCTCACTCCACAACCCATGTAAGCAGCTTCTATAGTACCAGCACTGGTACAGGACAGGCCACTACTCTAGAGTTGCAAATTTTTGCAGTGATAACACAAAAACCTCAGGTCTTTAGAGGCAGTAATGCTTCACTTTGCCTCTTTCTGCAACTCGAACCCCAAACAGCAGAGGGATGGTTTTTTTTTATTACCTTCAAATCTGAGAGTAACTGCAGTCCATCCTTCTCTTGGTGGCAAGCAGTTGCCAAGCTTTGAAAGGTCTGGAGGTTGGGCGATAGTCCTCTCTTCACTAGAGCTGGCAGTATACTCTGCAAGATACAGGTGTTGACATCAGTTTCCAAAAATGTCACTCTAGCTTTCCAGACAGAGCTGAATGTGCTAGAACAGAATCCATAAACACTTGGAAATTAACCTGAGCACTGATTTGTTGAAAATACTGAGAGATTCCCTGTTTCTAGTGTGGATACAGAAGTGGGTCTCACAGCTAATACAGGAGACCTGAGATAAGGAGGTGGTGACAGGACTGGGTCTGAGTGTTTCCTCACCTTTGCTCCTTCCAGGTCTCCCCGTTTACTTTTCTTTTTCATTAAAGTGTTAAAGAAGGTCACATCTACTTTCACTTTATGCTTATCTAGAAGTGCCAGCAACGAGGACTCTGAGGGGCTTTGGGGTTCCACCAGCTCAGCCAGTAATGTAAACGTTTTAATGTTGGGTTCTACATTGTCCTCTTTCATTTTCTTCAAAAAGCCTTCCACATCCCCCATCAAAGCCAGTCGATCGGATGGCGTAGACACTGTTCCCAGGGAAACAACAGTTGTGTCAGGCATCCTGGAGTCCAGCAAGTTGGGCAGGCTGCAGAAAGACAGCTTCTGCCTTAGGTGTCCTTGTTTCTGTTCCATTTCATTCTGGCTTGTCCTGGTCAATGCTCTCGTCCTGCTGTGAGCTACGCTGGGGCTGTCCAGAGGAGCTGGTTCTGTCTTGGCCTGAGTCACATCTTTAGTTTGTTGCCAGGTGAGTTGTTCAGGCTGTACTGAACTCTCTTGAAATAGCATCTTTTCCATGGCTTCCACATCCACCTGGACAGCAGCTGTACTCTCTGATCCCTTCTTCCTCTGACTTTTCACCTTTTCCTTCAGCCTCCCAGGTGCAAGCCTTAGCAGAGCTGAGTTCTCACTGGTGGATCTGAGCAGAAGCTCAGATGCCACAGCCGGATCACCTATTCCACAGTCTCTCGCAGCACGCAGCATCAAATCGTAAGTGTGGCTGTTGGCCTTTATTCCAAGTGTAGTCATTTGTTTCCACACCTGAAGGGTGGGAGACGAAAACCAGATGTGGGTGATATTAAACAACAGGAGCATTTCTACCAGATGTAAGTGTATTTGTTAATGGTATACAGAGAGGGAACGAGTTCATGGCATGAGGAGGTTGAGATGCCTCTGGATAGTGAGCAGCCACCTCGAGCTAGTACAGCCCCTTATTAAGTCAGCCAAGGCAGTTCAGAGGGTATGAGATGTCCTGATGGCAGTCTGGCTTACAGAACTGCTCCTAGGAGGAGCTGAACTCCTCTCATTTTATCAGCTTTGAGCAACCTGCTGCCTTCTGTGCATTAAAAGTGATGAGTTAACAATACAGAAGCACTTTTTCCTTCCCACTTAGAACATAAGACTAACCTGCAAGGCATATCGGAAGCCATTTTTGCTGTCTGTTATGCAGCTCATGAGAAGGAAACTGAAGGTCTCAGCTGTGAGAACATGGCCCTTGTGCACAATTTCCTAAAAGAGCAGAGAGAGCATTTTAACTTGCCAGTTACCCAAACAGTTCATCACAGCTGGCTGTGGAGCAAAAATGTCACTGTTGTTTCTGGGGATGTAGCAGCAACAAAGCATAGGGTGAAGTCTCAGTGCTGTGAGCAGAACAATCACTCCAAGAGAAAGAGAGCCCTGAGACACCCACACAGATTCTAGCTTCTCCCTGATAGGAGCTACAGGGAGTTTGGGAGCAATCCTTTTAACCATTCCCAGATTGGCCTTTCTGGGATAAGCTGCTCTAAAAGGAGCTAGGTATCCATGTGTAGGTCTTCAAAATGAGGAAGAGAGACTGGCATATTTGCTGTGAACCCTATGAAAGCTTTGTTCAATAATTCCCTGACACACCTGACCACAGTTTTGAAGCCATCCTCTGCAGCTGCCTCCTTTTGTGTACTTTGCTTAATGTTTGGTATGTACCAAGACGACTTGATTGTATGAGACCAAGGATCAATGAAATATGAACACATGATCTGTCATCACCTCTGCTAGGAATTAAATTAAATTGTCTATGAAATATGACAACTGCCAGGAGGTTTAACACAAGAAGTCATGTTATTTACCTTCAGCACGTCAAAGCACATCCTGAGATCTGAGCACAGGGCACAGACCTTCAGCAGTGCATGGTAGGTGATCAGGTTCAGCTCCTCATTTTTGCTCTGTAGCTGCTGCCGTAGTTTGAGAGCACTCTGCAGGCCAGAGTCCTTCCATGGCGACTCAGCACAGGCGTTGAACAGGGCTGTGTACGTGGCGTCGGTGGGAGTTAAGCCTCGCTTCTTCATCTAAGGGAAGAGAAGAATAAGAACCAGGTTTCAGGAGAGGACTTCTAGAAATTCTTAACTTGGTTTTAGGAGTTTCAGTCTAAGAAAGTGCAAACACTAACTCAAAGGCATGTTGGAGACAAAGGAAAGTGAGCCAATGCTTGAAACAGTTTTAGCTCAGAAAAGGGAAGGACGGTTGGAGGGAGGAGAGAAGGTGAACTTACATCATTGTAGAGCCTGAATGCCTTTTTGATGTAGCCAACCCTGCCGCAGCCACCTATCAGAACAGTGTAATTGCTTTCTTCTGGCTGCACACGCTCTTCCTTCAGCATCTGCACCTCAAACAGCTCCAGAGCCTCTGCCAGCTGCAGGCAAGACAAAAATCCACCATGAAGCATCAAGAGAATCAATTGCACTGGATATTAATATACATAGCTGTGGGCAGCTGAAGTACAAGTCCTACAGACCACGAGATTCCTCATAAATCTTGTTTTTCTTTCTGTAAAGATACTGAGCAATAAGATGATACAGAGGAGACAGTGTTGCAGAGTTCACAGAATCAAAGATGAGTTTGAGTTGGGAAGGACCTTAAAGATCATCTAGTTCTACCTCCTGCCATAGGCAGGGACACCTTCTGCTAGATCAGGTTGCTCACAGCTCATCCCAGCCTTGGACACTTCCAGGGCTGGAGCAGCCACAATTTCTCTGAGCAACCCCGAGCTGCATCTTTGATCAGTGCTATTACAAACCAAACAAGCTGGGAACAAACCTTGTCCTCTTTGATGAGGGCCTTGCATTGTAAGAAGTACCAGTAAGGGGTGTTCTTACGACGGTGTCGAGGTTTTCTTTCTGGTTCTTCCTCTCCCTCTTCTTGAAGCTTTAAATTCTGAAAGTGTGATGTGGTTTTATGATAATATTTTCTAGAAGAAAATTTATTAGACAGCGTCCCGAACTCCACGCCTTCATCATCATCTTCCTCCTCCTCCCCAACAGCTCCAGTGCAACTGCCAGCATCGCTCTCCCTCGGGTCCCCACCGGGCAGCCTGCAGGTTGCCTGTGAGGAACGGAACGGCCTACAGCCCGGCAGCAGCCCCTGACCGGGGGACCGGAGGAGGGGCGACACCTTCCCGGCCTGCCCGGGGGCCTCCCAGAGACACCGCGGAAGAGCAGAAGAGGCCCAGCGACACCGCAAGGCGAACGGCCCGAGGAACCGCATGGACCTCATGACATGCTCGCCGCCTCCGGGGAGGAGGAGAAAGAGGAGGAGGAGCAGCAGCACTACCAGCTGTGGCAGCAGATCGGAGTCCAGCGACGGGCCCTCCCCTCAGCCGCGGCCCATGCGCACGCGCAGGCGGAAAGGGCGGGAGCGGCGTAGCTGGCCGCGCTCTGATTGGCGGAGGCGCGCGCGCTGCTCGCTGGGCCGCTGTGCGAGGGCCGAGTCCCGGCATTCCGCGGGCGGGCGGCGCGGGGCGGCCAGGAGCTGCCGCCGCCGCCTCCCCTCTCCTCAGGCGCTGCCNTCCTCCTTTTCCTCCTCCTCATACCCCCACCGCCACCATACCTCCCCTTCCTTCCCGCTGCCGTCGCCCCCCAGCCGCCACCATGCAGGAGCTCATCGCCAGCGTGGATCACATCAAGTTCGACCTGGAGCTGGCCGTGGAGCAGCAGCTGGGGGCGCAGCCGCTGCCCTTTCCCGGCATGGACAGTGCGTGTGGGCAGCGGGCGCGGCGCGGCCTCTTCTTCCTCCTCCCCGGGGTGCTCGGGACCGTCTCAGAGCTTCCATAAGGCTTGGCTGAGGAGGGAGTGTGGTGGGGAGGGAAGGAGTGGGGTTTATGGGAGCTCAGGTCTTATCCTTAGATCCACCCAACTTGTGCATTCCCTGCGAGGTTGCTGTCTTAATCCGGATGCTTTTCATTCCTGCTTAACGAAGATGTAGTTAGTACTCAACCATGTTGGAAAATGAAAGTTGAGGTGTGTTGTGACTAAACATCACTTTCCTGTATAGTACTTTAATTTTCCCTGGTGAGATCTCACCTGCAGTGCTGGGTCCAGGTCTGGAGTCCTCAGCATAGAAAAGAGATGAACCTGTTGGACCAAATCCAGAGGAGACCACAAAAATGATCAGTGGAACCTCTCTGGTGTGAGGACAGGCTAGAGAGTTGGGGGGTTTTTAGCTTGGAGAAGAGCAGGCTCCAGGGAGACCTTATTTCAGCTTTTCAGTACTTAAAGGGGACCAATAAGAAAGATTAAAGTTTTTTTATCAGGGTCTGCTGCAACAGGACAAGGGGTGATTGTTTTAAACTAAAAGAGCGAGGTTTTGACTAGATAGAAGGAAGAATTTTTTTACAATGAAGTGGTGAAACAGTGCTACAGAAATGGTAGATGCTCCCTCCCTGGAACCATTCCAGGTCAGGTTGTCTGGGGCTCTGAAAAACCTGATGTAGTTGAAGATGTCCCTGCTCGGTGCAGGAGGATTGGACTAGATGACCTTGAAAGGTCCCTTCCAACCTAAATCAGTCTATGAGTCCATGATTTTTTTTTCATTCCCTTTTTATAGAGGCATTTTGATAGCAGGGAAACTTCATCTTTAGGTCTATCCATGGCCTGGTCTCTAAACCTTTTCCTCCAGTCTAATAATCTGACACAGGTGGTGAGACTTGTAGTTTGCTGAAATTTTCTGGCCAAGCTACTGAACTTGTGTATTAACTCCCTCAAACGTTCTGGTTCCTGTTGGTCAGGATCTGCACGGGGTAAGATGATAATGATTGTTTTAAGTTATTTAGGTCAAAAAATATAAGATTCACTGCTGGGACTGTAAACACAGTTGAGTTCACTGATGTGATTGACTTAGCAGCAGCAGAAAACCCACTCAGCAAAACCTAAATATCTGAAAGGCAAAACAAGCCCACCAAACCACTTTTGAGATTCATCTGGACAGGGGCTGGACCATCTTCTCTGTACTGTGCTTTTGGTGTGAATGACTGGACCAGATGATCCTTGAGGTCCCTTCCAACCTGGGATTCTATGATCCTAAAGCTTGTGCAGATTCCCCTTGGCATCTCCTAAGAAGAACACAGCTATCTGTAGGGACCAGGCTTGAACAAGGAACTTAGGTGGGAATATAAACTCTTCAAACCAAAACACTGCTTTTCTGTTGATGTTGAGGATCAGGTTGTCTTTCTGGGGAAGGAAATGTTTTAAAAGTTGCCATAAAGCTTTGTTAAAATATGTTTCTTTCTTCTCTCTGCAGAATCAGGTGCAGCTGTCTGTGAATTTTTTTTAAAAGCGGCCTGTGGAAAAGGCAAGTAATGTTTCCAGCACAGTTAGACTGTGGAGGGGGAAACTAGACTTTCTACATCTATCTGCACATCTTTTTTGTAAAGATAAGGGATTCATAGAGATAGAGGATGAAGCTTGGATGTTGGAATAACTGCAGCAGTTGTGAAATAATGGTATTTTTTAAGAAGTTAGGAGGTGAATATGCAAAGCTATTGGAAAGCTTGAACTTAACCACATTCAGACCTTGCTATGGATGTGACTATATTAGTTGCTGTGGTTCGTGGTTGTCAGGATTAAGAACTGGAGACTACATTGATTAGCTCATGAAATGGTAGCATAAGACTTGCCTGGAGCTCTGTTTTGCTCTTTCCAGAAAAGGCTAAATTAGTAAGAAAAAAGTGGTGGGGGGAAAAAAAAAAAAGCAGTGTCTTCTGAAACCCCTCTTGCTGTTGCTCTGTACTCCCTATTTTAATTGTTCTTTTTACCCTTCTCCTTGCTTCATACTTCCCCCAGGAGGCATGTGCCCGTTCCGACACATCAGTGGGGAAAAGACAGTTGTTTGCAAACACTGGCTACGAGGACTGTGCAAAAAGGGTGACCAGTGCGAGTTCCTGCACGAGTATGACATGACCAAGATGCCTGAGTGTTACTTCTACTCCAAATTTGGTAAGGGGCCTTGTAGCTCCTACTTTGCATTCCTTGCTGGCATGGGAGTCTGTGAAGAGGATCCTGGTACCTCCTTGTCGTCTGTCTTCAGAGCCTTGCAGTTCTTCCGTATCTGATGATACTGTTAGATTGTATTTTTTTTCAGATCTGCTTAATCCTTTGCCTTATTTGTTCCTCTAAAGTTGTGATTAATTGTAGATGTCTTCTCAAGAGCTCATCCCTTGGGGAAAGAGGGGGGAAGTTTTTCCTGGGTTTTATGCCTTATGTTATGTTTTGGGTATGAGATGAGTAGGCTGAGCAGTTGGTCTTTGCATGACTCTTATTTTGGGAAGTTGATGAGCAGCAGAGGGCATGGGAGTGCAAAACTTTTATGCACTTGCTTTCCAGCTCTGGAGATCTGGACATAATGAGGCAACTTGCTGTCAGAAACTTACACTCTTGTAGGTTTCCTTGGATTGAGGTTAGTGTGCAATTTGTAGTTTCTCCACACTTCTGGTGCACTAAATGTTTGGTTTTTGTTATCATGACTGCTCTTTCAAATTTAGTTTCCTCATTGTTTTTAAAAGCACACATGAATAATCCAGTCTAGTAGAACTTTACTCACCAGGGATTAGTCCTTGGTGTTCTTCAACTAGGTTAAGGCAGGCAGTGAGACTGTTGTGCCTGAACTTAGAAATGTTGGTAACAGCTTTGTGGGAGCTACATGACCCAGGTAATGTTGTGGAGTCATTTGATCTGAAACCTGCACAATTGATTAAGTAGTGTGTTTGCCTTTGGTACAGGGGAATGCAGTAACAAAGAATGTCCATTCTTGCACATTGACCCGGAGTCTAAGATCAAAGACTGTCCCTGGTATGACAGAGGCTTCTGTAAACATGGTATGTATGCTGCACGGTCCCTGCTTCTGTGGCTGTAAATCAAGGGTAGGGTGTTGCTCCTCCTCCTTTGCATGATCTGCTTCTGTGTAGTCCTCTTGAAGGAGGATGAAATCATCCATGTGCTTGAAGAGAACTCTGAAGACTGCTCAGCATAAACTTTCTTAGTAGAATTCAGGGTGTGCTGAGTGCTGGGGTAGGTATTTGTGGAGCATGAACCAGTGAGCTTTGTGTTGCAGGTCCCCTTTGCAGACACCGGCACACTCGAAGAGTTATTTGTGTGAATTACCTAGTTGGATTCTGTCCAGAGGGACCTACCTGTAAATTCATGCAGTGAGTATGCTTCCAGGATTCTCCTGTAGTCTCCTGTTCCCTTTGTCACCTGGTAGATGTCAAATGAGGGTGCTCGAGTGCTTCCCAATGGCTTTGGGGATTTGGCCAACATTTAGATTGTTTTATACCAATTTGAGGATGTGGAGCAGCACCTCTTTGGGCAGTCACCAGACTCTGGAGTGGTGATCAGATGCCATCAGTGCAGTGGGGTCACAGGAGTTTATATTCCAGAAGACTTGATTGCTGGTTTTATGTACATAATTATATACATAATTACTGAGGTCAGAATACAAAGAGAAGTGGGGAGGGGGAAGTCTGTTTCCTGTGAGCTGACTTTAATTGGCTGAATGTTTGTTTTGTTGTTTGGAGATAGTTGACTGAGCTGATAGTAAAATGTTGGCATATGAGTTGAGAATCGGTTTTCTTGTTTCCATCTAAACCAGCCCTCGGTTTGAACTGCCAATGGGAACCACAGAGCAACCACCACTGCCTCAACCGACACAAACACAGCAAAAGGTACACAATTCCCCTGCCTCCCCTACGTGCCCACCCTCAAAGCATTTCCCACAGTGCTTTAATAGAGGGTATCATGTCTAGTGGTCAGACACCTGGGCTTGCTGGAAGGTCTTGGAGAAATACTCACTGAAGGAGGGAAAACCTTTCCAATTTTACAAGTGTGTGACAATTCTTTTGTAATTAAGAACTTGGAGACAAATCCAAATAAACCCCAAGCATCTCCTCCCAGTCCTCTAACGTTCACCATCTGATCACAATGGACTGCTGCTGCCTTCCTCTTGGGACTGTGGTGTTTATGCTATTTCTCCCCTTGCCTCAGTTTACCTTTGCAGTCCTCCAGCTCACAAGCCAACAGTGGCTGTTCTGCTGCTTGGTACACTGCCTGAAATGGGAGTGCTGTGTAAGAATTAAGCAGTGAGCAACCCTGAGTGCCATTATAGTGATGAAAACCCTACAGTTGCTCTAACTCGACAGGGAGATCTAATCACAGAACACTCCCATGTTACACAGAAGCACATCATATGTGGTTGTGCAGCAATCTGCCAGGTTTGGTAAGCTGTGTGACATCTCTGGATCATGGCAATGATATTTTAGTGGTCTAAACCTACTCTCTGAATCTGCTTTCTAGAGAAAAGCAGGATCACTGGGCTTCATAAGCCTCAGTGCTTGCTTCCTTCTCTCTGGTGCTCCAGCTGGCAGAACACCTACACACAGCTTTGGAGGAGAATTGATCATTTGATAAATGGGGTGCTCTTTTCCCTTATCAAATAACAACTGTAAAGGTCTTTATACTCAATGCACTTAACGAGTCAGAACTCTTCTCCTAACCAACAGAGAACACCCCAGGTCATTGGAGTCATGCAGTCTCAAAACAACAACACTGGGAACAGAGGACCCCGGCCGTTGGAGCAGGTCACCTGCTACAAGGTAATTCAGAGGGGAGGGATGAGGAGGGAAAGGAAGGACCCTGGTCGCTGGTTTGCCAGCTCGTGGGCTTGCTGTGACAATTACTGCTGCTGTAGTTCTGATGTTGCTCATCTCCTAATAAACAGGAAACCCTACCACAATGACAGGTAGAGACCATGTGTGCCAAAATAAGAATTAATACTAGTTCTGTTGCATGAGTTAATTTGCTTAAACTTTGTGACTGTAGAAAGATTTTATTCTCCCCTGTTATCCTGGAAGGTCCTTATGAGTAACAGGAATTGAATATGCAAAGACTGTTCAGTATTTCCTCTGTCAGTGCACCCTGTTGCTCTTCACCTTGGTTGCTTATTGAAGAACATGAGTAAAACTTGGGGAAGGAATTGTCCTGTCCCATCAGCTTTTGACAGTTGTGTCATTGTACATGTCACATCTGTGCCATAGGTGCTCCTTTGGGTAAAAATTACTGGGCACAGATATGAAGTAGCTCAATCCATTTCACTGAAAACCTTTAATAGCTGTTTATGACTTTAGCTGCAAGTAAATACATATCTGGAGAATACTGTTGCACCAAGATACTGGCCCTTCTCTGGGTTTGAATAGCTTCCAGGGGCAAATCTCTTTTTCAGATGCACTTTTCTCTAATTCAGCTGGTCAGGAGCATCCCAGTAGATCTCTGATGGAGGTATCAGCTGGAGTAGTCTTGGAAGCCTCAAACACTGAAGTTCTCCTTATGTGTTCCAGCCCTTTGATGTTTGTAGTGATGTGCTGGGAGCTCTTTCCTTTCTAGTGCCATGTAACAACATGGTGTCAGGTCGCTCCCAGCACAGAAGCAGCAGTTTTTGCTCCAGGGAGTGGAAATGCCCATAAAACATGTCCCTTGTGACACTTAAGTTTCATTTCACCTGCTAAATGCTGCATTTTCCATATGTGGAAAAGCCTCCAAATCGGAACAGCCTCCAGCTGCTTTAATAAAGACAGCTAGAGGCAAAAAGCTGTAACTATATAATAACTCCTCTCTCTCTTTCTCTTCTAGTGTGGTGAAAAAGGTCATTATGCCAACAGATGCACCAAAGGACATCTGGCCTTTCTCAGTGGACAGTGAAAGAGCAGAACAAAGAGTGCAAGGGGAGCTGTTACCACTGAGAAAAGGTTTCTGCCTAGCACTATGTCTTGAACTATTAATCAGGTTGTTTTTTAATGCCATTACTGAAAGAACTGGTCTGAGGCTGGCTGCTGCTAAGCAACATTTTTGTAATTGTCCACAACTGGGGGTTTTTTTATGTTTTAACCTTTTTAAGATAGATTTCGGCCTCTGCCTGTTTTCATTGAGCCCTGCTGAAAGGTAGATCCAAAAAGCCCATAGATACTCAGCCCCTTCACCGGTGCAGCGCTCTACGTAAACGCATCTTTACACCAGTGTTTCTTGAAAGAGTTTCCTTCCTGCCACTTTTCTCTGGAGAACCTGCAAGTGTTTCAGCCTTCCCTGTGGAAGCAGGAAGACTGACTGGGAAAACTTAATACTGGAAATGCCTTCCCTTCAGTGAGGAAGCAGGGATCCTGCTGTCCTCTAGCTCTTACAAAGCAGAAGTTCTGTTCCTAGGCCCAGCCTGTTGTAGTCGGTAAGCTGGTGGGTGACTTCGTGCATCATGTACATCAGGCTGTAAAACTCTCATCCTCTTGCTTTGTTTCTGTGCTTCTTGCTGTACTGAAGGTTAGAAATGAATCTTCCAGGTGAGAACTGATCAAGGGGAGAATAAATTGGTTAGCCAAGCAATGAGGAAGGAGGATGGTAGGAAAGCCATGACTGTGCTAATTTTCCACTTGCAAAAAGCAAGGAGGGAAATGGACACAGATGGAAGAGTAGGGATAGGAGAACCTTATCTCAGCTCCCATTGTCCAGCTCACATTGAGCAGGTCTTTCCATAGCCTAGAGAAGATCAAGAAGTGGAGATGTATATTCTTACTGAACACTGCTTTTAAAAGTGGTAGAGCCACTCTTCTGAGAGCAGTTTCTGCAAGCCAAACCCCATTCACATTGTGACAAGACTATTTCAAAAGGGCCAATGATAAAATGTGAATTAAAACAAAAAAGTGCACCTACAATGTGAGCCTTATTGATTCTAACCCATCACTCATTTGCTGACTGCCTTTATACTTTTGTTTTTATTGAAATGTGCTGATGGAAAAAGCTGGCTTTTTATTTTTTCCTTTTTTATTTTTAAGAAGGCAATATGGCTACATTACTAGATTATGAGAAGTGCCTGGAGCCTATGTTAGTTTGAATGACTGTATTTACTTCACTGTGGAGAGCTGGGAGTCAGTCAGAATAGAAGTGCCAAGTCCCAGTGAGCATCAAGACACATCTCCTAACACATTGTGCCCTTAGAGGCTGAACAGTGGCCAAACTACAAGATGTGTTACGTGTGTAACTAGGCCACATGCAAAGGGAACTAAAACACTCTGATGTCTGGCTACCTTCTGTGTTGTTCAGGAGTTCATGATCTTCACTACCTGAACAGATGTTTTCCAAAACTGGAAGCCTTCCTCTTACCGATAAAGCTCCTAGGAGATTCTTTTTATACAACAGTTTTCCCTTTCTCATACTTAGAAGAGGATACTAAATGTTGTACCTGCAAGGTCCAGGTGTGGCTACAGTCAGCAGTGCGGTGACAGGGGATGCCCTTAATGGGATGCATGAAGGTCATCAGCCAGGGCCAAAGCAACAGACAATCCTTCAAGCTGCATTTATGCACATGGTGTCTCCTGTTACACCTCTCACCACTGCACTGAAGTCAAGAAGCAGTTTCCCTTCAGTTTCATTTCATGGAGCCTTGTTATATTAAAGGTATTTAATTGTATACCTGTTCAGAATAACCTTCCAGTTTATCTTAGCAATGGAAGTAGGTAGTTTTGACAGAAATGCTAGGTTATCAGAGGTAGAAGCATTAACACACCAGTGACAGACAGAGTTGTGGACCTCCTTAAAGCTAAACCAATCTCATCTTACACAGTGCTCTGCAATGGTGGAAAAGTGCTCAAATACCTACAGTCCCCAAGTGACAACCTGGGAATCAGAAACACTTGACCACAAGCCACCTAAAGCTGAGATATCGTACGGAATCATAGATTGGTTTGGCTTGGAAGGGATGTTTAAAGGTTACCTAGTTCACTGCCCCTGCAGTGAGCAGATACATCTTCAACTACATCAGGTTGCTTGGAACCCTGTCCAGTCCAACCTGGAACAATTGCAGGGATTAAGCTTTCACCTCTTCTCTGGACAACCTAGTTTCATTCTTCTTTCAAATCAAAGTCCATTCTTTCAGCTAGCTGTCCAGCCTGTACACCATGGCCATTAAGAAGCAATCCAACACTTTTTACTTTTATCAGGCAGTTAAAAAGGAATCTGTTACAGTGGTTTCCCCAGTTCATAATGCAACCTAAATAGCAGACACTTTCCCAGCCTCCTCTGAACTTAATCCTTGAGGGGTGAAACTCCAGGAAGACAAGACTATTAACAAATCAGTTCCAAGAGTGTCAAGCTCAGTAAATGTAAAGTTTATGCACTTTATTATTGGTCATACAGATTTGAACATGAATTAGTTCTTCTATCAGGACAACTGTTGCAGTAGCCAAGTCTGTTCAAGAGCTGTACCTTCCCTCTGCAATTCCTGCTTCAGTGGTACTTCCTGTGGCGGTCGTGCTCTGTATCATTCAAAGTAAAGCAAGTTCATTCTACTGAATTCACAAGAATAAAACCCACCACACTTGAAATGACAGGCAAGAAAGCACTCCCACCCCCCCAAAAAAAATCTGAGCATGTAGTTTCTGAGTACTCTAAGGTCAGACAGGCAACAGTATCAAACCTTGCTTAACCATCAAGAAAATACTGATCATCTCATAACTTAATGAGGGCATTCAAGTTCTCTGTGGCTAAAAAGTTTGCTTGCCCACAGTCTGTGATACAAGCAGCAAGGGGTAGCACAGTCATCTTATTTCCAAAAGCTGCAGCAAATTGGTTTTGTGCCCCAGGCAATCTTGGCTGCACTATAGCTACTCAGCCATTCTGCTTTTACTTACTGATGTGGCTGTAGCTCCAGATGTAGCTGATCACAACATAACCAGCAAGCACCATAGAAACACCACCAAGACCCCCTTTCCTGACGTTGATGTATTTATTGTAGTACCGGTCATACCCTGGGTAGGAGAAAAAAAAAATCATAGAAGCCAGATGAGTTTCATAGAACTTCAGGAAATTGTTTCTAATGAAACATCTGCGGGTCTCAGAAGCAAGTGTGAGAGAAGGCTTTAGCAAGGTGACCTCCTGTTAGTAGCACTAAACCTTAAGAAAGAAAGGGAAAAGCCAGTTAGCATTTTCCCCTAAATGTTACTGTGACTTTAACGAGCTCAAGCTGCTTTGGAATCACCTCACACACTAGTGTATATACATTACATAGATACTTGTGTTTGGTATTTTGGGTTTATCTAAATGCCATAGCTGTATCTATAGCAATGGGCATCAGTCAAAACTTTTGCCAGGTGACATATAAAAGCCCCTGTGTCCTTTCTTACCATTTATAGGGATCAGCTGCCTGTTTTAAATATACTTGTGATGTTAGGTAACCTCAAGATTTTCAGCAAAGAGGTTTAGGAGTAAGTTCATCATATTTCCTCTTTATACAAGAAGAAATACTGAAAACAAATCTCTGATGGATAAAGCCCATGAGAGAGAAACTGACAGAACGGTGAACAAGATGCTGTAGGAGACACTGTCCTGGGAAAGCAAAAAACGCCCTGAGGCAGCTCCTGCACGGCCAGATCCCCCTGCCACAGCCAATATCCACTCCGGCAGCCAAAGATGCTCGTTTATTGCCTTGCCTAGCTCCATCAGAAGATGGAATTCGCGCTCCCCAGGTCTCCGCCGGCCCAAGGCGTGCGGGGCCGTTCCCGCAGGACAAGCGGACAGACCGCGGGCCCCCCTCACCTCGTCGCACGGCCCCCGCGATCCCGCCGGGGGTGAAGTCCCTCATGGCCAGCCAGGTGGGTAACTGGCCCAGCTTCACGTCCAGCAGCTTCGTGTCCTTGAGGAGAACTGCGGCACAGAGAGAGACACACACAGCCTAGTCAGAGGGAAGAAAAGAGAGGAAGGAACCGCGGTCACCTTGGAGGCCCGCAACACTCACCCGGCGGCTGCGCCATCTTGCCGTTACTGCTCTGCGCCGGCGCGGGGGAAGGTGGGAAGGAAGCGGCCGCTGAGGCTCACGGGAAGAAGGTCAGGCGGGACCCGGATGTGGCGGAGGGTTACTGCCATCTTGGGCGAGTCGTGCATCTCCAACCTCAAGGCGGGTCGGCTGAGGAGGTGTTGGTCCTGCTGTCGCCGTGTCCCCATCACATCCCCTTCACCACAGTGGGGGCTGCATACGTTCCCTCAGTTGCTACAGGCCTTGTGTGTGTGTGTGTGGCCCTGCCAGCATGACAGCCTGTCAGAGAGCTAAGGCACCCTGAGGGGTTTTCCCTCCCTGTCCTGCTCCAGTGGGTCTCCTCAGCGGCCTGGACCCTTATCAGGAGATGCTAGGTGACTCCTGCAGGGTGTACTGGGATGCTCCAGGGCAGACCAGACCCTTGCACCGTCCCCACTGTATGTTGTGAATCTGTTTTCTCAGGGAGTAGGTATCAAATGAACAAATGTGTGGTCCCATTTTAGTGCCCACCGAGGACTTTTCTCTGTGGAAATATGCTGCTTTTTACTACAGGTCCTCTGCAAGGATATCAAAGGCAAAAAGAGATGCCAAGCCTTGGTATATGTTGGAAGTAAACCTGCACACCCAGAGTGGTGGAAGAAGTAATGTGCAGACAAAGCCAACTTTTGCCTTCGTGCAATACGAAAGAACCACTCCGATGTAGTTCACGTTCCCACGTGTCTTTCGCCGGGGGGTGGGAGTGTTTACCGCACACAGAGCCCCCAGAAGGTCCACCCTGGGCAGATAACACACCTGGAGAGCTGTGGGTGGTGGGACGAGAGTGGGTTACGGGAGACGATTCCAGCAGGTGTCACTGGCGCTCAGCAGAACGCGGCTGCCGGGGAGATGCCCTCCATTAGCCTGACCTCTAGAGGTTCTACATCGTATCGTTCGGGTTCAGAAACCAGTCAGGGTTTGTTGTTTGTTGTGCTGAATCCGGAAAGCAAAGTGATACAGCAGTAAACAGGGAGCAGCCATCCGCCGTTCTTCCTGACAGCTCAGCCAGAACCACGGGTTTCCTAGATATTAAATCTCCATCCCACAGAGGACTGTTAGAGTGGATCAGAGATGATGAAGAGTAAATCAAGACACTGAAGGGGGCCCACAGGGCTCCTACATAAACACTAATTTCCTCAGCCTTTACTTCTCTTAGGTTGAAGAGGCTTATTCCACATAGCTTCCTCCTGCCACTGCAGGATTCTTGCATGATATCTGTAGGGTTTGTGTTACCTGGCATTAAATGAGTTGAGACATGGGACCTCTGTTGTCTCAAGAGATATGATACTCTGTAATGAGTCTTATTTAGAAGCTGATCTCTGCATCTAGCTTCATGTACTGTTTTCCTAAAATTAATTTCTTTATGTTGAACAGTGCTCTCCCATAACATTCAAATAAAAGCAGAAGGAATACATTACTGCCTGGGGTTTTCCCCATTTGTTTACTAGCAGAAGGTAGGATTAGGAAGGTACAGTGTGCTTGATCACTTGAAGAAAGGGTTACAAATTTAGTCCCTGTTAAATGGGTTAAAAATCCCTTTATTAAATTATCCTTTATTTTATTATTGGATTTTACCAGTAACTGTCATTTTATTGCTGAAGTGTCCCCTGATAAACTACCATGTGGCCTTTTTACAGTACTTGCATAAAAGCATGTTTCAAACCTGCTTCCCTCATTCTTGCAAAGCAACCTATTGTTTTAAACAGGATTACTCATGCAAGGCAGATTAATTCACCTGCAGGAAAAAAGCCAGTGGCAGGTTGCTTCAGTTTCAAGTGTTCCCTGCAGAACAGAAGAGCACATAGAGTTGCTCCAGCTTTTTGTAGCAAGGTGTGGGGAAATTTTGTTGGGG
The DNA here is from genome assembly GCA_013399015.1 of Galbula dea. Classification (NCBI taxonomy): domain Eukaryota; kingdom Metazoa; phylum Chordata; class Aves; order Piciformes; family Galbulidae; genus Galbula; species Galbula dea. Next base: position 335,506 of record VWZX01006356.1, read on the forward strand.
TAGGACTGGAAGTCCTTAACAAGTCTACATCTCCAGTGCAACTGGGGACAGCAGTGACCCAAATTTTGGCCTGAGCTGCCTGCTCTGGTAGAGTGAGAAAGGAGCTGTGCTGTTGTCTTTATACCATCTCAAAGCTGAACTAAGCAGGAAGAGTTAAATGATACAGATGTGCAGGAGGTTTTGCAGCACATGCTTCCTCCCTTTGACCTCTGGTGCTGGCCAAACTTCAGGGGCTTGTTGGTTGATCCAGATGGGAGGAGGGGCAACGAAGAAAGGTATTTCTGATGTACTTCTGTTTGCTTACAAGAATTCTCACTGCCTTTCTTTCCTGAACACAGGAAAAATCCCACAGTTGAGAGCCTGTTCCCTTGCTTACAGCTCCAGACCTGCTCCAGGCAGCAATGTGACCCCAAATCCCTCTATTTCTTGTATTCAGTCCAGGTTTTATATCAGTGATTGTTCAGGCTCTTTGAAGTTTCCGTTCTTTGCCTGTTTCGATATGCTGTCTTTCTGTCTCCTCCTCCACCTGAACTGAATTGTCCATCCACACATAACCTTTTTTTAATATCCTCCCCAAAACTGTCCTCCCAAAGCATTCAGGTACTTGAGCAATCTTGCATTGTGGGTGGAAATAGACTTAATGTCTCCTTCAGCTACCCTGGAGGAATGCAGTTCAACCTACCGGTTTCAAGAAGGTTTAACCCATCCTATATATATGTATATATAAAAAAAGCCTAATGGAGTGCTGCCCTGAGGTTGTCATCTTACTGAAGACCCCTCTGGAAAATGAAGTTTCTAAGTAATGGCATGGCAATAATAGGGAGTACATCATTCCAAACATCCAGAGTATTCTGCAGAAGACGTCAAGAGGTATGAAAGAGCCTTCCTTTTTCCAGTAGCAATAGTAACACATAATATTGCTGCCTTCAGACCAAAGACTCAGCTGTGGCTTGAAAAGTTAAGTAGCACTCTTCATTAAAAGTTGCTGAAAATAAGTAGTAAAAAGCATAAGACAACCTCACTCAGACTGTAAGATCTTAAAGGCTGGGGTCATTTCTTCTGTTCTGTGTGCCACCCACTGAAAGCTCAGGATCTCACCTGGGGCTGGTGGTCAGTGACACCACAGTAACATGCAGACAGGGTAGCCATAGGTGTGTGAAGTTGCACAGTGGCCTTCAAGAAGGTCGAGAGCTGAGGATTTACTGAACTGATCCTGTGCCCACTGGAAGTGCTGACAAAGCACACATTGCTTTTAATAAAGGATCAAACCTACACAAGTGGACAGATAGGGTTCTGAAACATGTGCTTTGGCATATGATACTTCTTGGCTCCTAAACACTTATTTCAATCTGATGTCTTCCTACCAGCACAGGTTAAGCAGCTAAAGCCATCATGGAGAAAGAGAAATCACAGGCTACCAGCACTTCCAGAAGCTCAATGGAGAACTTCATGTTTGATCAACCAGTAATTTGGAGAAAAGTCATGGTTCCAGGTAGCTTGATCCAGCCTGATATTTTTTTACAGCATGAACAGTTTTATGTGATGAGAGCAGGGCAGCTGCTCAGTGTAGGTCTCAACCTCATTCATCTAATATTGTGCTCTCAGTGGAAACAGGACCCCTGAGCTGAATAGGATGAGAAAAGGGTGTGGAGTTTGGAATCTCTTCCATGGGCAGACTTCCTCAGGAAAATGGTGAATTGCCTTTCAGAGATAATAATACCTAGGGACTGACCCAGCAAAAGCAGTGGAGAGAGCTAACCTATGACTGGAAGCATTTTGCTTGCTCTGTGTTATCGCACAGATTAACAGTTTAGTAAGCACAGAGTTCCTTTCTCCTTCACAGCACTTGAGTGTCAATGCAACTTCATGCTTCTCTGATAAAATGTGTAAGTTAATGTTAGGGTTATCTCTGTGTTTCGGACTGGGGAGAGGGAGTCCCATCTTACTGGCCTTTGCTTGTGTCTAGTGTCAGTTGCAAAGTACCTTATTTTGTAGGTCTTTGATCAGGCTGCTGGTTAGCTAAATATATACCTGTGGGGAGATAATTACATGCTATCAGTAGTAAAGTGTTGTAAAATAATTTAGGTTAATTAAAACACTTGCAAAAGCAAAGCAGGAATTTTCACTGAGGTAAATCTGCTGCAGCGACAGCTGCCTCTGAGGCTGCTTGCTTCCCATGGACAAACATGAAAAGAGACCCAAGGACCAGTTAAAAACAGTTTCTTTGTGCTAAAATGTACCCCCTGGGAAAGCCAGGGTGTTATCAATCCAGAAGGGCAGGGCTGAGCACTGCTTCCATCTGTGCAAGCAGATCTGCCTTCCTGAGCGTGGGGAAGATTGATGTGCTGAGTCCCAACGTACCGAGGGAGCTGTGGGGAGGAGTGTGAGTGGCTCAGCAGGAGGGTGCCACACATGGGCTACATATTATCGGGGGAGGATTTGGAGACTTATTAAATAGTGTGACAGAGGCTTAACAAAATCACCTTGTAACCATCTTTGAATCCACTGTCCCTTCCTCCAGCACAATCCTTGTACTTTTCCTCCCTTCTCACATCTACATCTGATGGAAACACTCAGCACTTTCAGAGCCTTGCATGGAAATTGTCTATCTGACCTTCCCAGCTGAAGCAGTCGATGGCTATTCTCCCTCTGCTACTTTGTATCTTGGAAGAAGCTCAATTGCTGACATGGGTCTAATTCAGAACAAAGACACTGGTGGGGTTGGGATGTTATCATAGAATCACAGACAGGTTTGGGGTGGTAAGAGACCCTGAAGATCATCCAAGTCCAACTCCCCTGCCGTGGCCAGGGACACCTTCCATTGGACCAGGTTGCTCAAAGCCCCATCCACCCTGGCCTTGCATTTCCAGGGATGAGGCACCCACAGCCTTTCTGGGCAACCTGTTCCAGTGCCTCATCACTTGCACAGTGAAGGATTTCTTCCTTATATCTGATTTAAATCTGCCTTCTTGTAGTTTAAAGCCATAACTGCTTCCATAGTTAAAGCATAACTGCATGGCCTTGTAAATAGTCCCTCCCCATCTTTTTTATAGGCACTCTAAGTCCTTTATGTACCAAAAGGCTGCAAGAAATTCTCCTTGGAGCCTTCTCCAGGCTGAACAACCCCAATTCTCTCAGCCTGTCCTCACAGGAGAGGTGCTCCAGGTCCCTGATCATCTTTATGCCCTCATATGGAGCTGCTCAAGCAGGTTCACATCCTTTTTATGCAGAGAACTCTGGAGCTGGACACAGCACTGCAGCTGAGGTCTCACCAGTGTGGTGTAGAGGGGCAGAATCACCTCTTTCAACCTGCTGGTCATGATTCTTCTGAAATACAGTTCATCTTCTGGGCTGCAAACACACATTATCACTTCCACAGGCCTGTGGAGATGCCCATTGCTGTTGCTTCTTGAAGATCTTGCACCACAGCCAGTCTCCAGTTCAGCCCAGTGCATGTTCCCATTGAACACTTCTGGAAGGGCTTGTCTCCCAGAGTTTGTCTTTCTTCCTGATGGCTGCATTCACTTAACCTGTGATAACAAGAAGACATCAGACTGAAGTAAGTGCTTAGGAGCCAAGAAGCACTATTTTTTCATTTAGACCTGATGTTTTGGGGTTTTTTGTTTTTTTTTTTTTTTGCTAGTGGGTAACCTAAGCATCTTCTCCAAAACCAAAAAAGAGCCAGGAGATTCCACAGCTCAGCCCCCACCAGCCAATTGTCTCTCACTATATATGTAGCCCAGGCCTTCCAGTTTGGGAAATGCACACTGTGAGAGTTCTCCCCCGCCTCTCTCTCCAGTGAATACCTGCAGCCACTGTTGCAGGATTTATGCCTGTGTTTATTTAGTTGGGGTGTGAGTTGGTAAGATACCTGCTCCTCCATCTGTTTTCCCTTTCCTCAGTGCCTCTATGCAGTGCAGCATGGACACACACGTGTTGCTTTGCATCCGTCTCCCCTTGCACGTGTCTCTGTGGTTTTGTTGTCATACTTTGCTCACAGCAAAGCTTTTCATTTCCTCCCCAACCTTGCACCTGATCCAATTCTAGCTTTTTACAAGGTAGTGGAAGTGCCACAACAGCCCTGTCTGATCAGGCTTGCCCAGTGGCCATGTTATCCTGTGCACTGGGCAAGAAAGGAGCTTACAGCCAGAGTCAGAAAGAGATTCCTCTCTAAAGATCAGCTAAGGGTTGGGTGGGATTTCAGCCATGAGACTCTGACGTTGGAGCAGGGCACATGGGCACATGGGCTCTGCAGCGTGAACCAGGAGGCACCGCAGAGGACTGGGATGGGGGAGCCAAGCTACAGCAGGGAGTGTGTTCAAATGTATTTAATTTCAGGGTGACCTTTAACAGGTGTGGATTTACTGATGGGGAAGGGAGAGGGAAGTAAGAGAGGGATTAGGGGGACTTTACCCTCCCTCCACTTTAAGCACCAGCTTGCACAGCATTCCAATACTGTGAGATGCAATTTGTGGCTGTGTGGCTTTGTATCTTCTGCCTCCCTCGGTTCTGGGCAGGGTTGTGGGTGCCCCTGGTCTTTAGCAGTGCTGAGGATTTAATAGATGGCATATTGTACTCCCAGGTATCTCAGAGATAAACCTGCAGTGTGAGGTAGGGGAGAAAAAACACCCTCTTATCTGCAAGAGCTGGCATTTAACCCAGAGTGGAAGCACACAGTTGAGGCAAACACAAGATGCACAGTACATTCCCTGGGTCACTTTGCCTGGAGATCTTCTCTTCTTGTCCTAGTGCTGCTGCATGCTGTTGAACAGCTGCTTCCCTCTAACCCAGTCTGCTGCAGTTCAGTGATAGATTAAGACAACTCTCCATTTTCCTCATCCCTCTCCAAGGGGAGCTGTAAAGTTTAATTAATTACATTTTGTAAAACACAATGAGATTCTTGGATAATAAATGCCACACAAATGTAGAGTATTTTCTTTAATGAGCACTGGATGATGGCTGCAACAAAATGCTTGTTTAGTCAAACTGATCTGAGCTGCAAAAATCCTCTCCCTGCTGCTAGCAAAAGGAAATGTTGCCAGGCACTCTGTCTTTCATGTGCTATTTGATTTGGGGGTCCCAAGGCATTTTTCAAAACTGTAACAGAATAACAAGGCAAGGAGCCCATGCATATATCTCTGTCTTATAGATCTTTCCCTTGGTGTGTGCATTGAGATTGGATAACAATACCACACATCAGTAGGAAGGGGAAGATGAGTTACCAGCGTGGCAACAGGGGTATGTGGACCTGCTCTAGTTTGGCCAGACCATGTCAGGCACCAGACTTCTGGCACAGTGTCTTTTGTGTTTTACAAGTTTCCCACAGCTGTGGCTACATGGGATCAGCCTGGCTGCAGTTTCTCTGGTGCTCCCTCCTAAGCAAATCAGGTTAAGATGAAGACTGGCAATGCCTATCTGTGGTGCACACTGCAGTGAAAGCCTCCCCACAGAACTAAAGGTAGTTTCTGTACTGAAAATTGCAGCCTGCTGTAATTGCAAGCAGAGTGATGTTTCTTTTGCTGGAATTTGGTCAGGAAAAAAGAGAGTCATTTCTTGGGCTAAAAGACATGCCTTAGGCTACTCAGTGGCTAGAACATCATTCTTACACTTGCTCCAGAAACCTACTTCTGCTGTTACTGGAATGCTGGAGTGTCAGATCACTAGTGAACAGAGAGGTAGGACTTGAAGCAGCAGTTAAAGCAAAGCCTGGAAGAAGCAGTCTACAGATTTCCATCTGGTGATGACACAACCCAGTCCTTCCCAGCATTTGAGATCCAAGGATGCTCTCAGCAGAGGCTGCTGTGGTTTCTGGAACTGGTGGTATGGGATTGAAATGGTGGCAACAACCAGACAGAACTCCCTGTACTTCATCTCAACCACCATATCCTTAAGCTGCTGCTTTGCAAAAATTGCCTTTTCTGGACCTTTTGTAATCTCTGCTTCTTTTGGCCAGCTGAAGTTTTCCATAAGGGGAGAAGAGGAGGAGAATGGCCTCTGTGCAGATATTGGCTGGCTGTGCTGGGAAGGAAAAAGAAGACACAAGAAGTGGGCTGTTGGACCCATGGTGATATGAGGATGAGTGAGACATTTTAGGGAATAACCAACCAATCAACCAGTCTCAAAAGCAATTTGTCTCTCCTCATTACAAGGCAAGACCATAGCAGGAGAAATGTAGGGCTATTCTTCAGAAGATTTATTGCCCTGTAGCATCTGTGTGAGAAAACTCTAAGTGCTGAGTAGAGCAGGAAATTGGAAGTAGATTGCACAACTTGCAGTTCAACAATGTTCTTGGACCTTCTGTGCAAAGAGACTGCTGGAGTTTCCAAGCTGACTCTTAACTTCTAAGGCCTGGGAGAAGAAGCAGTGGGGGTTTGGTTGGAGCTGATGGAGTCTTTGTCATTTGCTGTCATAGATAATATGAGCATCCCAGAACGCTGCTTTAGGCAGCACAGAGGAATATACCTCCCAGTGCTGGGATGGATCTAACTGTGCCTAAGTGGAGTGAACCACATGCACTTGTGTGAGCTGTTGGAGTTTCCAGGACCTCTGACAGGAGAGGGGTGCCTGTGTTTCCTGCCTGTGAACATATGTCTTCACAGCCCTCTGTATGTACAGCATTTTCTCAGAAACCAGCCTCAGGGACAATTATACATTAATAGCTACTTCTTTCAGAAGCAGCCAGCCCTGCTCCTGAGAAACAGCTATTTTCAGGCAGTCTTGTTCCTGAGGATCTGCTATTTTTAGTGGGTTCTATTTCTGAGGGGAAATAGAAAAAAAAAAGAAGAATAAGAAGCCATTTCTGTATCCCTCCACCATGGCCCAGACCCACTGGCTGTGGCTGACTTGCATTTTGCAGTAAACATTTCCTTGTTACATCTCAGTAGCCTGAAGAAAGTGGTTCTCCAGCCATTACAGAAAGTAGCAATCTGAGCTGGGGCTAATTATGCAGGGAGGGCTTGTGGGAGGCAAAGTGGTGCTCACATACTATAGATTCCACTAGAAGGAGTAGGGAGATGTAATGGAGCTCTCCTGGGAGATGCAGGACTTTTAGATACCTAATTTGGAAGTCCTTTCTGGTATCCATTTTCAACATCCCAAGAGTAATGATTAATCCTGTACTCCAGGTTCCTCTGAATCAGTTGTAGCTGTAGTAAATAGATGGGCTGAACACCATCACGTCATTGATGCTATGGGTAAATGACTTGAGGCAGGAGAAGCTCAGGTTTTGTGGCCATTAACTCACTGTGCACAGTCATCTGGCAGCGATTTTTGACTCAGGAATCTGCAGCTGAGATAAAAGAGGCTCTGTCAGAGCTGAGGAATGTGATGTTTTGCAATGTAAGTATCTAATATGCTGAAGGCCCCACAAACACAGGCCAGCAATGCTGTGTTCTCACTCCTGCAGCATCCCAACAGCATGGACCCAGAGACCTTCCATATGTTCTTGTGGCCATGGCCTTGCAAGGGGCATTTGGTAGATGTAACCACATGAAAATTCCTTTTTGTTATGCACAGATTTAGTGCAAATCCTGGTGTCCTGACACAAGGGTGAAGTGATTCTCACTGTGCTGAAGCTGTCCTGAATTTCAGCAGAGGCTGTGCAAAGTTCATCTCGGGTGTGTTATGGGATCTTCCCTACCTCTCCTTCTGCCTCTGGTAGGTGTGTGGCTGAAGGTAGCAGGTTTGGATAACAGTGGTGTCAGCAAAGAACTTACACTCAGACCATGTCTTGGCAGGCTTGGATATACCAGTAGATCTATCCTTGGCAGGGTGATGCTGTCTGGATTCAGCAGAATCAAGAGCTGGAGTCTTTGAACAGGGTCACAACAAGACTGATAAAAAGTTGCCCATCCTTCTTCTGGCACCATTTGCTCAGTCTCTGAAGACTCTGGGGTGTGTGTGTGTGTGGCCTGAAGGTCACTCCTTCTCAGAGAGAGACTCTTCTTTCCTGTCTGAATGAGAAGGGGAGGCTGTTAGCAGTTCAGCATCGTAAGCAGTTTCCCTCTGGTCTTGTTCAGGCAATACTGATGGTCTTAGTCTCTAGGTGAGGATTATTTATCTTGGCTTTAACCCTCTGCAAGAGAGGATTGTCTTTGTCCTGCAAAACCTGACATTCTTCCCACCCCTCTTTTTAAAAACTATTCCTTGTATCCTCCCATCTCCAGGAAAAGTCGTTATCTCTGGACAGCTTCTTGAAGCCCAATTGCCTTTGTATTCTGGTCATAAGCAGGGCATTGTTCAAAGTGTGAGGCAATCGTGGCTGCTGCTATCACAAGGAGAGCCCATTATTGGCACTTTTCCCTTTTTACTGCCTCACTAGAGACAGGCAAAAAAATAGGACAGAAATCTAGGAAATGAAGGGTAATTTACAGTTCACAAAGGAGCAGTAAAAATTAATTAGCTGTCTGAGGATCCATTCCGACCTGGGCCGTGGAGTTTGTGCCAGCTCTTAGCGCTGCATAAACTGTCTGTGCTGTGCTAGGCTGCTGAGATCAGGCTTGTGCTGTGAAATTGAGGCTCTTTGCTGAGGTAGAAGTCCTTTGGGGCATGCAAAATGTGTGTGCACACCTAATTTGGTGTGCCAAAGAGACATGATGGTGCATATAGCTCAGGTCATTACATGCTCAACTGGCTACTTATGACGTTCACTATTAGTTGTCACAGTAACTGCTCACCTAAATTACAGATGCAGTTATCCACATAATTTAACACTAAGTTCCTTTGAACATCCAGGCCTAATTCCTCCTCCTTTTCCATGTTGGTGTCTGGATGAATGAAACACATCTTCCTCACCATATCCATGCAGTCCAATTCCAAAAGGAGACAGAGCAGCAGAGGGATCAGCGAGGTGACAAGACATTGGCCTAACTGGGCTATGGACCAGCTGGACCCTGCTGTGGGATGCAGGAACTGAGCAGCTCCAGCTTTTTGCCCATCATGTTGCCAGCCCTACAGTCAAGCCTGAGATCCCCACCTGGAGAAAGAACTTCACAAATCAGAAATGTCCTGAATTAGATCCTTTTATGGTGCATAATTTTCCAAACTGTAATTTCCATCTGAGAACTATTTGTCCTGATCCTGAGCATCAGCTGAACTCTTTTTTTTTTTTTTCCATGTAGTTTAATTTAGGCAGCAGATGCCATCAGAATGTTAATGCCTTCTTAATTCTCACCTACATGCTTTTATTCTTATTAATTTGTTATCTGGGGCTTTAATATTCTATTTTTTTCCCTACTTTGATCAGTTGAAATAATTTGATGGCAGCATTTCAACAGGGCTTGCAATGGGGTAGTGTGTAATGGTGCATCACCAATGTATGTTGTTGTGTATCCTGCAGCGTGCTCAGCTGTTGTGCTGAGAGAGCATGAATCATGTGATGGTTTTAGGTGATTATAAATGAGGCCTCACTTATCCCTGCTGTGCATAACTAGAGAGAGAACAAGCTTTAAGGACTGCTTCCTTGGTTCAGGATTTTGCCTGGTGCAATCTAGGGGCTGGTGATCCAGGAGTATGAGCCTAGCCTGTGGAAGTGAACTGAGCTTGGATGTTGGATGTGTTTGGACAGCTGCCCAGCCACAGAGGGTGCTTTCAGTCAGCACCCTTGAGTTTTTGATATGGGGAGATGATGGAGGTGCACCCACAGGACTCCCTGTTCTCAGCTCAGGGATGCTGCTTCCTAAATGAAAGTCATGGGGAGTGGGGCTGGGACCCTACCCAGCTGGGATGCAGTGCTGGAGGATGTCACCTCTCGGGGCAGAAGGCAGCAGGAGCTCTATGCAGAGAAGTGGTCATGATGGGTTCATTGCTGCTTCCCAGAGATACCAGTTCTGACTGCACAGGAACATCTCTGGTGCTTGGGCACAGGGAGGCAGCAGGTTTGGTTTTGGAGGCAAGTGTGGAGACTGTTACCTGGCAAAGAATGTTTCAAGCTGGCTAGAAGTAATACAAATAAGGTCAAGGAGTGCCAGAGAAAATGAACATTTTTACTACTCTAATCCAAATACTTCTCCTTAAAGGAAGAGCTAGAAAAATGCCCAAATCCCAGACAGTTTCTGAAAGTGTGGTTTGCTCCCTCCTGGCAGCAGGGACAGGGGAAGCTTTGCCAAAATTTACTGGCTGCTTTAGAACAACTTCAGCAAACAAAGAAGCCCTTTTGCTCAGGAGAGGATGGGAATGACCAGAATCCACCTGGAGGAGGTAAATAAATAGAGGGAGAGAGGAACTATTGAACCCTTTACATAATGACAAGACTCTGATCTCATGCACTCACAGATAGGTTTGGAGTAGGCAGCTGGATTTTATCACAACTGAAAGGTACAAGACAAGATTTTTTTGAGGGACTCTCCCCATTGTGAGAGAAAAGACAGAAGGAAAGGGGTGATAATGAATCAATGTTGCTTCTCAAGCCCAGTTTTTACAATGGGTTCCAACATGTGCATACTTAGTGCTCTAAATTGAATAGACTTACTCTTAAAATATTCAGTTTGTCCTAGAAAATCTAAGTCTGTGGGCTTGCAAATACACCTTTTCCTGATGCCACTGGCTCAGTTTTGGGAAACACTAATTCAGGAATAAGAATGTGACTCTCTTGTCATTGCTTGTTGTTTAGAGGATGTTGTCTTGGATTGTACCTCAGGCTTTCTGGGGAAGGCATGGGACCAGGTTCCATTTTACTCCTCCAATACCATTTGCAGATACCAGAGGGTCAGAGCAAACATCTCTTTATATTGGACCCTACCTACAGGATGGGAGGTGCAGAAACTTGCAAAGTCACATAGCTGGCTTTTAATCAGATTACAAAGAAGTTTTTGAAGGTGAGGTCTGTGTTCATTAGAGCACAACGACTCCAGGTCAGAGCTTGCTCATGTCCAAGCAGCCTGAAAGGTGACTGAAATGGGAAGGAGCTTGGGAAGGAAAGTCTCTGCACTCAGACCAAAGACTGCATAAGGCAGAGGCCTTGGTAACAGCTGCATCCAGTAGTTTGGTGGGAAAAATCTGAGGAGGATGAAAGGGTGGCTTTCATTTGGGCAGATGTAGTCCATCTGCTGATGGGATCAGGGATGGGACAGCATCCTCTGGAAAGCTGGGATTAAGATACACAAATGGTTCATGCAAATTAGGCATCAGATTATGCACATGCAAACCATGACAGTCTTCTGGTATTTTGGTTGGCTTCCAGGTTTGGATTTGGAGTCCTTTACTTGTGGTGCACGAAGGCAGCAGCTGATGTGCTGTGCCTCCAAAGATGCTTCTGCCCCTGACATCCAGCTTCCAGCATGCCCTGGTGCAAAGACAGTCACACAGTGCAAGCTGTTCCCCCGCCACCACCTCCTGTAACTTGCCTCTGCAGGAAAGTGGATCCTTCCACAGACAAAACTCAGTTTGGGCAGAGATGCCAGAGGAAAAAGTTTCAGAGGCCAGGTCCTTCCCCAGGCTTTGCCCTGTCCATCATCCTTGAAACTCAGTCCCATTAAGAGATGATAGCTTTCTGGCTGATGGAAACTGCTGCGTGACACATCGGATATTGTGTACAGGACTTGAAGAGGTCGATGAGAGCTATCTGAATCATTCATTACCCAGTGAAGTAGGTGAGTGACTGCTATTGTCCTTATCCTTTCAGAAAAGGATGCTCAAGCACAAAAAGCTTGAGAGGTTTAGTGAGTGTCCCTAAAAGAGGAAGCATCAGAGCTCAGAACCAGTGCTTGGTTCCATGCTCAGATAATTATTTTTCACTTGTTTCTCTCTGAAACCCATGTTCTAGGGATTAGTGTCATTATGACTGGTCAGTCTATGCCCTGGAAACACCACCACACAAATTTAGTCTTTTCTGCTAATTTTTGGTTGTGTGTGAATCAATCCCATTTTACCAAACAGTTCCTGTTGTGTCTCCATGATCAGCTTTCTCTCTTGGTAGATGTTCTGTGTGCTTGGCTGGTCACTTGCTTCACATGGGCTTTTCCTGATTCTTGCTTTTTAAACAAGGAAATCCTAAATGTTACCTTGCTGCTAACATTCCCTGAGGCTGCATGGAAGGGTCCACTCTTGAGGCTTCCTGAGTGGTTTCTTTGATTCCCAGAAACTCTTGCACCGTTGAGGAACAGTGTTGTTATTTGTGTCACTATCACAACCAGGCATTGACTTGCACACTGGTGCTGCTAAGTGCTGCCCAAATACAAAGCAGCTGGGTGGTCCTTGTCCTAAGGAACTTAGAAGATCAAGGTTTGCAGTGTGCTGCAGGTGAGGTCTTGTCTTTATCCTTCCAGCTCTAGTGGAATTGTGAGAGGTAAATAATAGAAAGAAGAGAGTAGGAAGAAGATTTTCTGCTTGAAATGTGTATCTGAGGTAATTCCAGAGTAGTGGAGAATAGAGAAATTCATGTATATACACTGGTAAACATGTGTAAACAAGGGACTTGAAGAGACCTTCTGTCTATTTGGGAACAGCTACAATTCTTGACTGAGACTCAGCAATTCATGTGGCAACTGGGGTGGTCTTGATTTTTAACCAATAAAAGACCCAGCCTCCTGTTCCTTGGCTTTTTTTACAGAATCAGTATCCTTTTTTCCTTTTCCCAGCCAAATGCTCCAACATACCCAGAAAAGCCTGTTCTTTTCCCAGCTGGCTGCATCTCTGTGGAGAGACTGTGGCCCTCTTCCATTTCAGGCCCATTTGACCTTGCCTTGTAACCAGATGTTTCACTGGAGAACTTACACTTGGGAGAGCCTGGGTTGCATTCAGCTGCTGCTGAACTCTCTGCCTCGGTCAAGAGGCTGTAAACAAAACCAGCCCAAGAAAAACAAAACCTTTTCTAGTTGGCCAAGGACAGAACTGAATCCAGAGATGCAGATGGCCATTAGCATGTTGATGAGGCTGCAGAGCCTCATCTGCCATCCCTGATTTTCAAAGATGGATTTCACTTAGCTGAGGTTAGCTGAGGGATCAGGTTTTTTGGATAACGACTATTGTTCTCCGAGTTTCCAGAGGTTTGGAGGTATGTGGCACAGAGACCTTTTCCAATGCTGTCCATGGTGCCTCATACTGTTTGCAGCTGTCCATGCATTTGTGTGAGTTTCTGGCCAAGAGTATTTAGAAAGTGGTGGCTTCCTGGCCTGATAGTCTCAGAAGAAGGAATTCCAAGAACATCATAGCAAACCGATTAGTCAGGGACATCCTTTCTTCTGAGAGGCATGCCACATGCCTGTGGAGATTGCTCCCCTGGTGCTGGTAGACAGGCTTCCTGCAGAAATGGCCCTGTCTTCCACACTTGATCAGGAGATGTGAGCAATGTCTGCTGGGGTTCAAACTACAGTGGGAGTTTAGATTGTCAGAAAGTTGTTCTTCACTTTGGGAAGTGGCCAGCTCCCCAAGTTCCCATTCTGCACAAGATACAGAGGGGCTGATCATCAGCTTAGATGCAGTGAGAACCTCACTTGCAAGGTGGCATCTAGAATAGCACAGGGTTCCCTCATCCTGTAGTGACAAGTTACAGGAGGTGGGGGCTGCTGTCCCAGGCTCTTGCAGCTTGGTTTGGACCTAGGGTTCACATCTGAGAAGGGTTTTTCCATTTGAGTTGTGCTTGGCCAGGTTAGAGGTCGGAGGAGCTGTGCATACAGTGAGATTTGCCCCATCATATCTGAACAGAATCAGTTCTTGAGCCAGAGCCATTCTCTGGTGAAAGGGTGCATTATGCTGAGTTGAGATGTCTGGGAGAGGGACTGTTTGGCACACTGATCTCTGCTGTACCAGGAATGATGGAGGCCTGTGTCTGAGCACCATACACACAGAATTGTGTTGATACCCACACTGGTGATTTCCCCTCTGGAAGGATCAGACTTGCCTGTCCCTGAACATCTGCTACCACTCAACAGACATCCACCACTGTGTTGAGATGTTTATCCAATATTCAGTATTCCTTCAGAGGCAAATGTGCCATCTCCTGCTCCTACATGTGTACTAACTGCACTTTCTACAGCCAAGTACCATCTTGCTGTAGGAAATGTCAAGGTAACCTGGCTACAGCCCTTGGCCACTTTTTCTTCTGATCCATCTTTGGGCCCATAAATCATTTTTAATAACCAGAGTGCTCTTAATGCAGCAGTTCTAACGTGGACTAGATCTGTTTAACCTAATCTGAGTATTAAAGCTGGTCACAGTGATATCTGAGTACCTGTGACTTCCTCAGACCAGATAGAATTCAGGGACTGCCAAGCCAATGGCTTTTCCTGTTCATGCTGTCCTGACACATCCCTGTTGGGATGATTAATGCCTTCCAGAGCTGGCACTAAGGTCAGTTAGACCAAGGTAAAGAGGAGATGGCTGGGGCTGAAGGGCAGATATTCCTTTCAGATTCCCAAATGAGAAAGTTTTCAGACTTTCCAGACCTTGGCTTCAGCATCTCAGGGGCACATTCTTCTTTGATACAAAGCTCTGGGGTTGCCATTGCTCAACCAACCAGGCACAAGGAGAGAGCTGGAAAGAGGAAGGGATCTGATAACACTATTTTGCCTTCTGTGCTTAGATCGACACTTCCCTCTGGTTTAAACATCCGCTTCATCATTCCTGTTGTCCAATATCCCACTATGGCCCCAACAAGAGCTATTTTAATCCCTCATCATTCATCAGGAGGCCCCTTCCTGTTCCCTTTCTAGCTGCTCCCTCATGCATGTGTGTGCATCTCTCCAGTGAGAAATCCCCTGTGCTGGCTGTTGTCGGGAAGGTCACCCAGGGATATTCACAAACAGCAGGTGTAAAATTAACAACTGGTGCGATTCCAATCATCTGGCAGGAAGGAAAACATTGGACAATAGGTAAAGCCAGGGTAAAGTTTCCAGCTGAAGGCTCATTGCCTGATATAGGACAGCAGATCGGTGGGCTGGGAACTCTCCTAGGAATGTGAAACCGATAGGGTATTAGCAGCCCCTCTCTGCCCCTCCAACACAATTGTTTTCAGCTTGCTCAAAAATATCTGGAAATGTTCCTGAGCAGGACGTGTGGGCGAGAAGGTCTCCTCCAGCCAATCAGCCCAGGAGATTTCAGCCCTCCCCTTGAATTTCAAGCTTTTGTTTTCCCTGATGGAAGGGAAGGTGAATCTTCCATGATTATTTTAGGGATCTTAAAGCATTTTGGATGAGGTCCTGCAGCAGACTAACAAGTGGTGCTCTCAAGGATTCCGGAAATTGTGGAGAGATGGCAAGCTAGACGAGTGGCTATACGATCAATGATCAATATGGATTCTGGCCCCTTATCATTTTTGTTAATGGAACTGTTTTAGCTGTATGAAATGACATGAGTATTACTTGATAATGGCATCTTGATGGTCTTCTGGAGGCATGAAGGGCAGATCTTGTTAGACCTTGCCCAGAGTCAGCAACCAGAGTGGTGGCTTAAGTCTATGAGCACAGGAGATTTACTGTATAATCTGGATGTGGATGTACCCAAGGAAAGCTGGCAGCACTGAACACAGTGAAGACAATGGGGAATGGAAAAGGTTGTTGAGAAGTTTGCTTTAAACTGTGGTGAGCTGAGTTGTTTCTGCAAGTATTAGAGAGAGTGCAGTAGCTGTTGCAGTAGCATGGAGAAAGAGTTTGGCCAGAGGTTTCAACAAATACAGCATTTCCTCTGATAGAGGTCAAACCTAGAAGTCCTGTCTCTACAAAGTAAGAGTAAAGGTATGAGGATTGCTGCCCCTCAAGAGCAGTACATCAGCACCTACAGCTAGCTGACTTCTCTAGTTCTCCTCTGCCCTTCTCCTTCCTCACCCTCTAAGCTCACAGTTAATGTGATGTGACACCAGGTATCCTTGGGCAAAAATGCTGCCACAGCACAACCAGAACCTGTAGGCTCCTGTCCAGCTTACACAGTGTCCATCCTCTGTTTAAACGGGTTTGGTACAAGCTCCATCCACCACCATTATGATCAGTGCCGAAAATCTGCTCTTGTGGGTCTCTGAGCCTACGTAGGGATCCCGTTGCTCTCACTTAGCAGGGATCTCATACATGGACTGTGCTGACAAAGGATGCCTGGGCTGAGAGGAGGTCTGCTAACACAGTGTGACCCTGACACAACGTCAGCAGCGCTGCCATGGCCAACAGGAGCAAGGGGGAGGACGGAAATTCTCCCCTTCAATTGGGCGAATTTGACACCTTCTCGTTCTTGTGTCCTCGTGGCTCAGCCACTTGACATTTCTAAACGTTCTCAAGCAAGTTCACTGGAAAACTATCTCATGTCAGGAGCTGGTGATGTCAAGGCTAATAACAGTCCTGGGGTCAAATCCTTCCAGTCCTTCAGGCAAAGACCTCAAGATTTGGCTCCAAGTCAATGACAAGGGCTGTCACGTTGATGGTGGCTTATTATGAATCCCAGCGCAAGCCTCTCCCAAATGAAGTGCCTTCGTCTGGTTTTCCATGCAGGGAAAGGTTAGCAGTTTCCAAAGGCAGATTCTCCCTTCCTTGTGTGGAACAGTGAGTTTGGCATGGGCAGCAACACTTTGCCTCAGAGCAGGAGTCGAGGACGGTGATAAATCTTTATCTGGGAAATTCTTCTCTTCCTCTCTGGAATGGTGTGAGCTGATTGTTTTCATCTCTAGAGATGCTGGGTGGGGCTGTTTTAGGTATCCCTTTCCATCATTTGGATGTTAACACTATCACTTGACTGCCTTTGTCAATGTTACAATAGACCTCAGAAAGAGGGAGCTAGCCATGTTGGGAGCTGCACGGCTGGATGTCGGGGAGGGAGATAGCACTGGCTCACACTTGTGCTGCAGTGAAAAAAGGAGATTGTAAGATGACATTCACTTTGCTATTGCATTATAATCCTGACAGCCTGTTGAGAATAATGCCACTGGAGTGGTGTCCGAAATGATAATTATAACCACTTCCTATTTTTAATTTCCTATTAATAAAGGAAACAGTGGTCATCATCCTAACCATAATGATTCTGCTCTGCCCTTCCAGATGTCAGAACATTCCAAAGCGTGCCTTAAAAACCACTGCTGGCTCTCTACAGGACTTTCTTCTGAACTGAAAACTCCTGTGCCACCCAGTCCACCAAGACACAGACATCAGCAGGTACAAACCAGGGCGCTACAGAAAATGCTGTACCTGCTTTTCTGGTGGCCTCATTTTACAAGGGAGGATTTGAATCATGGACAAATAAGGTGACTCGCTCCATGTCCCCTGGTGAGTCAGTGGTAGAGAACAGATTCAGCTGTTCACATCTCCCCATTTTTCTCTGTCAAATGGCCTTTTTGCTGTTTTTTAGAAGGCATTTGACATCAGGTTCCTAAATATGTCATCTGATGTTCAGAATGGCTGAGTCCTCACTAGTTCCCCTCTAGGCAGTACCTAAACAAGACATCTGTGGGGAAAGCTGTCTTGTCTTGAATACCAGCCACTGCTAATGGTTAATTCACTTTATGCACTTGTATGTTTTTGCAGGTGGACCCCAGCTCTGCCCATCTGTCCAGTCTGATCCACACAGGACCAGCACAAGACAGGGAGGACCACAACAGGTAGCCCCAGTTTCCTGAACTGCTATTAAAACAACAAGACTATTTCACACATCCCTGCTTAACACGCACCTGATTATAGGAAGTCATTTGGCTGAGAGGGTTTGAACTATCATTGTCAAAAGTCTTAGCTAAGGCAGCATTGGTTCGTGTGGTTGGCTGAACAGTGATGCTTCTGAACAGCTCTTGACTCCAGAAAGAGTGGGTTTCTCATTTTGCAAAGCACTGGTCTCCTACTGGTTTATAGGAAGCTTGTGTAGGAACTCTCTCCATTGAAGGTCAGGTTTCATGTATATTCTGAGATCCTAGAACCAGGGTTCTGCTGTGCTAGAGAAGCAGAAAGGAGAAGACTATATGAGGTTAGAAACATCAGAGCAAAACAGCATTCTTGGCTCAGAGAGCAGTTCTAATTATCCCGCACTTAGGCATCCAGAAGATTCGGATAAGAGGTCTCAGATTTAGCTCCTCGCTTCTCTCTGCAAGTTAATGTGGCACTTTCCTTCTTGTTTGTTTTTTTTTTTTTCTAAGCAGACAATCAAATCTGTGATGGCAAATTTCAAGTTAAAAGGAAAAGATTGTCCCTGCAGAGAATGGAAAGAACCATTTTGGAAAGATCCACCTGAGGCATGGGTTGCTGTCATTCCACATATTAATTAGAAGGTAGAGAGCTTGTTGCAGGAGTAGCTGGATAAAATCCTGTGGCTTTTATTGACTTTTTATACTTTTAAATACTTTTATATACTCCTGTTATGCTTCCACCAGGGCTATTTATACACCCTGATACTACAGGAACCTAGTTTCTGACTTTTGCCTTAAATCTGAGAAGAGTCAATTGACAACCATATGCTTTCAGTAGTATTTGGAAAACCTTCACAAAATCTCTACTCTGTAACCACCCATTTTGCCTCCACTACAAGGATTGCCAGAAGAGATGTCAAAACCAGAGCTGATAGGAACTGTCTCCCTTCCTTCCCTGGAATATTTATGCAGGTCAGCCCCTCTAATATGTAAACTCTCATCTCATTGCTGTTTCCTCATAGAAGAGCTTCCAAATTTTCCTTCTTTCCTCACTGCACAGCCACCCACAAGCAGCCTTTCAGTCAGCTGAATGCTCGTAGATCACTAGTATATAGCAAAGCTTTAAGGAGCATGTGCAAACAACCTACAGACTACTCCAACAGCACTGTCTTGAGGCTTGTCTTTAGTTTCTGGGATAGGTAATTATCATCTTTAGAAGAGCTTCTTCCTTAACAATTGCTTCTAGAAGGCCATCAGTCCAATCCAACCTTGTTTTCTATCCAGAGCTACAGCTCTGATCCCTGTTATACTTCTGAGTCATGCCTGTGGCACTCACCCATTCCAGCTACTTCTAGTTATCTGAGTATGTCAGCAAAAAATTCTGCAGGGTTCTGACGCCTGATGTGAGGGTGTGAAGGTTGGGCAGCAGCAAAGCTCTCTTTCTCTGACCCTTTTCTATCTACCACAGAGTTCATTGACTCTCTCCCCCTACTTGCCCTTTGTGTTACACTATAGGGTGGAGAAGAAGCAACCCTCTGAATCTAAAACTCTTTTCCCACACAAGTTAACTCCCAGCCCTTGCTTGCTTCTGCTCCAGCCCCCTTCTGAGCGTGCTCTCATTAAGACCCCACGGGGAGGAGGTGATGCTCTGAAATTGTCTTAATTGCTCTTGTTTATGCTGGTTACGATGGCAATAAGTTGCCAGGCAGAGGAGGCTTTCTTCAGATGTGCAGGTCCTCCATTGTTCTGTATTCTGAAGAATTGTCTGTAGGCAGCTCCAAGTCATTAACAACAATAGATTAATATGAAGATCAGTAATGCTGGTGACTCACAGTCACACAGAGGCGAGACCCTCCAATCGCTGTGACCTGCCACCGGATCTGAGGGGAGCTTAAGTGTTGCTGCTCTGCTCTTGCAGGGTGCTGAAGAGAGAATGCTCTGCACTTGCACAGCTTCTGCTATCCAGGAGCTCCCCCAACATGAATGGAGAATGCTGTTTTGCTAGGGCAGGCAGTTACACTCCCTGGAAAGCAGGGAACTGGAACAGAGCCTATCTTTTGTCCAGTGTAAATTTGCATGTGCCAAAGTTTAAACAGGGGTCAGGAACTCTAACTTTTAGTCCCTGATCTATCTCCCAGGCACTCTGTCATCCAGACCCTAAAGAAGACCTTATATGTATGTTGAGCACTACTTGGACCATACCCCATTTCTCACCCTTGACAAATGGCAGAGAACAACTCTGTCTTCTCTAGATATCTGCAGTGCTGTGCCTGGGTCTTCATTTGGGAGAGATCCATTGGAGATGACGTTGAGATACTTCAGCTGTGGGTTTGCCCCCTTTGTCCCACTGTTCAGATGGTGCTTCCTGCCAGAACTGACTGCATTGGACAAGGGGTACTTGGCTTTCCATTCTTGCTTTTCTGGACAGTCCCGGTCTGCTGGATCAATATCAGACACATCCTATATCCCTCTGATCCATCCCTTGAATCATCAGGTCTGTGTGCTACCCTTTCCCCTATATCCTTGGCTCAGGGATGCATCTGCCCTCCTACTATGTCCCTATGTTAGTCTTCATTCACCCAGGTTCCACTATTCTCCTTCTATGTGCCAGGCACTCCATTGATCCCTTTCCTCTCTCAGCCACCATTCTCCCTAATTCTTCCCTGCTGGTAGGGGCTCGTCATTCCTCCCAGCCTTTTCTTTCCTGATGTTGGGTGAAAGGGGAGATACCCACTCCCTTTTTTCCCCTTTTGGGAGATACATTATCCACACAGTAGGGAGCACAGGCAGAGCTGAGAGGAAAGCTGGGTTGTGCTGGGAGCAATTAACAGCTGTCATCAACCTGCTCTTGACTCTGAAGTCCATTGTGGAGCTGGGTCAAGCTGCTGAAACTCTGCATCAGTTTCCTATTTGCTGCCTATTTTCAGTCTTGGATGCTGACAACAGCCCCATAATTTCCAGTGTCACTGAGGTCTGGTGCTTCGTGTTACCATATTGCACACACTCCAGCAGACAGACAAGGGGAGAAATACTTTCCAGCTGAGTGTGAAAAATTGCCTTGCTCAGTCCATAAGTAATGAGCTTTGTTGAGTCTAGCTAATTTTCTTCCCCATATAAAACAGTGCAGTTTCTGCATAATTTTCTGCATTACAAAACCACCAGCTCTCAAGAGCTTGATGGTGGCCAGGCCCCAAGTGTGTCGCTGAGCAATTACTGAGTCCCCACCTGCCTCAAGCTGAACAAAACCTTGAGGCAGAAGCTGAGGACCTGACCCCTGATTAGATCTGTGTGCTTTTCCATATTCATAACAACAAAAATGTGCTCATACTGGGTCAG
Source organism: Galbula dea (assembly GCA_013399015.1). NCBI lineage: Eukaryota > Metazoa > Chordata > Aves > Piciformes > Galbulidae > Galbula > Galbula dea. The sequence continues at coordinate 356,366 of VWZX01006356.1, forward strand.
CAAAGGGCTGATTCAGTATCCTGTCTTACATATAGCCCCAAAGAGGGTACCTAGGAAGGGCTAGGAGGACTTTTCTTCTATAAATATGTATTTAATTTGGAAATATAACCTATATAAATGGTTAGAAGTTTTATGTAATTAGTAACCCTCAGTGGTTTTCTCTTCCACAAACTTTTCCAGACTCCCCTTGAGTTCACAGACACTTTTAATATCCTTTTCAATACCCTGTGGCAAGGAGTTCCTCAGCTTAACCAAACATTTTCTTCCATTTGAAGCTGAAATCCCCTTGTTCCTAGGAGGTTTTGAGCCAGCACTCTTTCAGCTAGCAGTGGCACACATCCACCGAGGTCTTGATTAGCCATATATTTAGTGGTAAAGTTTGTCTACTTTCTTCATCCATTTGAATCCACTCTCTGCTATAAATCTGCACTGCAGTGGAGTCACCATGCTGGAAGGAGAAAGGCAGAAGTTCTTTGACTGCAATAGTGCAAAGTGCCTGCATGAGGTACCAGTGGTCACCTCTGAAACACTCCCCTTGCAGCCACCACAGGTTGCCATTGCTAGACAGGGGACAGTGACATCTCCCAAGCTTTGGAGCAGACTTGGTTGCCGATCCAGAAGAGGGCAATGGTGACACATCCTCACCGGTGCTCTGAGCACCAAATCAACTGAGGACAGCCACCGTGGGGATGTAGCCAAATAGCCCAACCACCTTGGCTAGCAAATCTACATGTTCCTGGCTGTTTTGTGGCAAGCAGATTGAAGTGGGAGGCAGCTTTCAGCTACTGTCTCAGGTCAGATGGGACTGTCAGTCAATTGTTAATTATGACTCTTCTTCTTACTAATTTCTGTAACTTCTATCACCATGGCAGCTAAATGCCATGGAAAGATTCAGCCAGAAAAAGGAGAAGACAACCAAACTTTTCATAGCAAGGGAACAGGAAAGAGCTACAGAGGAGGGAGGGTGGTGGAAGAGATCTGTAAATTGTCTTCTAGGATAGTCTAACATCATGCTCTGAAGGTTTGGTTTTGCATTGTCCTGTCAATGGGAGTCAAACCTGTATTCTCACTCTCCTGTGCTGAGAGCTATGCACAGGTTGGCTGGTCCCACCACAGCACATGGTGAATATCTGGTATCTGTTCATTGCACAGGCTGGTGAGCACTATGGTTTTAATTACTTTATGCCAATTACTGGAGAACCATGTTAACGTCACAGCTTCTCTGTCCTGACCTGGTCAGTCGATCAATTCAAATCTTTGGTGATGGCTGTGTGTCCACAGAGGGAGGGAGGGAGGAGGAGAAGCTTGACAGCACTTTGAGCTCTGATTAATTTTTAAACTTCCTCCCTTTCTGCTTATTGTGTAGCATTTGTCCTGATGGTGAATGCATTCTTTCTCCCATGTGTCACTTCCAGAGGAACACTGTGGAGACAAAATGCCACTCAGCCATCACAGGACATTTTACCTGGGGGAAGAGGGGGGAGCGGCATGGAAATTCACAGACTGGGACCATACAGGGCTCTAGGACAATTGACCACTTCTGTCACTGCAGCAGCTCATAGTGACACAGTGCCTGAGTACATCTATAGCACAAGCAGAGCAGGTTGCATGGGGTCATTAAAACAACAGCCATTTTATTGCTGGTTTGCAGTCACACCACACCATTCCTGCTCAAATGACTCTGTCTGGCTCATTCAGCAACTTTCATTTTTGCTGAAGCTTTCCAGCCTGTAGATATCTTCTCTCACACCTGTCTTACCATTTCCATTTAGAAGGGTTTAATTTAGAAAACCATTGTGCCTGGCCCTGCATAGACCAAGCCAATTTATTTTACATAATGCCTCAGCACTTTAGGGGAAACAGACTTGTTCTGAGTCCTTTCTGGAGGGAGGGATGGACTTGTGCTTCAGGTATTGGTTTGAGATCCAGGAGAAACAGACCCTGTTCTGACAGCATTCATGGATTTCCTGAGACCTTTATCAAATCACTTCTGCTGCCTTGAACCTAACTTCTGCATCTGGAAATCAGTCAACATAACAACACTTTCCCTACCTCTGGGCTTTAGGAGGATAAACATAGCACCTATATGGCACCAAAGTCCTTGTCTTCTGAGCTTTACAAACAGACATAAAAGCTGATTTCTGTGCTGGAGGAACTTCGATGCCTAAGTGCAAGATGGGGACAGCAGGCAGGTGTGAGTCTGCTGAGAAGCAACAAAACACGGCAGAACTGCTGGACGACTAGAGCCTGGGCATTGCCCACCAGCTGCCTGGCTGCTGCCAGCCTTTCCATCGGCATCTCGCCAGGGAAGTGCAGGGAGAGAACGAATCACTCCGTGGGCGTGCACAGGAAGCTACCCCCGAGTGTGAGGGAGAGGCAGGGGACAGCGCACACGCGAGGGGCGGCTCGAGAATCCATGTGGGTGATCTTCCCAGCAAGCCTAGGGGACAGGAGACTCCGTGATATGCCTGAGGGAGGCACAAACACCCCCCTTCTTGGAACAGAACCCAGCTGGCAAGATCTGATCTTTTCGATTGCTTGCTGTTTTCTGTTTGTTCACTAAACACCCCTGGACCTTTCATTTCAAGGCTCTTTTCTTTCTCTTGTGTTGTCACTGCCACAGCCACACATGAGTTTGAGAAGTTCTGTGCAGGGAAAGATGAGTTTGCATGGAGGAGGTGGCTTGGATCCTTCATAGACCCCACTGGACCAGTAGGTCTGAAGACAGGTGTTCTCCATCCGTGGGCCCACAAGCAAAGGTGAACCTTCCAGTGGCTATGTGCCCTCCAGAGCTCTCACCACTGTCAGTCAAGCTCTTCCCCACAGAACAGTAGTGGAGGAAGCTCCAGCATTGCTTTTTTAATTTCAGTGCTGCCACAGTCACTGACGTCCTCGCTAATCCTCTTGCGGCAGCAGGCTGCTAATCAAAAACTCCTTGCTCGCCACTTTGGCATCATTCTGGAAAGCCAACTGAGCACAGAGATGCTCAATTCCTCCCCCTCCACACACCTTCCATTGTCTTCAGGACTGACAGCTCTGATGTGGAGCGGTGATAAAAGCCAGCTGATGCTGTCAGGACCTGGTACAATTGCACCGCAGGGAAAAAGGCAACCGGCTCTGACTCATCCTAGCCGCCTGGAGCTCAAGATACCTTGCACACGTGCTGTCTCCTAGCACAGCTCATCCCAGAGCAATGCACCTTTGGTGGGTCCTGGATACAGCTCTGTGAGGCAGGAGCTGACTGTAAGCCTTTGGAAGGGCTAGCAGTGGTGGCCAGCTGGGTGGCCAGTCGTCCTTTGAGATGCTAGAAACACCCACTGGAAAAAAAGAACCAAGACTCTTTTGTAGATCTCTGCTGAAGCCTTTGGTGTGTATTGAGGAATAAAGGGAGTTGGTTGGATGTTCCTTTGCTTGATGTGTGTTCAGAGGTGTTTAGCAAAGCATTTGTGCAACTCCTGAGTGATTATCTATGACAGTAACACCTCTCCTTCAGCTTCTCACATGCTCATCCCTACGGAATGACCTGAACTGGGGTTGAACTTCTAGGAGGCTTCAAAATGCAAGGGGTGCAGACTTGAAATGCATCAGGAGTTCCAAGCCAAGATGGGAAGGGCATTCGAAGAGGGCAAGTTGGGCTGTGACATGAACTTCTGGGTGACCTAGAGGAAATTAGCTCAATGCTGCCCATCCTGGCCAGGTCAGCAGCTGAAATTTCCATTATTGAAGGTAGAAACTCAGGGGTTATTTCTCTTTCATTTTTCACTTTTTCCCAAACATGACATTGAATGAGAGTCATTAGAAGTTCCTCCTATAAATAGGATCACCCCTGTCAAAGCTGGTTAAGTCATATCCAGTGTCAAGCCCATAAACAAGGTGCCTCTCAGATACACTGTCTGGAGGGTGCAGAGGGGTGTGCAGGGAAGTCTGACAGATCCCTCTTTGACTAGTTGGCATTGGGACACCAGCTATTTTCAAGGCAGCAAACAATCATCCCCAGCTCCTATCTGGAGAATAGTGGTGGAGGGCAGAATCAGAGAAGTTGAGGACCACTGCTGTATGTTGCAGCAGAAGTGAAGTCTCTCAGATGTATTGTGAGAGAAGGAGGCAGCTAAGGCATAAAATCATAGAACCTTTTAGGGAGGAAAAGACCTTTAACATCACTGAGCCCAACATAAGTGTGCAGGTGTTGGGACCTCTATGGCTGCCACCACAGCAGGGGTTAAACACTCTTGATTTCATCCAAGGTCTTTCCCTAGTTCTGCCCTAAAGGCCTGGGGAGACCTGGAAATCCTACACTTTCTGTTGACTCAGTTTCCCCTGGAGGGAGCTGCAGTTACCCTCTTCCTTTAGAGCTGCCCAAGCAGTTTCAGCAGCATCTGTCACAAAGCAGCTTTTCTGTGCTGGAAGTCAGCTGGGGCATGGCAGTGAAGCCAGAGACACAAAGCAAAGCATCTTTGGAAGAAGATAGTGCAAGTGTCCCTCTGTGACAGCTGCAGGTACATCTGGAAGGGGCTGGCCTGGCTTGGCAGAGCTGCAGCGATCCCCAGGATAGTGCCTCATGGTGACTCCACAGCACAGCACCTCTGGGTGGTGGGAGCTGGAAGAGGGACCCTGAGGCACCCTTTGATTTCCTTCTTACTCCTGGGAGCTTCTTCCCACCTCTTCACCAAACTTTGTGCTACTGTGAGACCAGGGGCTGCAAGGAACCTGTTCTGCTGAAGTGATGCAAGGGAATGCCTTAAAAAAACCCCCAAACCCAAAAACCAGCGAAGGAGTTTTTTCAAAGAAACAGATCATTTCTGTGGTCTGATTTCCCCACAGATCCACAAGCAGTTGCATCAGTATAGCTGAGGGGGTGGAAAACTGAAGTGGGGGCAGAAATGAACAAAAACTTTCTAAGCCAGCTCTACCACTGATAATTTTCTGTAACTATGTGGAGACCTAGAGCCACTTGTCCCTTCCAGACTTGGAGAGCTGTCTGGTTCTTGTGTGAGGAGACACAGCCAGCAGAGCAGGGAGGAGAGATGATTTGTTTGAAGCTGAACTGAAAGGAGCTTAGCAGGGGAGGAATCACTACTTCTTCTGAGATAGGCTAATTTTATTCCGTGTCCTTGGAAGCCAACCCTTTTCTACTCTTCCTGTATCATAGTGATCCTATAGCTCTTTACAGGAGTACTAGGGCTTCCCTCCCATCACTGCTGTACCCAGCAGTCTCTCCCACTGCCAGTCTCCACCCCAGAAGCATCTGGATGGCAGTTCTGCATTCCCTGGTGGGCTGCTGAAGCACTTTGGATTCCTGGGAGATGGAAACCTTTCTAAAAGCGCAGGGTAGAGTTACTTTAATTCCTTGCTGTTTGGGATCAAGCTGCAGCCTGCTGCTTAATGGGGGATAAGTGGATGTAATGCAGTCAATAACTTCATGCACACATGCAGAGCCCTTTGGATCCCTGATTTTCCAAAGCCACTCTCCCTCATGATCCCTGCGACATGCTGACTCAGCCTTGAGCTTTTGACTTTGTTTTTCCTTCTTTACAAAGTGAAAGGAACTTTTAATTCTTCCCCCCCCCAATTATTCATTTTGTTCCCCCATAAGAGTTTTCAGCTTGTCAAACAACTCTCCCTGGCTCTTTTCTCTTTGCCTTTTGCAGTGGGAGGAAAAATAATCCTCAAAGGAGCAGTTTTCAAATAAAAAGCCCCAGGTGTTCCCTGGGAGCTGGCTCCCAGCATCCCAATACCTGCTGGGGCAGTGATCACTGAGTCCCCACTGTTGTTTTGTACCCAGCAGACACCATTTGTGTTTTGTCCCTAAATGCTCCTGTCAGGTCTGTCACTTGGGACAAGCAGGACTGACTTGGCCCTTGTAAAATAGGATTTCCCTTTGCACCTCCCTGCTGAGGATTCCTCACTCCTTCCCTTCCTCCTGACAGGGGAAATTGCTGCCTCAGCTGCTGCTGTGGTAGTTCCCAGGCTGGAGGAATGGGTTTGGGAGTGTTTGTGCTCTCTGCCTCCTCATTCTGAAATGTTCCTCATCTTCAGCAGCCCTTTGGTCCTGCCTGACATCTCAACAGGGAAGAAAGGCTGAGATGAAAGAGCTGATGAGCCTGCTTTCCTCCCTCTGTCAGTCCTCAGTCTCTGCTCAGCATCAAGCTGAGCCCTTCAGAAGTTCAGAACTCTCCACAGTCTCTTGGCACATCTAGGTGTTGGCCACCTTTTTTTATGGCCTTCCTGAATTGCTCCTAGAAAGAGAAACTTGCAGGAAAAGAAGCTCCAGACCAAGGTATTCCTATAAGACTAAAAGACTAGAAATGGCTTCCTTGGGCCCTCCAGATAGGGAGATACAGAGCCTGATGGCACACTTATTCCTGCCCTCTGGGAAGTGGCTTGAGCCCAAAAGCTTCCAGGTAGAAGGGGCATGGCATTTTCCCTTCCTGCTCCTTTCTGGAGCTCTGAATTACCACCACAGCCTGTCCTTTCCACTTCACCAGGGGTGGGGGTCAGAGGAATTCCTAGACCTCAAGTTACGGTCCCCACACCATCAACCTGCCCCAAGCTGAGGGTCTGGCTTGGGTCACTGCAAAAGTAAAGCTGGAGGCAGTGTTTGGAGCTGCAGCAGAAAACCCTTTCCTGCACACTGCTAGGTTTTGTTGACTGTAATAAACCTCTCCCTTGGCTCCTGGGGCTGTGCTTTGGGGCTGGGAATGAAGCATTGCTCATCCTCCTCATCTGTTCCTTACAGGAGTTTTGGGAATCTTTGTAAATGAGCCAAGAACATGAGAAACAGAAATTCCTCCCATTCCAGGCCTTGCCTGACACTGCACAGACCCTTTGTTCTTGGCTGCTTTCTCCCTCCCAATGCCTCAGAGAAGTTCTTCCAACAACACAATGCTCTGCCCCGATTTTACCACCAGTTAGCCATTAACTTACCATGAATAATTCCATCAATTAACCAATCCCTTGAGGTTCTCCTTCCCCAGGTGCTAGCAATGCTACTTTAGAACCAACAAGAAAGGAGCACTCAAGAGCTATATTACATATATATAAATAAATACATAAAAATATAAAAGTGTTTGTGTAGGACCTGTTTGTTCCCCCTAACTTAATGGTGGTCCTGGTTTCAGTTAGTCCACAGAGACCTCAGGATGAACAAATATCCTTTTTGTTCCTAGGAGTCCTGCATTCAGAGCTGTGCTGGCAAAGGGGAATAAGATCTTTCTGGTATCATTTTCCTGCTTTTTGTTGAAGGGAGTGTGTGAGGGTGGAGGGAAGGGTTTAGGACAGCCCATGATGTCCTGACCTGGTCAGGTGTGATGGTTCCAGGATGGTAAGAAATAAGATGTATTTGTTGCAGTGGAGACTGCTTCATAAAATAAATGTGTTTTGAAGGAGAAGGAAAGTAGCAGGGACTAGTAGAAGAAGGGATGTTTTCAGCTCTTGAAGAAAGGGAGAAAGGGAGATCCTTCTTAAAATGTGAAATAGTGTCAGTAGGAACAGAGTGTTGTTACTCTTTTGATAAGAGCAGTTAGCTGAAAATGGGAGGGCTTGCAGTTTATCCCAGGCAGTGGAGTGGAGGTTCCTTTGAAGGGCTCTGGTCCTACAAAGAAAAGACACACTCCTGCTCACCTGTATCCAGCAGGAATCAAAAGCAGGGGACAGCTGTGCTCACAGTCCTGCCCTGCTTTATCAGTGCTCAGCACAGATGCCTCTGGCCCATCTCTTCTCTAGGCCATGCTCTTAGAGCTGTGCCTGGCTGAGCCTGGAATTTTCTTTCTGCTTTTCTCTCTTTTCCATGGTTTCTCCTGTTTACTTGCCACTGCTTTGCATTTAAGACATCACCTAGCAAATTCTCTCAGCCCCTTCTTGGATACATCCATGCCCTTTGACTTTGCATTATTTGAGGTGCAGATTGCTGCCAGTTTGTTGTCTTCTCTCAGTGCTAAAGCTGAGCCACAGGGACTAGATCAAGGCACAGGAGAGAGAGAGGAAAGGTAGGTGAATCAACCAGGACAGCTCTGCACATCTGGGAGCTCTTAAACTGTGTGATGGTCTTGCAAGAGAAGTGGTGGAAGACTGAAAGTTGAGGATACCCAAACCTTGCCTCAGGTGGAGGACAGTGAAGAGGTAAGGATGTGCTAGTCTGTGGCATTTGCTTTCTGCTGTTGCACTTTCCATCTTTCAGTTCCTGATACAAACAGGGCAGCACCCAGCTGGTGTGAGTGGAGCTGTACCTGCTTCCATCAGGCTAGAAGATACATATGTGAGATTTGATGTCATGCTTTTAGTGCCCAGATACCTTTTGAAAGCTTCTCCATCTTGTCTTTTCTCGCAGTGCCATAAGGGAAAGTGGTCAGCTATTTCCTAATTCCCCAAGGGAAATGCTCAACAGGGACCTGAGACACTACATACCCAAATCCCCTGAGTGAGCTGCAGGTGCTGTGCTGCTCTAAGGTCAGCAATGCAGCCAGGGAGTACACATGGCTCTGTGCAGGTGAGACAAAGGAGAGGGACAGTGGCTGCAAATTAATTACTGTTAACAATGCCACCTTCCTGCAGAGAACAGCAATTTCTGCAGAGGCCACAAAGCTTGGGTTTGTCAAGTGCCCAGCCTGTAAATATCCCTTCTGGCATCCCTGTGCTGTCCATGAGCCCATATGTTCCCAGTGGGAGCCACGGAGCCATCAGGCAGTGCCGGATGGAAGCGTGGTTTGGCTCATGGGTCAGAGGCTGCACAGTCTATCGTTCCCAGTCACTTCTTTAATTGACACAGTGAAAGAAGCCACATCTTCCTGCCTGATCCTGACTGGGTCTGTAATTGAATTCAGCTCAACATCTCCGCTTCAGCCCCCCAGGGACCCGGCGATTAATGATGGATTCTTTCTTGCCTTGGGAATTGCTCCTTGCTCCCATTCTTTTCACTTGATAGGATCTAGTGAGAAAACTGGCAGTAGCCAATCTCCCACTCCTCTTTTCCTACCTTTCCCCAAAGTGCCTCACGAGGAAAAGTGCTTGGGCATTAAGAGAGAGACAAGTGAACTTCAGGGATTGAAAATGTGTGCAGCTTTCCTGTCTTTTGTTCATTCATCCTTTCTCTTGCTCCTCTCAGCTCTTTTGTGTCTCCTTGCCAGAACTGCTTGCACACACTTCCCTCAGGATCTAATGAGACTGTTTTAGAAACTGCAAAGCTGAATTGCATCCTTCTTTCATTCCCCCCCCCCCCGAGTACAATGTTTAACCTTTCTCCCTTGGCATCTGTCTCTCCTGGCAACCTATTTGCAACTCCTATGGTTGCAAAGAAATCCCAGTGCTGCCTGGGTTTAAAATGGTGGTTGCTGAGGACACAGGCAGGAGTATGTGATGTGCTGTAGGGTACAGTTTCAGGCTGGCTGCAGGGGGCAGTTACTCCATGGATCTGAATTAGCCCGGCCTCTCCAAGCCCTGCAGAGATCCAGAGGTTTTTTTCATTGCTCCTTGAAAGCAGAAAGTGATTTACATGTCAAAGAGTGAGAAAGGTCAGCAGTTCTCCAGCCTCTTTATCCTCTTCTAATCTCTCTCTTCCCTTCCTCACATACCCCCACTTGGCATTTCTATGCCACTAATGAGTTATTGCTGCACTAAAGCATCCAGTCATCATGGGTGAGATCTTGGGATTTCTCAAACTCTTGGATCCTGTTGAACATCCTTGTTAAACTTCACCCTTACTGCTGCGTGCGGGGAGCTTCCCACACAGACCAAAGTTCGGTCCCCAGCCCACCGGTTCTCCTCCACAGGCTCTGACGTCTGAGTCTCTGCACGCAGGAGGCGGTGAGGGGAGGGTGCTGGGGAGAACGTGTCTCTGAAGCAGTGACTGTTTGGTGAACGTGCAGAGACAAGTGGATTGGGTTGGGTGGTTACCCAGGTGAGAGCATGGTGTCTCCAGTGCTTGTTTTTAGAGAAAAGCCACTAATCCTGCTCCTTGCCCTTGCCAGCCACAGCTGATGAGGGCTGGGAGGAAAGGGGAGAGGGCAATCCCTCCCTAACCCTTTCCTTGGGGGTCTGCTTTTCCTGTGCACACGCGTGAGAAGTTAGTTGCTTAGGTTTTGTGAGAGATCTAGGTCCATTGTATGTTGTGACTGCCTGAAGGACTAGAAGGCAGAGAGCTTTTTCCCTCCTTCCCTTCGCTCTGTGATTCTTTCCCAGTTTCCATGAGTTTTCCAGTTTGCTGTTGGGGGTTTTTGTTTGGATTTTGATTTTGGGGGGTTTGTTGGGTTTTTTTTTTCCACATGTAGCTGTCAAGTTTATGCTCTGCTTCTCTGTGGGTATCCACATTCACTGCCTAGATCTCCTGAGCAGGACAGCCAGAAACTGCTCATACACAGCTGGGAAGAGTGTATGAACCTCAGGGTGTTGCTACCAGCCACCTGCTCCTGAGACCATTAAGACAGTACCTTCACATGATGCTGGGGCTGGTTACACCAAGAGCTCACAGAACAATATAGCTCTGCAGTGTCCCAGAGATACCAGCACCTGCTATGAGTGGTGAGAGCAACAGCCTGCTCTCCATGTGCTGAGACCCTCTTTCAGTTGGCAGCAACAGTCCTGGAGGCAGGGACAGTCATACCAACGTGTGCTTGTGTCCTGCCTCCGCCAGCTGTGAGGAGGAGGAGATCCTTCTTGTTAGGTTGTGCTATGACTTCAATGGATTGTTGGTTTAGGAAGATTTAAGCACTTGTTTTCTAGTCAGTGTCCTGCATTGCCAGGCCTGGCAGAGAGCAGGGAAGAGTCATTCAGATCAGTGGGAGCAGGGCTGTCACCCTGCATGTGCACAGGATTGTTCTCACACCCCATTTCCTTTGTGGACAGAAAGAAGAGTTATCAGGAGATTGCACCTGCTTCCAGCTGAGGAGAGGAAATGCTTCCGGAGGGAGCAGAGGATGGTGCTGGTGTCTCAGGATTCAGGAAGGATCAGGGCTCTGTTGGGTTCAGTGTGGTAGAGACTGATATTGCAAGCTTGTGGTCAGGGTGGTTGGAAAAATCATTGCTGTCAGCAGGAGAGGACTCAGAATTAAAGTCATCCCTCTGATGATTTGAGCTGTTGGTGTACATGTGAGCTGCCCTGGGCCACAGAGGACATGCTCCTCAGCCCCTGGGTCACTAAAGGCTGTGGTTTCCCTCCTTGCACTACCTGATGCCAGGCTGCTCACAAGTGAGGAACACCTCAGCTGTCCCCATTGCCCTCCCAGCTACTTTTAGGCATAACTAGAACTCTTGGCTCCATCCCACAGCAGTGCTTTAGTTCTGGAGACAACCAGCTCTGTGTCCCAAAGGCCTGGAGACCAGAAGGTGTCCAGACAGTCAAGCCTGAGGGAAGGGAGGGCAATCTGAGTTAAGGTATGTTCATGTTAGTGTGATGCATTAATGGGGAAACTGAGTTAAGACTTCACCAGGGATGTAAAGGGAGTTGGTTGCTGGCTGGAAGCCTCCTAATAGGTGCTCCCCCCTGGGATTTTTGACCTTTTTGTGCTGTTTTGAAACAGTGCATTAACTGGACAGTAAGAGGCTTCCTAGAGGTGGGTGAGGAGGAAAAACCAGGAGATGAAAGGAAGCACCAAAGAAAGCAGTGCTGGGAGATGTTTCTCTACAGAAGGTTGTGCTGGATCTGAACTACCCCATGATTTTGGGCTTCCTCAGAAGGCTGGAGACTCCAGCACAACAAGATGCTGATTTGGCTCAGGACACAGCAACCCCAGCTCTTCCCTAACACCAATGTGTCCTTGGAGACACCTTCCCACACGAGGGGTTGGGCAACAGCACAACCAGGTTTCCCCTGGCACAGGGCACCCAGCAGCTCTGCTTACCTTTGTGTAATAAGGTTAAATCACTGCCTCATTGGAGCCTTCAAATTAAGCCACCACCTTGCAGGATCAATACTATTTTCCATGATGCACTTGTGACACTAAGTCTGGGAGATGGATTGATGCTGGGAGGCTGAAGTGCTGCAGGGGAGCTCCAGTTAAACCCTGCCCAGCACTGGGTCTGTTACTGGGGCGGGGGGGGAATAGCAAATTTCCATGGAGAGCAGCAGGTGACACCAGAGGCAGGAGATGTGGTGGAATGAGGACAGTGCCCATGTTTTCTGGCACCTTGTGGAGCTTGGTGCTATTACAGGGAGAAGGTCCTTGTCTGTGAGATGCCTGTGGCAGCAATGGTCTCCTCCAAGTGTGCCTGCACTGGGAGCTTGGGCTAAACTGGGATGTTCTCTCCTCCTATCCAATTTCCCTTCCTTCTGAACAAGGTCTGAGAGAGGAAAGGCCAAAGGAACAGCTCCCACAGGGTGACCACAGTGATGTGTGTGTGTGTGTGTGTGCTGGAAGCTGCCTCTGGAAGCTGCCTAATAACCTGCATAGGAGACACAGCCTTCCCCTGCCAGCAGCCACCACTGCAGAGCCATGGGAACTGCCACCATACACTGGCCTGGAGTATGACCAGAGGAGCACTCCAGATGCCTTGACCCCTCTGGAAAGATGTTAACTGGTGTCTACTAGGTTGCTCTGGCTCAACTGAGGTATAGATCCAAGTGAGGAGTCCTTGGGGATGAGTTTGGAGTGAGTTGTAGAGCATTTTGGGATCCTAGGTGCCAGATCACTGTGCTCTGAGCTGCAGCCAGGCCAGAAAAGCTTTGTGGCCAGAGTGAATCTTGTCAGTCCCAAATCCCAGCCCTGGGATGTTTGCACTTCTGGCAGATCCCCACACATGGAACCTCAGAGTGGACAACTTTGCCCTTTCCAGAGATGCAATGTGGACCAGAGACCACCTACCTTGTCCCAGCCACCCACCTTGCTCCAGATGCCAGGGCTAAGGTCACCACTGCCTCTCTCGCCCACGCTTCCCTCACCCTATGCCCTTCCCTCACTGCTCTGCCCCTGGGACCACTACCCACACGATCCCCCTGGCACCTGGTGCTTGTTCAGCTGGCTGGGAGGAGCAGGAAGGGGCTGTAACCCCTCCCACCCCCCCATAATCCCCTTCCTGCTGCTGCACCTGGACACCACACACACCACTGGGCACTGGGGAGAGAAACGGGACCAGTCAGCTGGGTGGACTGGGTAAATTTAACCCTTCCAGAAGAAGGCTTTGCTGAACATCTCTGTGCAAAACCAGAGCCCTCTGCAGAGCCAGCACTTCCTAGCCTTTTCTCTGGAATCAAAGAGTAATTCAGAGGGGCAGTGGTAGCCCTAACCTCATTCCTCATCCCCAGTCCCAAACACCTCGTGCCCCCAGGGTGCTCACATTGCTGCCAAACCACAGCTCTTGGATGCTGGCTGCATTTTCTTTCTAAACCTGGAAGAGCACAATTTATTCAAGATATTTGGCATCAGAAATGGGATTCCTCCTCTTAGTCCCTCTCCAGGCATGCCCAGAGGTGAGCTAGCAGCTGTCACAGCCTCATATCTGGGCAGAGGTGGAGGAGTGGGTACCCAGGCAGCAGGTTGCTGCCCACCATGAGGCGTGAGGGGAGGTGAGTGGGTGTTTCTGAATAAAATACTAAGGCAAGGGGAGGAGGGCAAAGCTGATAAAAATGCCAGAGCAGCTGTGGCAATGTGGGCAATGAGGTGACACTGCAATTTGCTCTTGCATATTTTGAGGCTTATCATCTCTGGCTTGCTTAAGAACCCTTGTTCTTCCTGTCCCAAGAGCCCTCTTAGGAGCTGAAGCATTTCTGCAACACAAATGTCTTTCATCTGCATCCAGCAGAGATGCAGGAGCAAGTCCAGGGAGCAGGACAGGACCTGTGGTGAGGAGTGGGGGCTGCTGGTCTATCTGGGCTGAAAAGGAATAATTTAAAAGTGAGAGGAGGGAAGGAGGAAACTTTCATGTGTTTCTGGCTCACAGAAGGAGCAGTTCATGAGCTGATCCCTACCCCAGGGAGCTGATCCCTGGCTTGGGGAGCAGGAAGAGGGCACACAGTTTGTGCTGGTGCTGCCTGGGTGGTGGGGCTGTCCCCATGGAGGCAGAGAGCTGAGCTCTTTGTTCATCCCTGCTATGAAGCAAAAGAGAAAAACACTCCTGCCGAGCACAGCCAGAAATAACCCAGGCCTCCAGCAGCCAAAAAGCTTCCAAGGGGGAATTTTAAAGTGCTGGGAATTTGGCCTCTCAGCCTGTGCTTTGGGCTTCTCTGTTGTCAGAACATCCCAGGCAGGGAAAGGCAAACCCTGAACACAGCCCTGCTCCTGATGGCCGGGAACCAGCATCTCCATAGGGAACAGTTCACTCCCAGGTCACCCAAAGACCTGCTCAGCTCCTATTTTCACTCCAGTATATTTCAGCACCATCATCATCACAGCTCCTGCCTTGAAGAGACACTGGTGATGAATGGCACGACCCCTGTGGGATGTGCTTCAGGGGTTGTGATGCCCCAATGTCCCTCAAAAGCCTTTCACTTTGGTGTATCACTGGCTCAGGATGCCCCTGAGATGGAGCCACCTTGCAGTGCCAGCCCTACAAGAATTTGGAGATCTGTAAGGGGAATGTAATAAGGATAAATAAGATCAAGCAGTGTTGTTGCCAACTGGGAGAGAGGAGTTTGGGGCAGTTCAAACCAGGCCTTCTCTGTTTCTGGAAAGGACAGCAGGTTCCTGCACTATCCAGATGGGATTTGAGTCACACTATGAAGAAAATGGTCTCTCCGTGGCACATGTCAGAGGCTGCAGGGAAGATAAATGTTGCTTCAGTGCTCCAGCCCCACTGTTTGTTCACCCACGGGGTTCTCCTGGCCAGTTTTTCTGTATGTCAGCATCTTACCAGCACCCCAGAGCAAGGGCATCATGTGGCAGATGCTCCACAGAGGAGGAGACACCTTGTCATGCAGCAACAGCTCTGCTCCAGATCCTGGGGCAGCTCAAGGCTGCTCCATCCCTTTGCTCAGGGATGTAACACAGCACATTGCTCAGCTTCCAGCATCCACAGGCAGGCTGCAACCTTTGGAAACCTCCCATAGCCCTAATCTGTCCCTGCCCATTTAGGCCAGGACACGAAGACAGAATGAACCAAGTGGTGTGGGCACATGCAGGAGGTCACTGAAGACATGCCAGCTTTGCAGAACAGATCCCAGGATGGACAGAGGATTGGCTATTTTAAGTTTTATAGGGGGCACTTTCCCTTGCCAGGAGCTGGAGAAGAGAGGACCCGGGTACCATCTGCCCAGGGGACTAGTGAATCATCCTATTTTCCAGTTAACCACACTTGTTTGCTCTGGGAGATCTCCAAGTTAAGGGGGAAGAGAAAGAAAACCCAACCCATGGATCTTTTCCCACACAATAAGAAAAATGCCTTTTTTTTCCCCTTTTTTGTTTTTACAAAAGCCAGTGTCAACTCTGCTTTTACTTTGCAGAGGGCTGGATAAAAATAGACAATGAAGTCATGATGCCTTCAGATCAAGAACCAGGTATGGCCTGGGGAGAGAGAGTGAGTGAAGTCAGGCTCGGGAGAAGGGGACAAAAAACCAGCATGATGGGGACAAGCAGAGTTAAAACTGGTGCCTTATGATTGCCCTGGCATGTTGCTGGGAGAGTCAGGAGGCTCTTTGCTGGACACACCAGAGTTCAAGCTGTTGTTCACGTGATGTGGATGAGGCTGTGACCCAACAAGCACCAGGAGATCAGCTCTGCAAAGCCATGACACTTGGAACTTGAGGCGCACCAGAAAGCAAGCAGGGAAGGGAAGCCAAGGGGTTGTGCTCCTGCTTTCTCCAGGACCATATTGCTGCAGCCTTCTCTCTCAGTTTTCTGCTCAGATCTGGCTTTTTTCCCCTGTTTTATCCCCATGCCAGGCTGTGAGCACAGTGGGCTCTTCAGAAGGATTGTGCATGTGAAGGACTTTGATGCCTTCTGCTCAGGGCAGGGGCCCTGGAAGCCACTTGGCCACCTGGAGCACAAGGAGGTGCAGCAAATGCCCACATCTCACTTCTGCTGGTAGGAGGCTCCTGTGACAAAGCCTTCCTGAGGATTTTGTTGGGGCATGTCTTGAGCTCAGCCAGGCTCTATGCTGGGGTGGCTGCAGGTGAAGATGCTCTAGGGCAAAGGCTATGCAGTATTTCTGCATCACAGGGGAAATCAGGGATGAGAGGGCAACTTTACAACCCCCCAAGGGAATGTGAAAGCCCACGATGTACCAGGGAAATGGTGAATCAGCTCCTGCAGGGCTGGTTAATGTCAGGTGTGTCTTGGTTGAGTACAAAGGAAGACCTCAAATTGCTGGTGCCCTCCAGCCTTCATTGCAATGGGACTTTATGAGAGTCCCCTTGGCCACCACATAGCTCTAGATCTGCTCTTGCCAAAGCCACTGCATCAGCTTTGTACATTTGCAACCAAGCACCAACCTGGGTCACAACTGAAATGAGTTTGGCCTGTTCTTCAGGAGTATTTCTTTACATGCTTGGAAACACCATGGTAGCTGTGAGGAGAAGCCAATTTTATGTAGCAGAAGGATGGTGCACAGCAGGGGTGATGTGCCCTGCCAGGACATGGGAAGCTGGAGCTTCAGACTTCTCATTTTCAGGATACAAGGTAAGGGGTTTTTTTGCCCTTCCACTTAAATAAAAAATTCCATGCAAAGAAAGAAAGAAAGAAAAAAAAAAATCCCTGTGGAAACTTTAGCCTCACCCACAAGGAAGGAACCTTCTATCAGCAAGAAATTTCACATGGTGGGGAAAAAACTATGTCCTTTTCTGCTCAGCAGCAAATGTTTCCGCTCACTCCTGGATGCTGGGCCATGGTTTCTCCACAACAGGAGGCTGGAGGGATGTGAGGGGAGTATCTGCATTTCTCCCCAGTCAGGCACTGGAGTGAGCATTATGGCTGGAACAATGGGCTCAGCCTTCCCAGAGTGACTCCGCTGCAGCACTTGCTCCTGGGTTTATTTTTGTCCGGGCTCAGGCGGGTTGAGGAGATCAGGTGACGGTGCCCAAGGAGCGCTTGGCATCGCCCGTCCTGCTGCCGTGTGTCCACATGTCCCTGGAGTAAGGAGCAGGCAGGGATGGTGGTGCAGGGCTCAGCAGGCTGGGTGGTTGCTCTCTCATTACTAGATCCTATTCCTGTGGCTGAGGCCACTCTGGTGACCAGCTTGTAGGAGAAGGGATGTTCCCTCATGCTGTGGGGACTACTGATGCTCCCTGGCTCATAGCTCTGTAACTCAGTCTAGGGAATAAAAGCCACTGCTTGTGCTTTGGCATTGGGATTAGGACCTGGAAAGCAGTTTCTGATGGGGCATTAAGGGAGATGACCAAGGAGACATGCAAAGGACTGTGGCAGACCCAGGGAACCAGTGAAATGTCTTTGTCTCTGAGCTTGCCTCCTTTCCATATGATTGTCATCCTGGGTTGTGTCTGAGCAGTGACTGAGAACCCAGTTCATTCCCAGGGCTTCCACGCTGTGCCAGAAGAGGAGTCAGCCTGGTAGATGTGGCTGAGATAACCTTTGAGTTGGCAAGGTAGCCAAATCTCAGCAGTCTTGGACGCAGCAATAAATCAAGAAAACCTGAGCTTCTTAGTGACCGCAGAAAGCATCAGGACACCAAGGCCTGGGGCAGACATGGGCCCATGATCCTGCCCAGTCTGAGGGACGCTGGAATGGGGTATTTTCCTCCTAATCCCTCTCAGCGTCATGGGGACATGGTGCATTCCCAGTGCACAGTGGTCAGCAGATCAGGCTGGTAAACAAGGGCTCTGGAGCTGAACCTTCTGGCTTCCACTATAAATCAACCCAAAATCTAGGTCATGCTAGCCCTGGACAATGACATGTTTGAAGGCTGGGTGTGAGGATGAACCCCTCCCAGACTGGCCGTGGTCATCCTAAGCAGGGATGTTTGGAGCCTCCTTCCCTCTGCTCTCCAAACATTCTCTCCCAAAAGGACCCCATGAAGCTGCTACAGCAAGGAACCAACATCAGGCTGTGGCATCTGCAACGCTCTAAATGAAAATGTCCCCCAGCAATATGGCTTGGGCTCTCCAGAAGCAATGTGAAGGTACTCATGAGGGTTCAGGGACACCTCACTGGCTGCCAGCATCCCTGGCCACACAGGGACACCTTGCACACAAGAAACCATCCCTGCCCCAGCCTCAGCAGAGCCATTTCTTGGAGGTGAGTGTGGCCAATGCCTGCAGGTTTACCACCTCCTTTCTCCATCAGCTGGAAGCAATCTGCATTACTTGAGGTTTTTAATTCCCAGGAGGCTGTGAAGAGAGGGGAGTTTGGAGCTGATCAAGATTTGGAGAGCACACAGGAGCAGCCATGGCTGGAGGAATCTCACAGGGTTCTGTGCTGGAGATGAGGTAGAGCTGCACTGAGGTCTGGAGAGACAGAGTGTGCAGAGGGCTGGGGTTTGCTCAGCAAGTGGTTGAGGAACATGAGGCCCGAGACCTTGGGACGAGGAGAAAGCCCAGGGTGCTGTGCCACAGCAGGTGGTCCAGGAAGTGCTGCAGGAATATTTAGCATCACTTGGTGCACATGAGCGGCCTAGAGCCCTGTCCTTGTGACTCCATGCATGGGTCCAGCCTGACCTCAAACAGAATCAAATACTCCATGGCAGAGGCTGAGGCTCACTCTGATCCTGGAGGTATTCAAGCTGTGGTCTGTGAGCAGCACACTGCGAGCCTTACCCTCCATGGGTCAGGCTATGTTGAAAGTATCTCCTTCTATATAAATCCCAGCACATGATGGAAGGGTGGAAGGAGCCTCCCCTGCCCCAGCAGGTCATTTCAGGCTTGGCTGAGCTTCTTTCCTCTTGAGGGGATGCTTGCCAGCCTCTCGGAAATGGCACTGGAAGGATCTGCTGCCTGGGCACAGCACTATCAGTCAAGGACCTGCTCTCTGCAGCTCAGAGCAACAAATCCTTCTTGCAGCAGGACAATGATGCTGGCAGCTCCCTCTGCCAGCCCAGCACTGGCCTCATGGAGCAGGAGGCAGCAGAACTCTCTGCCGTATCAGGAACTCATTACAGTTCTCATGTGCAGCAGGGACACAGTGATGATCAGAGCCTCACCTCCTTCTCCCTCTGGCTTCTGTGGCTTGTTGTCCCACACTGTTCACCTTCTCCCAAACCAGGACAGAGATGAATGAGTTTAGGAGAAGGTGAACAGTGTGGGATGGTACAGGGGGGGTTTAGAAGAGGCAGGACAGGCTGGTCTCTCTGCTGGGCACAGACATCTTCCAGGTATCAGACAGCAGACTTTGGAGAGTGACTTGAAGTCTTCAGCATCTCCCTGGTGAAATGGGGAAGATCGTGCACAGCTCCTGTCCCTGACCCACTGCTGAGGAGGACTTGCAGATGGAATGCTCCTGGCTCAGACTGACTGCTCTGGGTGGGCTAATAATACCTCTATGAGAAGGTCAAGTGGGGAGCAGTAAGGGCAGCTCCTGTTACAGGCTGTCACACATCACCTTCAGCTGTCAGAGCCTCCAGAAAAGTTTTGGAATGTCTTGGAGGAGAGCTGGCACTGTAACCGCTCCTCCCTCAGCAGGTTTTCAAGGGAAGTGACGGCTGTGAGCACTTATCTCCACCATGGCATGGAGCAGTGCAACAAACCTCAGCACTAGTCCCTGCTTCTCTATCCTAGCAGGACCTGGTTGCCACCAGGCAGGCCACTGTGCTGTCCCACCACAGCAAATGTCCCAGCAGAGAAGGTTTTTCTTGCTGAAAAGCTGCTTAGCAGCTTATGGAAACAATAAAAGTAGTATTATCTTCAGTGGTGAGGCAGATGGTTTGGATGATTGGTTTGACTTTTAAGCTGGATTTGAGCTACGGATATTCTGATTTTTAACAATTTTTGGCTGGTCAGACTCTGGCAGTGTAATCCTCAGATTCCAACTCCTCCTAAATCCAAGTCCTCTCTGTGACAGGGGCTGTGGGATGGTAGACCTGCCCTAGGAAGATGGGGGGGGGGGGTGTGTGGCATGCAGAGACCTTTACAGGAAGAGACATCCAGACACCCATCACCTGGGCTGGCAACATTCTGACCCCACTACCACCACCATGGCCACAGCTAGCTTTCTACGTGCCAGGTGTCCCCACTGCCACCCCGACCTTGTGGGGACAATACCCCTCTCTGCTCCTATCTCAGTGTGGGTGGCAGTGTTCTGCAAATCCATCCCTGGCAGGAGCCCAGGCCTGAGCTTCTCCTCCCCCCACATTGTCTTTTTCAAAGGGATTTATTTAGCCTTTCTCCCAATTATCAGGAGCTGTGGACTTCCCCCTACCATCTGAGCACTGCTCCCAGCCCACAGTGCTCCTCCTGCCGCCACCGAGTGCCTGTTCTTGCCATCGCCTCCTCGCCAGTGTCATTGTGGTGCTGCCATATGGAACCCTCAGCAGATGAGATCTTGCTCCCTGAGGCACAGTTGGAGACCTTCTCCCTCTCTCCTGCACTGGGGACCCTTGGCCATCCAGGACTCCCTCCTGGGGCACAGGGACCTGCGTGACTCCAGGGCTTGCAAGCAGCCTCCAAGGCTTTCTGGGGTTGCCTCCATAGCTGTGTGTTTGGCCTGATGCAAGGCAAAGAAGGGGTTTGGGGGTGAAACCCAGGCTCAGCCCCACTGAGGTTGGAGAATGCTCTGTATAAGAGGGCAGATCCAGACAAACAAAAGCCATCCTGGAGGGGTTCATGGTTACAATCAGAGTCAGTCTGGTTGGAAAAGACCTTTCAGATCATCAAGTCCAACCATTAACCAGTACTGCCAGGTCATCACTAAGCCATATCCCTCAGCACTACATCTACACATCTTTTAAGTTCCTTCAGGAACGGTGACTCCACCACTGCCCTTGGCAAATTCTGCTGCTGAGGAAGATTCAGCACCCACCCAGGCACTGAGTAGGGGAATTAAGTTCTTAATTACCTGTCCCAAATTGCTGGACTGCCATACCCAAGAAAAGCCATCACACCCAGCCCATCCTTCACATTAGAATCCTTTTTATTCAGCTAATCTCCAGAGCAGTAAAATAAAACTCTCATAAAACAAGGGTCTTTTTTTTAACATTGAATTTGTAAACTGAGCAAAAGAGGAAGACTTCTACAGAGGTCAAAGGTCAACCAAAACATCCCTTTGAAAGAAAAACCATCAGCTTTCTGTTCCAATCACAAGTTTTGGTGCTGGTCAGCAGACACCAGTGGAGCAGAGGGTACAGGAGGGAAAGAGCAATGGGAGTAAAGGAAGAAGGAAGGGCTCTAGGCAGATTGGTTCAGTCCTGCAACCACAGAATCAATAAGGTTGGGAGAGACCTCTAAGATCAAGGCCAGACATCAACCTATCACCACCATGCCACTAAACCATGTCCCTAAAGCACCACGTCTCTATGTTTTTTAAAACCCTCCATGGATGGTGGCTCTACCACTGCCCTGGGCAGCCTGTGCCAACGCCTAACAACTCTTTTAGTGAAGAAACTTTTCCTGATATCCAAACTAAACCTCCCCTGGTGCAATTTGAGGCCATTTCCTCTTGTCCTATCCCTGGTAACCCCGGAAAAGAGACCAACCCTCATCTCATTCCAATCTCCTTTCAGGTAGCTGTACAGAGATAAGGTTTCTCCTGAGCCTCCTCTTCCTTAGACTAAACCAGGCAAAATCTTTTCCCTGCTGCACCCAGATCATGAAACATCAGGGGGAAAAAAACCCTGTTTTAAGGAACAGGGGTGGCTTGGAGTCTGTTTGCCAGCAGTAGTTGCAGGAAGGTGAACCTGGAAAGGGTAAGCTGCGGCTGAGTGCTGGCAATGCCTGCTGGCTACCAGGGAGGAGAAAGCATCTGCTGGCAGTGCAATGCAAAGCTCCTTCTCCTTAGCCACACACCAGGCAGCCAGGACGGGGCTGTGCCCCTTCGGCTGTGGTGGTTGCGAGCTCGGTGCCCGATCCCCGGCACCTCCCCTGGGGCCGGGCAAAGCAGTGCCAGAGCTGCCAGGCTTATCTTTAGCTCTGTTCCCTCCCTCGCCCCCGCGCCCACCTCCTCGCCGCGCACTGCATCCCCGGCCCCCACCAAAACACGCCGTTATGTAAGCACTCACAGCAACCATCTGGGGCTGAGTCAGCCACCAACCCAAATGGACAGCAAGCCCACCAGGGGAAGGTGCCAACCCCCAGAGAATCGGCTTCTGGAGTCACCCTCCCCTCTAATGCCGTCCCTGAGAGACCACCACACCACCACCCCACAAGACCCGGCGTGGATGTTACAGCCCAGTGAGCAGGGACTCTGGAAGGGGACAGAGAGAAATGGCCCAGCCTGGGGGACAGGTGTGATGCTTGGGGTCAAACAGGGGAAGGCTTGTTTAACCACTAATGAGGTACTGCCAAATGAAAGGTGCTGGCTGTAGGGGAGGGGAAGCAGTGGCTGGCTGGGGAAAGGGTGTTGATCTGCCAGCCTGGACACATCTCTTCTTCCCTATCTATCCACAACCCTGATATCCCTTTGGAAACCCTTCTACACATCTTCCTTTGATGCAGCACCACCATGCCCAGCTTGACTCCAAATTTGTTTTGTTTTTCTTTCCTCCAAAGCCCATGGTCAGGACAAGGATCTCCTTCATTTCCTTTACATCACCGTGTTTCTCCAGGTGTAGCATTGTGGTGAGTGTTTGTGACCTGAACTTGGCAACATCGTGCTGAATCACAACAGATTGTCACCAGAACTGCCTAAAACCGACAGAAAAAGGTATGCTGAGTCATGGGTTTGCATTCCCCAAGCAGAGAGAAAAGTGAAAGGTGAGCAAAGTACTTAACAGGTGATAATTACCTTCAGCGCTGAAAAATCCACTCCAGATTACTAAACTGGCCTGCTCCTACTCATAGAGGCCTTTCACAATGAAGAAATAAATATGTATTAAAGGTTTTTAACCTTGCCAGTGACCTTTTAACAAGAAGTGTAAGGAAACCCCTAATTTTGTCCTACTCATGCTTATAAATCTGTGTTAAGGAGAAACTCTATCTGCCACCTTCCCAGTCTTCCTGCAGGATGCTAGGGGCTGCTTCCCCAGCAGTATCCCATTATACAGCTGGATAAATCCTAGCATGGGATGGGATAGGATGTGGCATGGGGAGCTGGAGAGCCATTCCCTTGGTGGGCAAGCTCTTGGTGTTGCTGTTCAGGGTAGGTGAAGGAGGAGAAAGGAGTCAGAGAGGGTCCACCTTAATGCAGGATGAAGAAGCAAATTGGCAGCAGCAGAGCAGAGATGCTGCTCTGTTACTATGGTTACCCCCAGAGACAACCAAGGATCCCTGGGTATCACCCTGCAGTACCCGAGCTGCTCCCAGCCACCTGGAATGGCACTGGGGCAAGGGAACAAATTTGGAAAGATTCTTGGGGTCTGAGATTCTCGAAGCAGCCAGGAGAGAAGATGTATCCAGGCTGGGTGGAAAAGCAGGATCGCCAATGGGGTCAGGGCAAAGTTCCTGCCTCTACCCCTCGGAGATGTGCATCACCTTAGCGTGGCTGGGGAGGATTCATTAGGAAATGCCCAGGATTTGGTTCAGAGGGCTTCTGCCTGGCACTGATCTGCACCACTTCAGGAGTCAGATCAATGTGGTGGCCCTCTCATGTGCCTCCGTGGTTTTGGTCAGTGAGACACAACAAACCCTGCCCAAAGCATGCAGCTGGGATGGGCAGCACCACATCAGCAAACCCATGCTGGCTCCATCCCAGTGAAATCCAGAGCTCACAGTCCCTCTGCCTGAGCAAGAGGGATAGGCCCACCCAGATTTCAGTGGTGGTATGTTTGAGCCAACCCCACTCAAGCCAATGAAAAGACACCATGCTTTTGGGGAGGCTAGAAACCTCTGCAAGGGCACAGGGAGATGCCCCAGCCCCCTGAAACCAAAGGGAAAGAGGCAGGAAGGCAGTCACTGAGGGCTGCTGTAATGCTGAGTTTAGAGAAGGTTTAGCATTTAAAGACATCTTGAGGATTAAAAGTGGAGGTTGCCAACTAAGAAACACCCCCAACCTCAGCCCATCAGCTAGCATCCTTGCCAAAAACTCCCTAGCTGTGCCTGCAAGGCATAAGCAAGGTCCTACCTGGAGAGGCAGCTTCTACCTTCCCATCCCTGCAGCACTTTAGTGAACCCTGAAGATGAGGATGATCAGAGGGGAAATAAAGCAAGGACCAAACGTCCTGGCAGCACATCTCCTGCAGTGCCAGTGTCAGCTCAGCTCCCTAGGGATTTCTGCTACAGGCAGCCATCGAGGGAGGAATTCTGGAGGCAGTGGAACCATCCCCAGGGAGCTGCTGGTTCCTGAATCATTAAATGCTTCCAGAAAAGAAGCAATAGGGTTTGTAGTGTAAACTGCTGCATGAGGAGTCACTGAGCCACAGAGAAGCAGACACTGAGAGTGGAGGCACAAAGAGCTTTGGGAAGCCGCTGCACAGGCTGGTGCTTGTCCCCAGGAGAGATGCTAGCAGGACCCTGAGAGAACACCCCCCACACCCTCCCTGGCGTTTTCCTTCCCAAGATCCAGCCTGTGTTTTGCAGGAGAGCAAGGGAGGCTTTTCCCAGCTCACCTCCTGCCTGCCTGTAACAAGTCATTACCTTCCCCAAGAACCCCCTGCTCCTCTCTTCAGCAGGAGAAAAGCTTCCAGAAAAGCATCTGGTCCAGATTTAAAGGCATTAAGAGACAGAGATTGGTAGCTTGTTCTAATAGCTAATCATTATTAAAAGATAACTCCTTATTTCCAAGATAGATTTGTCTGACTTCAGCTTCCAGGAAGAGGTGGTTATTATGCCTTTCCCTGGTAGATTAAGTTACCTCTTTGTACCAGAGAATCCTCCCCATGACAAATGCTGTAATCAAGTCACTTCTCAGTCTCCCCCTCTAACAAATTAAACAAGCTGCACTCTTAAATCATGCTCATGCTCAGCCCCAGCCCCAGCCCCAACCCCAGCTTTACTGATTAGAGGAGTTGCTTGCAGTGCTTTTCTTTTTTTTTTTTAATGAGTAAAGCCCCCTCCCCTTGTGAGGGAAAGGATGGAGCTGATGGGATCCAGCTGACTATCATTGGTGGATGGAAGCTATCAGACCTGTGACCAGCCTGAGAAATGCTGATGAATCAGTTCTCCAGGTTATCTCAGTATACAAACCCCATTTCCTGCAGCAGCCAGGTGCAAAAATCAGGAGGAAGATCCAGGATGGCAAATCCAGGGGCTCTGTGTCCACCAGGCCATTAACCTCTCTGTAAATAGCACATCTCACACTCACTCTGTTTTCCTTTGCTCATGACATACCATTAAAGACATTTAAACTGTCACTTGGCTGTGGCACAGTGTCCCCTGAGGTCCTTGGGGGAGGCCATGCCTGAAGGAAACAGATCCTCATGGAGCCCAAGGGCAGCCAAAGGCAACTCTGGGAAGATTTGTTGGGATGACTGGACTCTCTCTGCCTGTGTTCCGGACACATTTCCCCATCTCCGGGCTCTCTGCATGGCTGAGCCACTGTGATCTGGTCCCTTTGGTGAAAATCCATCAGGGTAGTGCAGCAGAGCAAAAAGTACCCATGCATGGGGCTGTGTGGGAAGGGGTGGAGGGGGGAGGGTCCCTGCAGAGCCCCTCATCCTTCCCAACATCCCTGCGACTCCTTCCTGGGAAGCAAGGAAGAATTATCCTCTCCTGCAAGATAACAGGGAAAATTCAGCTAGTTTTCTGCTCCTACCTAAAGGCAGCAGGATGGACATTTGCTAAAAGGCTCCTAAAAATCATCTGTATTTGTCCTTCTGGCCCCAAAGATTGCTGCACATATGTATGAGATGTGTGAGAACTGAGAGTCTTGAAACCAGGTTTGAAGTTTGCCACAGGCAGACACCTCCCTCTGATCTTGAAAATACACAGCACGACGCAAGGGGTTTTAAATAGATCAAAATACATTTATTACATATTTATATTATTTTCTCTAGTCTATTTATATCTTTTGGAGACTCTTATATATAATATATATAATATATTTAAAAGAACATAAAATTGGCCAGTTTCGTCATCTGAAGAAATACATTTTACAAATATATATATACATTGTCACATATATCTCAAATATATGTGCAATGAGACAGAGAAACACTGGAGGTGGAAAAGGTACAGATCCTTTCATTGCATCCATCAGCTTCTCTATCGCTGCACATCATCATCGCCCCAGCGAACGGACTCGGCCTCTTACCCCTGGGAAACCACTGCTCCCAGTTGCCAACCTGCCCGTCTAAACTGGTGCCGGGTCTCGGTCCCCAGACTGCATGGGACCAAGCCTAGGGGAGCACCGAAGTCTGTTTTGGGAGGGGGGTGGATGGAGAAAAGATGGTGCCCCAGGAAGGGGTAGAGGGACAGATGTGCAGAGCCGGAGGACGCTGGGGCTCGGTGAGGTGAAGGGTGGCATCGGGTTGGGCACCATCCCATGTCCCCTCCCTGTTCATAATGCATCCAGATCCTGCCCTGTGCCAACCCCTCATGGCAGCATTCCTGAATTGGAGAGGGGTTGGGAGACCAGGATCCTGCTGGAGTGTTGGACCCAGCTGCCACACGTGTTTTGAGGTGCAAGAGGTGGCGTGGGGGGGGGCAGGACACAGAGGGGACGCTTTTGGTTGTCAGCACAAGAGGAAAGGAAAGAGCAGGAGGGTTTAAAAATAAACATATTTGTTCTGCCTTATTAAAGATAAAAAAGGTGACTCTGAATTCATCTCCTACAAAAGGTTTGAAGGTCAAGCAGGCACCAAATAGCAAAAGGTTAAGCACTAAGTGATTGTCCCAGCCCTAAAAGACTAAGTGCACTAAACTTGGTTATGAGAAGCTAAGGCTCATCCTGATGGCTACTGGCCCCAGGGACCCACTGACCAGCCCAGCGGTGACACCCCACCTCTGTCAGAGCAGAGGATCCTTATCCCAGCTGATGGGTTTGGGGCAATTTCTGCCCTCACTGGTGCATCTTTTTGAGGTGAAGGCCAGTGGGAGCGGCAGCAAGTCCAGCCCCCAGCCCCTGGCCAGGGTAGTGGCTGCTGCTGGAGGCTGCCCTGAACCCCAGCCAAGGGCAATCCCTACGGGATGCAGGCCAAGAGGATTAGCAGCTCTTTCCTTTCTCAGACGCCCACCATCCTCCAAGGATCAAGTGTAACACCAGAGTTAACTCCATGGAGGGAGCAGTCTCAGCTTGGAGAAAATGGCCAGCAGGTTGTTTTGGGGGGCTGTGAGTTCTTTCCCACCAGGATCTCACTCCATCCCTGCCATGACCCATACTTCCAGAACATCCTTGTGCCTTTCCAGCCCTTCTGGGAAACCCAAGTGCTGAATAAACACCATTTTTCTGCCTTTTTTCACCTTTCTTTTCTTCTTTTTTCCCCCTCCTTTCTTCGACAGTTCTTGTGATTAGAACTAACCCTGGGCAGCCTTCCTGATGCTCCCTAATGGAAGGAAAAAAGACCAGCAGCTCAGAGCACTCACAGGTAGGCAAAAATAATATTTATACACTATGTACCATCGTGGTCCATGGCCAGGACGAGGACTATACAGCATATATACGACAACTCATCAGAGCTAGATCCTTGTTAGTGGGGTTTGGGGAAGGGGGTGTGTGAACAGGGGCTGGGGAGGGTCAAAACCCTCTTCCCTTGCTGTGCTGGGCACTCCCCAGCCCAGTTCACATCCTCCCATGGAGCAGTTTAAAAATACATCTGTATATATTATTCTATTCTCCCAGGTAACACTGTACAGTCATAGAAGTTTCTTTAAAAGCAATAATTTACTTAAAGACATCTCTATTCCTCTTTCATTTTTATACAAATATTTACTGTGTGATACATATATATATTTATAAAGAAATTCACCCTCTGAGAACCCTACAGCAGCAAGATGTGCACCTTGGTTTTATAATTATTTCTTCAGAAGAACCTAAACCCACTTAAAAGCATTTAAAAAAAACCCAAAAAAGTGCTCACACAAAACCTCTCTGCCCCCACCTCTCCATCCCCACACCCCCCAGATGCTATGGGACAAAAAGTGGGTGGCCAAACCATTCCCCCTGGGAGCAAAAGGGCTGGGAATGGTATGACATGTGTGTTCACTGCCTCAGAAACACAAATGTTGTGGCTGGAGCTCAATGGCACATCCCTATGTGTCCTCACTTTTGGGAACAGCCCATGTGGGGCACTCAGTGCCCCTGGGGATGTTTTCTCTCACTGGTTTTGGAGGAAGCCAAAAATAGAGCAGCCTCTTGGTGGGCAGCATGGGATTGTGGTGATGAATGCTGGTGGGACAGGGTGGGAAGAAACTCTGTGGGGCTGAAGTTCTGGTCCCCATCCTGTGGCCAATAGGCAAAATGGAATGCTCAGGAGCACAGGACAGTGAAGGTGGACACTGGGGTAGCCTCTCCCCAGAGTCCTTTGCTGGAGAAGGAGATGGGAATGAGGACACAGGCCAAACTCTGCTTCTGCCACAGCAAGCTGTAACCCTAGCACGTGGCTTCCCTGACATGGGAAGTAAGGAGGAAAGCACTGGGAGCCCATCACAGCCAAAACGCTGCTGGGGACCCCACTCTGACCCCTTCTCCCCAAGGTTGGGTGCTGCCAGGGCTCCATGCCCAGGGCTGGGTGCAGGGTGCCTGGTGGTTACAAAGCCTTTCCCATGGCCAAGGGGAGGAGGGAGCCAGATTTTGGCTCCCCCAGCACCAGTGAGCAGCAGAGCTGGGTGAAGTAACCCACGACCTACATCTTCCCAGCTCCTCCCCGCTGTGCAGAGGCGAGGAGCAGGGCAGGAACAGAGGCTTCCCACGCACAGGGTGGTTTGCCTTGTGCCATAGACAAAGCTACGCCAGTGTGCCACCAAGGCCAGCCTAAAACACAGCAGATAGTGGGATGTGGGTGCTGCCTTGGGGGCAGAGGAAAGGGGATGTCACCTTAGGGGGGTTGCAAATAGAATGCTGCAGAGAAGGGCTGGGGCACAGGATGAGTTTGCATCTCTAAGGCACAATCCACCTTGAGGCTGGGACGTGGGGATGGGCTGAAGCACAAGATGATGTGGTTTTCTTGACTGGCATCTGTTGTGTTTGGAAAAGCATCTTCCTCCCAAGCAGGACTGTCTGATGAACAGGGAATTCATAAATCCCAGCTGGGCACGGAGATGTCTCCTGTGCTGGAAGAAGTGCAACCCAACAAGATGACTGTCCCATTGACCTCCACGTTTGAAATGATTTTTCAAGGGAGAAGATACCAGATTGGTTGGAAAAGTGGGAAAATACTCAGATTTGAGAGCTTGCCACTCTCCTTTTTGTGCTTTTCACTATTTTGTCCCAGTTATGGAGAAACTTGTGAATTCCCCATCAGAACATGTTGGGGGAGACCCAGCACTTGAGTGTCTGATGCCTCAGACCTAATTTTCACCCTGAAGAATCAGTATTTCCAGAAACTGGCTAATTACTTCATTTACAATGCTTCTTTCTCTCACAGCCTGACTTTCTCTTATTAGCTACTTTGCCAGTAATTACTCTACTTGCACTTGCTACCACAAACCTCCAGCCACTTGCATCTGTTTTTCACCTACAAAGCCATGCCAGTGGAAAAGAAAAAGCCACCCCAAAATTGGGTGCCTTCTTGACTTCTAGCTCTTGCATCTCCCCAGTATCACCTCCTCAAAGGTCCCCAGTGGCTTATTCCTTCCCTTGTTCATTTTTTAAAAATACTGAATCAGTCTTTTCAGATTTAATAATATTATTGTTATTATTATTAATAATAATTATTATTATTATTGTTGTTTTGGTAAACAGTCTCCCAAACTGTATGCTGAAAAAATTAAAAACCCTCTTACCTCCCTCCCCTTTTTTCCCTAAATTAAAAAGAAGTAAGTTAATGTTGCATCTTATTTCAAGTGTTGTTCTTGTGCAACCGACCCAGACACGCCTGCTGGAAGGAGCAATTTCTTGTTGTTGCTGCTCAGTTACGATTAAAAGGAAAAAAAGAAACAACAAAAAAACAAGAAAAGAAAGAAAGAGAGAGAGAAAGATTTGTTTCCTGATATTTCCTCTTTTTGGATCTCGCAGTGCTTGGCTCCATGAAAACACCTGCAATTGCCCCGCAGGGAGGGCAAAGCCCCATGGGGCTGTGCAGGGCGAGTGCCTGCCTGCACCCCACGGACCCTCCTCCCTCCATCCATCCATCCATCCATCCACCCATCCATCCATCCTTTTGTCCATCCATCCACCCATCCATCCATCCATCCATCCTTTTGTCCATCCACCCACCCATCCATCCATCTGTCCATCTGTCCGTCCGTCCATGCCCCCCAGCCGCTGGCCCTGCTGCGGGCAGCAGGCGTCAGGGACTCGCTATGGCCTCTGCCGCCGTCCCCTCCTGCAGACCGCTCAGTGGTTATTGCAATGAAACGGAAAACTATGAACGATACTAATTTCTCAAGCATTCCTATGGCACTTGCATTGTTCTGCATAATTTGAGCGGGTTGTAGGGGAAGAGGTTAGAGGAGGAAAAAAGTACCCTCAGAAAAGTCAATGGAAGGACCAAGAGTCATATTTCTGACTCCCTCCTGTACGACCGTTGATCTAATGCTATCGTGGCTTGAAGCCTATCGAACTCGTGCCTGTTGTCTGGGCTCAGGTCCTCCAAACCTCTGCTGTCATCGTCTTCTTCTTCCTCATCACGGCTCATGAAGGCCAGCTCGTTCTCGTAGCAGAAAGAATTGGTGCTGGGCAGGAGGAATTTGTTCTCCACCAAGTCCTTGGCGCTGCAGCGAGGGGTGGAAGGGACCTCGTAGGTTTTGTGGAAGTGAGAATAGTCTACTTTGTACTGATTTTTCTCCTCGAACAAGACAGGCTCGAAGCGGTGACCCCAGAGGATCTCGCTGGCCAGGTAGGAGCTCCGAGCTTGCGTTGTCATAGCTGTGGCTTCTACCATGCCTTCCAGGATGACCACGATCTCAAAGTCGTCTGTCTCTAAGTCCTGGCGACTGATCCCAAACAAGGGGCTGTCTTCATTGATCTCATGGAGAATGGTGATGGGGGACACCAAGAAGATACGGTCCAAGCCTTTATCAAAGCCCACGTCGATGTCTATTTGGTCGAGCGGTATGTACTCTCCTTCCTCTGTGATCCTGGGCTTAATGAGCTGAGCTCTTACGTGGGCTTCTACTATGTGGCTTTTCCGGAGGTTCCCAACTCTCCACATCAGGCAGAGTTTTCCATCTCTCATTGCCACTACTGCATTATGGCTGAAAAGTAAGGTCTGTGCCCGTTTTTTGGGCCTGGCCATCTTTGCCATTATTGCACCAATCATGAAAGAGTCAATTATACACCCCACGATGGACTGAACCACCACCATGAAGACCGCGAGTGGGCACTCCTCGGTCACGCAGCGGAAGCCATAGCCAATAGTCGTTTGGGTCTCGATGGAGAACAGAAAAGCAGCCACAAAGCCATTGACCTGCAGAACACAAGGCTTGAAGGTATCATCTCCACCTGGGTTTTCTAGATCTCCATGAATGAGTGCAATTAGCCAGAAAATCAGCCCAAACAATAACCAGGACACCAGAAATGCCAGGGAAAAGAGCAAGAGCATATACCTCCAACGGATGTCAACACATGTGGTGAACATGTCTGCAATGTACCTCTGTGGCTTGTCATCCATGTTGGTGAACTCCACATTACACTGACCATTCTTCTTTACAAATCTGTTCCTGCATTTCCTCCTGGTGTGGATTTTCCCATTGCCAAAGCCGTTGATACCTGGCATGGTGGTCAACCTCAGCCCGTCTTCCTCAGAGGACACGATGCTGTAAGGGTTGAGTCTACCTGTAGTCATCCCTGAGCCAAGCCCACAGTGAACATGAAAGGTCTTGTGACTCCCAGTGTCCCCCTAGCCCACCCCTGCCCACCCCCCAAATTCTGTTGCGGTGGAAAAGAAGTCCCAAGCTTCCACGTCTTAGCTGCCACGTCACCACACGGATCCCGTGAGAGGTTCTGCAATGAGAAAACAAAGACAAGGGCATTACCTCGCATGGCAAAGGGACCTGAGGGAGTGTTTGGCCATGGGTCTGATGGGGTGGGTGGATCCATGTTGAGCAAGGACCCCTCCAACAGGCCTTACTTTCCCTCCTATGGCTAGGTTACTCACAAAAACCACACATGAGGAAGAAAGAAGGTCTTGGAGTTTGGTCTTTCACACTACAAAGAGAGGGAGCAAACTTTGCTGGGGAGATGCAGCATTTGTGGGACCCTCAACCGCACCAGTGGGTGAAAAACCTTGGGTAGCACTGGAGTCTCTCCCCTTTGCTTTTCTCATGAGCCCTGCTGTCAGAGCAGGGTTAGGCTGCTAGAGGTGAAAGTGGAGAGACCAAGCTGCTCTCCCTAGCACAGAGATATTAATAAAGGTATGCCTGAAGGCAGCTCCATCAGTTCACATTGCCCGTGCCAGATGGACCACTGCCCAGCACATCACAGCAGCACTCGCCTGACCTTCTGAGCACCAGCTCTTCTGGGGTCAAGGGAAACTGCAGGGAGATGTGGATTTAACCTCCATTCCCCAGCTTGGGGATGGGAGAGGACATGACCAGTGTGCAGCCAGTTGGAGAAGGCCCAGGGAAGGCACTTGCTCAGGACAGATGTCCCGAGGAGCAATTTTCCCAGCACATCCATTGAGGCTTGGAACCATCTACGGTCACAGATAGGTTTTGCTGGTCAAGCCTTATGAAGGTACAACGGCCACTGGGGAACAGGGAGCTGTTTTGGTCCCTTCTAGAGGACTCAGATGCAGGGTCAGGGACCTGTGCTCAGCTTTGCCTGGGAGAGAAGTGAGACCAGCATGGACATAGGCAATGTGACCCAAGTTGTGTGGGCTCCCTGGTGCCTCTGTAATGGCAAGTGGGGCTTCATAAAGCAGCAGATGGGATTGTGGAGAACCACGTGGCACACCCCGAACACCCCAAAGAGGTGACACTGCAGGAGCCCTTCCCAAACCACCCCCTGCCACTGCTCATCCTCCTTAGTGACATGGGACATGTCACTGGGGATGAATCCACCTTGCTGGCAATGAGCCCTGCAGCAAGGAGGTGGAGGAGCAGGTGCAGAGGTCCCCTTGCCACCCCATCCACACAGCACAGAGGTGCCTGGCTTATCCCAGTGGCAGAGGTGAACCTGCCAGGCTGTCTGTGCTGGGTCAGATCCGCTGGCCCAAATCAATGAGGTCGATTCCTGCAATCAGCTCCAGTGCCTGGGGACACGCTGGGACAAACACACCCTTTCCATTACATGGTGGCCAGGGCCAGCCCAGCCAGGGAGCATTGCCAGGATCAGGCTACCTAGGGCTGCATCAGCCCACTGAGCAATGATACCTTGACTTGCTTTTTACTGAAATTCTCCCCAAATCCAGCCTGGAATTTGGGGATCCCTGCAGAAGCCCAACAACCTTCCACAACCTGCCCAAACCTCCCAGGCGCTGGACACAGACCCACAGGTGCCACCATCTTATCCACCAAACAACATATTTCCACCTGCTGCAGTCCAGGAACCATTTTTTCTCCCCAAAGCTATTTTTTCTAGCACCATGGTTATTTGGTGGTATATTAGCAGACCAAGCCATTCCTCACAGCTATCTGGGGCAGCCAACATGAGATCCTCTCCTTCTTTACAGCCACGGGGAAGCATAAAATAAGCACTGAGTTAATATTAATGGTGAATATTTACAACCTCAGAGTGACTGGAAGTCAAATGGGACCATAGTGGCCTTGCAGAACTGATGTATCAGGCTGACTGTAAGCTCATGCTGATAAACTCCAGCCTGGTCACTGGTTCTGAGTCTTCCTCCTGATCACACTGGCTACATTTATTAAGGCTTTCTCTCCTCTGTTTTTTAATGAGACTTGAGCATTCGGAGACAAAAAGGCTTCTTCTCCACCACCCCTCCAGCTCTTCCCAAGGGAACACACCAAATGCTTTTGCCATGGGATAAATTTACTCTTTTGGTTTTATTTTTAATTAATTCTAGATGCATTTGAGAAGTGAATAAAATTCAGTGAGCTCCCAGTGACCTGTGAGAGGATTAGCTGGGGTCTGGATTAACTGTGCTGGGAACAGAGATGTTTCTGGGAGACTGTGGAGGCAGCAGGGCTGCCCTCACCAGGTGACACTCCTGGGGAACCTAGGGTTCCACAGACATCAGCACCACTCCACTCTGCCTTCTCCTGCTCCCCTTCCTTCCTCTCCTACTCTTTCTTTTCTTTTCTTTTCTTTTCTTTTCTTTTCTCTTTTCCTTTCTCTCTTTCTTTTCCCATCCTTCTCTTCCTCTCTTTGTCTCTCCTATATATTTTCTCCTTCCTTCTTTTCTTCCTTCTGTCCTTCCTTCCTTCTATTCTTCCTTTCTTCCTTCCTTCCTTCCTCCTCTCCCACATCACCCAGAGTTTCACCCTGTCCTAGCTCCTCAGACATGGCTGAACCCTCTGCTGTGTGGGGATACCAGGATAGACCCAAGGGGCTGACACAGCTTTGGGGACAGAGCAGCTTTTATGATACATCATAGGTGGAACCCCACATTCACCTAACTCCTCCCTGATGCCCCAAAGCTTTTGGGGGGACAACCCTCCCCAGCCCCAAGCCGACAGCATCAGCAAGGGGAGACGGTAGCTAAATAAAGGCAAGCAAAGTGGATCTGTGGGAGCAGGCGGCCGCCTGCAGCTCCTACTTTATTTAGCACAGTTTTGTTTGGAAATACTCTTTCTCAAGTTCACTGAAAGCTGAATTTCTGCTTTGATTTTAGTTTGAAGGCTGGAGCCCCACGCTGCCACTGTGGGAGGCTCAGGCTGGGACAGGGCTTGTGTGAATGCATGGACAACCTTGGCTGGATGGGCTCTGCCACGGGCACTGGCTGGGGACTCTGGCCACACAGTCACCCTTTGTCTCCTTGGGTCATGAGAGTCATCCTCCAGCATCACCCTGGCATCTCTCCACAACCAGAACTGTCCCAGGGTGTGGGCAGAGGCGTTACAGGTGATTACATCCCCATTCCCTGCCTCCTTCCCAGGAATTTCACACCCCGGACCATCACAATTTTGCCCCTGGGATCAAATCCCAGACATCCTCTAATAACCTGTGCCCCTTGATCTTGTTCCCAGCCCCAGCTTTGGTGCAGACAAACCCCTGCTGGGTGTCGGGCAGGAGCAGGACCATCCCCTGCCACTGGTGCCATGCGTTTTGCGCAGCGTTAACAGCGTTAACACAGAGGAAACAAACCAGACCCAGAATACTAACAGCAGAAAGGAACGGCTCCAGCTCCCCGTGGGCTCTGAAGGCAGCAACGCCATGGTCTGCCCCAGCTAATGAGCTGCCATTAGAGGCAACAGCTCCTGCCACTCAACTGCAGCAACCAAACTCCCACCACAGAGAGGTTTCCTGCAGAGAATCCAAGTGTCTCCAGCAATCTGCCAACTGCATGGCTAAATTTATTTATTATTTTTCCTTGGTCCTTTCAGAAGAGAGTTAGAAGTTACAATAATATTCCAAGCTGCCAACGTGCCATGAAAATATGTCGAGCACCAGGGAGATCATTAATTAGAGCCTGCTGAATATGTGGGTGCCATTTGTCACAGAATCACAGAATCACACCTTTCCCTGTACCTCTGGAAGGGATGTGTTTTGGGGCCATCAGGGCTGATGGCCCCGGTCTGCATCCTCCTAGCATGGATTTCCTCCTGGCTCATGGAGGCATACAGGGAGCTGGGTTCAGATGGGATCGATCCAGGTTGGGACTCAGAGGAGCCAAACTGGAGGGGACAGATCCCCAGGTCACTAGGATAGGAGAAGTGACCATGCAAGGAAGTGAGGCTTGGTGCTGCTGCCTGCCCTGCACCGGGAGATAACACTGCTATCTCCGGCAGCTATGCCCTTCATGCCCCAGCAGCGGGACAGCAATGTCAGCAATGAGGAGGGAGCTCAGCTCCCAACGTGGAGTTGTGGCTGTGCCAGCACAGCCAAGGCTGCCCAAACTGCTCCTGCTCACCCCATCCCAACAAAGAGATCCTTCACTGAGCATCCACAAAATGTGACTGGGGGAAGCAGAGCTAGGGAATCCCCCAACTGCAGCCAGGCCCTGGCCAACACCTTGCCAAGACAGTGCTGCTGACTAACTCCTTCCTCTGACACCCCATCTTTGGGCACTTCCACTAAGTTAAGGGTTGACAGAGGACGGGCCAATCCCTGATGGATCCAGGGAATAAATGACCCCCTGCTTCCCCTACGCTGCCAGGTAGGACAAGCAAGAGGTTCCCACCACAGCACATTTCTAATGAGGGAAAAACTCCATTTTGGCAGGGACATGGGCAGAAAACAACCGTGGGCATGCACCCCCTCCCCTGGACCTCCACACACCCCTCTAGTGCCAGCAAGCAATCAAGATACCACTGTCTGCTAGAGACATACAGGAGGGAAACTGAGGCATGAGGGACAAGGAAGGCTCTTGTCATAGAGACCGGAGATGACAGGATGCCTGGAGAGGTGCTGGTTCATCCCTATCTTCCTGAGCCACGTGTGGATGCCACTGTGGGCATGGGAGGAGAAAAGGGGCCACGTGCACCACTCAGCACCACTGGGACCAGGTGGCCTCTGCGGGGTGATGGGCTTGTGCTTAAGCACCTAAGCACTTCCTAAATGTGCCCTGGATCAGTGGAGATCCTTGGAAAGACCCACTTAAGCTGCACTGAAAACACCATTGGTCCCTAACTCCATGCCATGACTGGCAGACTGATCATCCCTGTCCGTCTGTCTCCGTGTCTCTTCTAGCCTCAACACCCAGCCCTGCTCTGGCACCCACATACTGCAGTGTAGGACCCCAGGGCTAGCTGGCTGTCCTGGGTGATGTCCCCCCTAGCCTGGCTGCAGCACAGCACCAGAGGGGTCACAAAATACCACAGCACCCATGGTCCCCCTCACCCGAAGCCAACCCTGAAGCCCTCCCAGGTCCCGCAATCCCATCCTGTTCATCTGAGAAGCATTGGATGTTTGTTTGTCCAGTCACATCTGTACTGCCAGACAGTGGGACATGGCTGGGGGTCAGGATGAGGACAAGGGCAGGGAGGAATGAAGGCCTTGGAAGGGTTAATCCACACCAGGGACTGCTGAAGGATGCCCCAAAACCCCAGTGGGTGCAACATAGACTGCCCTGTCCTTGTGACACCCTGACCTAACCTCTGAGGTAACCACAGCCCCCTCCCCAAAGCCCCTTCCCAACATCCCCCAACCTCCAACAGCCAGTCCTGACTGCCCCAGCTAAGAAGAAGGATGGGTGTTAATACCCCAGCAAATCATCTTGGGAAGGGGCAAGAATCCCAACCACCCCCCAGGCACGGGGGCTAGAGGATGAGGGGATCAGCCCTTACCTGGTGTGCACCCGGGGGGGTCTGCCCAGCGCTCCCCAGCCATGGCTGCGGGGTGCAGGGTGCCCCTGCTGCAGCCCAGGCGAGAGACAGAGAGTTTTAATTGAATTTCTAGATTATCCTGGGGGAGAAATTGTAATCTCCTTAAATCCAACCTCTGGTCGAGTCCCATAACCTACTGTCCTGCGCCAGGGGAAGGGATTTAGTGAGGGGGAGGGGAGATTTCCCAGCCTGCTGATGCTCTGCACCCTGCAGGCTGCAGGATTTGTCCTGCAGGACGTCAGAGGTATGCTCCCAGCAGCCCTGTGGCCCTGGGATTTAAGGCTCTGTAGTGGTTACGCCCTGTCTCCTCGCCCCATGTCCTGCCATGGTGATCAGGGATGTCCCAGGAGCCTCCCAAAGCTGGTGGAGCTGTGGCACTCGTGATGGATAGAGGAATGGAGCTGGCTATGGAGTCAGTGGGTTTTTTGGAGGGTGAAGATGAGCCCCATGAGTGGGACTAATGGCTTGGAAATTTCTGGGGGTTTGAATTGAAGTACCAGCCAGGCTGGCTGTGTCCTGGGTACTGGTGGGTTGTGCAAGCCCCCAAGCAAGTTCCCTTCCCTGTCTAGGGTGCCATGGGCACCTCACTCCCAAAATGCCCCATCCGTGAACAGCCTGGGCCAGAGGAGGTTTGTGGATGGGTGACGTTGGGCCATCCATGCACCCACCCTGTGCACTCTCCTCCATCACACAGTCCCAATCCCCTCTGCACCCTCCCAAATTTGAATATGTGCTGGGCTCCAGCCCTAAACCATCTTAGGGACAAAAGTCACTGACGAGGCTGCAGGCTGATGATGGCAGAGCTGAAATCAGCCATGCTTCTGCCTGCTCCGAACCCTGGTTGTGCTGCTATCAAGGTCTTCAGGGATGCAGGTTCCTACTGGGGATGTTGCATTCCCATCCAGCACATGAAAAAGGTTCGGGGGGAAGGCAACAGCCCTGTCCCAGCCCAGGGCGATCACCTGGCTGCTAAAAAGCACCATGGGAAGAAAGACAAAAGGGAACTGAAAGTGCAAATGTCTTCAAGTGGATTTTATCACCAGCCAGACGGAGACAAGCCAAGGGCTGCAGCACCAGCGGCTGCAGCACCAACAAGCTCCCACGCCGCAGGTAGCACCAGGGCAGCACTCAGCAGCACCTCTGGGGTATCACAGGCATGAATTATTTTAAAAGCCCTCTCACAGAGTGCTTGCTGCCTACGCCTTAAGGTTACAGGCAGAAGATGATGGATGTGGACCCTCCTCAGCCCAAACTCACCCACGGCAGTGTAAATCCTGCACCTCCTTCTTGCCAATCTCCCATCAATGTCCCTTTTCCCAAATCCCATTATTCCCAAGGCAGGTTTTCCACTCTCACCCAGCACAAACTCCTCCCAAGGAGCCCATGTCTCCCACTCGAGGGAAATCACATGTGTGGGCAGAGCCCGCGCCCGGGGAAATGTTTATCCTGAAGGCGAGACGTGTGGCAGGTTGGGAGCGATGGGGCTGCCAGCCGGAGCCGATGGAGCCGTGAGCCGCGGGGAGAGCGGTGTTTCGGCTGGGAACCAGCACAGAGAGGGGCGGGATGAGCACAAGAACCAGTTTGGGATGCACAGGTCCCTTCCAGGAGGAAGGTTGTAAGCAAGGCTGAACCATCAACAGCTCAACATCAACAACTCTTTTTTGAGCTTTAAACCCACTGCTCCACCCAACAGCTCAACTCCTGGTGAAGAACACAACCCGTGTCCTGCTATCCTAGGCAATTTTCCTGGCTCCTTGGCCATGCCGGGATAACGTTGCCATTTCCAACCCAGAAGCAGCTGTGTTTCCAGTGCCCTTTGGCATCACTGTGGAGTAAGGTGCTAGCAGAGATCTAACCTTGATTTTAAGCCCAGGAAGAAGGAGATGGGGAGGAAGGACATGCCACACTTGGGCAGAGCTGTTCTTCTGGCCCTACTTACCCCACGGTCACAGCGAGAGCCGCAGATGTTGAGCCCGATGCTGGCGGACGAGCAAGCAAGTGAGCGAGCAAGCAGTGGGGACTTTGTCGGGGCTAATTGCTCCCAAGCTCAGATTACAGCCTCTCTGCTTCCCTACATGTACAGGAGCTGGCACCTCAGCTGCAGCAGTGGGGAACCACTGCCAGCGAGGGGGAACATCTTCCTTTGGTCGCATTACTAAGTGGTAGAGAGTGAAATTGCCATCACAGCAGCGTAGGAAGCCCAAGATGCCTTAGTGTTCTCAGGGGACTGGAAGAGAAGCAGCTTGGAAGAGATTTCAGAGATTTGGGGGATGCAAAGGAGAGGACAGAGGGGATGCAACATATTCAAACCTGGGGGATCGGGCACTGGGGCCAGGCAGTCAGTGGTTCAAGGCAAGACCTTAGTTCTTTGATCTTGCTGTTTGATGATGGCTGTGACCCAAAACTCATCCTCAAGTTTTTCTCAGAGGGGGAAGAAAAGCTCCCCTTGTTTTCTGATGGGGCTGACAAACGCCCTGGCACACACGTGATGCTGCCCAACATCTTCAGGACAAAATATGCCTTTGCACTGTTTTGCTGCTGCTAGTTTTCCTCCAGCTCCTGGCTCTGCACACACCACTTCAAGAGTTTCAGTGTATTTTAAATCCTCCAAGGGGTCCCTCTAACAACTCTTGTTCCTCAAGCTGAGCCTGGTTAGAGGAGATCTCCTTTCTGGAGGGTACCAGGTTTCTAGCCCCAGATTTCTGCCCTTCCCACCATGTCCTGATGTCACTGGAGAGCTGGACACCCCCAGACTGCAAACATGACCCCAAACCCAAGAAGCTGCAAAGTTGGGAAAGGCAGGGGAAGGCATATTGAGGAATGTCTTTATCTGCTGCGGTGAAGATTTAGCACAGGCGTTGTGTAATGCAGGGGGAGGCTCGCTGCTCCCCTGCCCCTCTCACCAACAGGGATCAGCAGCTCAATTAATCCTCCCTCATTCCCTGCCCACGGGTACCAGCCCTGGGTGTGCTCTCAGCCCACCCCTATCAGCAAGAAGTCAAATCTCTGCCTAACATCAGCATCCACTGGAGCTGGTACCCCACAAGCTGAGATGAAGTCCTGGGGCCACCTCAGTGCCACCACCTAGAACACTCACTATGTTTGGGAAGCCCTGCTCAAACAAGGGTGATCACAAGGGTACCATCTGGGCAGATGTCCCTAAAATAACTCCCCTCTCATTATTTCTGTGCCCTAGCCTTGGGTGCTGTCATGCATTGCTTCGTTAAGGGGCTCAGCCCTCAGAGGGTCATTTTTAACCTGAGAAGATTTGGTGCACACCTAATTACATTCCTTCCTCTGCTCCTTTTGCACACCTGTCACTGATGGGTGGCTTGCTCGGGCACACACTGCAGGATCTCAAGAGCAATGAGGTAGAAGCCAGGAATCTCCTTTTATTTTTTTGGTTAGCCCTGAAGAAAACAACCCCTATGTGTGTTCCAAGGCAACTCTAAAATGACCAAGGGAAGAACAAAGCTTGGTGTCAGCAAGACCAGGCACCGCCGTGTGTGAACATACGGGATGACAGGGAGCAGCGACACTGTTTCTCCAGCAGGCAAACCCAAAATACTGCCAAGGGAAGACTTTTGAGAGGCAAAGGTGGTGTCATGCTGCTGCCAGTCACAACAGCCTAGCCAACCCCTGGGGTGCTGGTCCTGCCCACCAGGATCCCTTGGAGGTGTAAAGCCAGACATCAGGCAGCATCCCAGCAGAGCCGAGCGGCTGTGGTGGCAACAGAGCAAAGGTGCCTTGCCGGCTGGGGCCAGCAGCCAGGTCTGGGGGCATTGGGGAGGGTGGGACACGGTGACATGCCCCTGGTGAAGAGCCGCACGGAGAGTTACACAACCCCGTCCCAGCCGCCCTTGGCTGAGTGCTGTGGGCACGCTCCTATCGACCCGGCCCCAGCCGCCCTCCAACATCCCTGCGGGGAGAGAACTCGGCCAGTGGCGTAAATGCAAGCGCACATGAGCTGGGGGGGGGGTGGGGGGTGTGGTCTGCTACAGTCCTCTCCCCAACCCCAGCCCTGGACCTCCTGCAGCGGCCACTGGCGGTGCTCAGGACTCGCCAGCATCCCACTGCCCCCTGGCTTGCGGAAGGCTCGAGAGGGCTGTGACAGTGCTGTGTGAAGCAGGAGGAAGAGGGCGAGCACCCACCACTCACCACCGGCACCCCACCGAGCCACCACAAGCAGCTAAGGCATAGCATGGCCCCCACCCAGGGATTTTTAGGATGTGAAGGACCTGCCAGAAGGATGCAACAAATTCAAACCTGAGGGATGTGGCACCAGATTAGGGCCAAGCAGTTGGTGGCCACAGGCAGGAACTTGATTCTTTGAACTTGTCATTTCCTGATGATCATGACCCAAAAAGCACCTTCAAATCTTTCCCATGGAAGGAAGAATAATCACCCTCCTTTTCTGTTGGAGGTGAAAAGTACTTGCCGGTCCCACCAGTGCTCACACTGGAGCCCTCCCCTCAGCACGGCAGCAGGGATGCTTTTGTCCATAGAGAGGGGGAAACTGAGGCACAGCAGCTGGGCAGACCCAAGCATGGGGACTGGCTGCAGCCCATGTCATCACCTTCCCCCTTGGCCTGGCCTGGCCTGAGCTGGAGGTATTTAGAAAGCCGATAAGGGAGCAGAAAGAATTTTCCAAACGCTGAAGTTACGTAAGCTCTCCATGGACATCATCTGTAATTATAGGCTTGGAGGGGTGGTGGGGGGGGCAACTCTCCGTGGTGGGGTTGGCAGAGGGGGGGCATTGCAGCCAGTGTCACCCCAAAGGGCTTCAGCCTTCTCTTCCTCACTGCAGCAGGTCCCAGCATCAGCACTTGCTGCCACCATGGGCCCTATCTCTGATAGACCCTCGTGGCATCATGTGGTGATGGTGGTGGTCCCCCTGCCCTGCGGTGGGGAAGTGAAGGTTTTTGGCTGGGCTCTGGGTGGCTGATCAACCCCAGGCTGTGTACACACCTCTCCAGTCCATCCCAGCACTTGCTGGATGTCAAAGCAGATGACAGCCTAAGCGTGGCTGGCATTTCCATGGTGACTTATCAACTGCTGCTGTTGGGAGCCGATTCATATGGACTTGCTCCACCAGCACCTGCTCCCACAAAGCTCTGATCCACCCCAGCAACTGCAGGTACCCCCAGCCTCAACCTGCCCCATTTCCACCACTTTTTTTACCCCATTACAGCTACAAACAGCTTCCAAAACCTCTTCCATCACTTCACAGCTGTCTCCAACTCCACCAGCCGTGCCTCAGTTTCTCCAAGCCCTGTGCTTGCCATCCACGGGGAGAGGGCTTGTAGTGTCCCCTCCCTGGGATATTTTTCTCTCACCCAACTTTAACCAAGGCAGTGGAGTTGGAGGGATGCTGAGCTTTCTGAAAGCTCTGTCGCTGTGGCAACCTACCACGGCCGTCTCCAGGCGACCGC
Organism: Galbula dea; assembly: GCA_013399015.1. Taxonomy (NCBI): domain Eukaryota; kingdom Metazoa; phylum Chordata; class Aves; order Piciformes; family Galbulidae; genus Galbula; species Galbula dea. Next base: position 399,179 of record VWZX01006356.1, read on the forward strand.
CCAGGGATGCTGCAGAGCTCCTCTAAAGACAGTGCAAGAGGGACCAAGGCCTAGGAGGGCTGGGGGTAGCAATCCATAAGGATTCCACCTCACATACACACACACACCCCCCACCAAAACCACAGCCTGGATCATTGTAACAGAGGGTAAATACACCCTGAAAATGACCACTGATTTGACCAGGGCAGCTGGCTGAGCACTGACAACCTCATGACACCCTAGGCTGGCTGGGGATGATGTCAGCAGGATGCTCCTGGGTGGGTGCTGAGCCCTGCTGCTTTCAGGGACACCTGCAAGGCTCTGGAAATAATTGCTGGTAATAAGCCCGTTAGCCTCTTAACCCTCATTAAGCAGCTTAGGGGAGACATGCGCCATTGTACGCAAACCCAGAGGTGGAGAAGGCCCTTGTCAGGGCAAAGAGGTCTTACTGCTGGGATGAGATTGTGGGGGGTGCTGCAGGGGGTGGCACAAGGTGGGGGGCACGGCTCCATTCCTCTCCCAAGCCAGCTCCCCTCCTGCATCCAACCCTCCTATGTTGCTCTTTGCCACCCAGGACCATCAGCAGGTCCTGGCAGCGCTGAGCAGGGATGGTGGTGACAGGTTGTCACACCCCTGTGACAAGCGTGGGAGGTCTCAGCCGCAGTCGTGGCACCAGGGGAGAGGGGGACAGCCCAGCCAGCACCCAACACCGCGGCTGCAGAACAGAGCGAGACGTTTCTAATCACTCCAGTTGGAGAAGGTCCCATTTTTACATTTGCTAAATTAAAGGATGTCAGTGTCTGATGCTGAGCCCAGCCCCCCTTGAAAATTTAAACTAATGACAGAAGAAAAAGAGCTGAAATCAGAGCACAAGCACTCCCACCTTATCCAGCCACACCAGCCATGACCACGGCAGGGTTTAAATGGCAGCTTGCACAACACTGACCATCCCAAAGCTCTCCACTCTTTTGCCCCAAAATCCAACCGTTTCTGATTTGCTCAGTCTTGAAAGTGCATTGCTGGCACCCAAGCAGATTGGGCTGTTGTGGTGGGGGTCCCCAAAGAGATCCAACACCCCCAGCCTCCCATAGGGCAAAGACCTCCCTCTTGGATGGCTGCAGCAATGGGGTTTGATCAGTATGAGGTGGAAGGAGGGAGACCAGGATGCTGAGTGCCATGTCCGTATTTCTCCAGCTCTGGTGATTCCCACAGCCAGCTCCATCCTCCCAGCCCCACATGAGTGGGTACTGGGATCCTTGCAGAGCACCAGGGCTGCCAGCAGCCCCACAGCCTTTTTGATGTCCCTCTCCCTGACAGAAATACATGGGCTCAGGCAAGGGCTTTGGTCCCTGGTGCTCTCAAGGCTCTGGTTTTTGTGCTGCAGCTGAGAAAAGCACAGGGTGGTGGTTTGCTGTTTGTTGGGTTTGGGTTTTGGGTTTTTTTTCTTTTTATAATTTTCTCTGTGAGATAAAATTAAACAAACAAGCCCTTCTGGGAGTAGTGTGAGGAAGGGAGCCTGCTCTCCTACAGATGTGCATGTCCTCAGCCATGACAACTGCCAAATTAAGCTTTCCCTGTGGCTGGGACATTTGCACGATTCCCCTCCTCTGCCTCCTACAGCATCGCTAGTAGGAGACCAGCTCACTCTGCAGCCTCCCTCCACATGAGGTCATTAACCAAACACCTATTTTTCACAAAAACATCAAGAAAGGGATTTTTTTTTCCCTGACCTCACCAGCTCTCCAGCAAATTAGAGTGGTGTGGAGTGTGAGGCTGGGAGTGTTCAGCAAAGCTTCACATGCCGGGGGAGGATAGGATAGGATAGGATAGGATAGGATAGGATAGGATAGGATAGGATAGGATAGGATGTGACTAAGCATCTTCCAGAGGATAGGGCTGCCGAGGAGAGGAAATGCTCCGGGTCAGGAGAGGAGAGGGGGCTCCTGGCTGCCCTCTGAGCCCTGGCTGCAGCCCCCAAACCATAGAGGAAAGTCTGTGGTGTGAAGACTTCCAAACACTCCTAAACTTTTCAGCTTCATCTGATTTGGGAGCCAGCACAGAAGCCGTTGCCATAGCTTTGCAGACCACCGGTGGGTTTTGTAGCACAATCTGGACCACAGAGCTATGCAAATCCCAAGGCAGAAGTCTTTATGGAGGCATATGACAACCAAAAAAGAATAGCGCTCAGTGCTCTACTCCCACACACCACCCCCCAACTTCACCATCATTTAAATCAGTCTTAAGTTGGAAGAATTCAAATCAACACTGTTGTCACAGAGCCAAGCAGAGAGGTGACACAACTTGGATGCTGCCTGGGAAATTGCCCCCCTGAGACACCAAACCATCAGCCCATGACTTTTTTGAAGCCCCATCGAGGAATCATTTGTTTTCCTTGCAACCCACCGCTGCCCACCAGCCCTTCATCCCCTTCAGCCAGGGCTGATGAAGAGATTTCCAAGCAGCCTTCCCCTTGGGATCAATGAGAGGGGGACCACAGGGAGAAAAAATATCCAAGACATGCTGCTGAGCCTGGACAGGCACAGTTGGAAAAGAAATCAAAGCTTCCAAAGAGAGAAATGCCAAGGAGATATGTTGTTCCCAAGAGAAACAGGACATTCCTCCCTGAGGGGGAGGAAGGGAGGAGGAAGGCTGATGCCACCTCTTTCACCTATCCAACTTGAGGGGTCCATGCACAGCAGCTAGCTTGGGTGGCTTGTCCCCACTCTGCAGTGCTGCAGACACAGATGGCATAGCAGCTACTGACTTGTTTTGTTGTGTTTATTTCTTCTGTTGTTTTTTTTTTTTTTACCCTAAAAGCACTTTTTCAATTTGGGGGAAAGGTTGCTGGGTTCTGCCAGCAGCCAGGCTAATGCAGAGCCGCTGTCCAGGCTCCCAGAGATCTCTCTACCTTCCTGCACCCAAACCCAAACCCTCTGTGGTCTTGGAGCAATGTGGTTTCATATAGAAAAACTCCTTGGGGTTCTTATGGAAGTCACATAGGGAAGAAATAGGGAGAAAAAAATGATACTTTGCTATTGACAGAAATGCCAAAATCAGGTCCCAGACCAGCCCAGAAGGTGAAGGATTGCCAGTTTAGGTTTTCCTTGAGAAACATTTTTAGGTTGTGGGATCGAGCAGGAAGCAAATAGGGCAGATCATTTCAGGGCAGTCCCACTTGCTGCCCTGAAGCCACCCAGTCTGGCTAGTTCAGCATAATTTCTGCAGCAAATTGTTCCTGCAGGAAGTTTTATACCTGTGCCCTTGGGCAAAGCCCTGACAGCATCCTTCACTGGGAATAAGCTACCTGCCTCCTCAAGGCAGCACTAGGGAGGTAGGAGGGAGAGGAGGATGGAGAGCAGAGTTGGTCCAGCTATAAATAACCCTATGGAAAGGAAACAGGAGAAAAAGCAGCAAACAGAAACCAACAAATCCAGGGAGATGGGTTTGGCTACTGGCACTCAGTGCGAACAGCTCCCCATGCCTTGTGACCCATAGAAGCAGACATTAGAGAAAATGGGATCCATCACAGCTCAGAGGAGCAGGATCCAATCTGGCCATCACATTTCTATGAGCCCTTGGAACCAACCCAGAGCCAGCATGCAACATGCAACGCAGAGTTTGTGGCAAGACCTCATCCACTCTGGTTCATTAGAAATGACAAAGATGAGAAAGGGGAGAGTTGAATTAAGGAGAGTTAAATTCAGGAGAGTTAGATTTAGGAGAGTTAAAGTAAAGAGCCCGTTAGACCATGCCAACATAGCACTGGTCTGGCTCCTGGAGTCACCAGCAGTGAACAGGCAGTGATCCCATCCCCAACAGCCCCAGCAAGCTGTGAAATAGCCTGTGTTTAAGGCAGTCATTATCTGCAATCTGCGATCCGGGTGAAAAAGGCAGAAAAAAGCAATTTCTCCTTTTTCCCAATAAAAGAGGAATTGCAGAGGCTCAGCAAGCACAGTGACCAGCAGGTCACAACCAGCGGTGCTGGAGTGATTCATCTTAAACAAGCTACATTTAGTCAAACCAACCCAGAATAAGGCAGGGAAAACAATCCAGAGTTTGCCCTGCTGAGGGTTGTGAGGTATTGGACTAGTGGAGAATAGACAACGCAGGATCATCCCCACTGCTGCTTTCCCTTTGCCTCTAGAAAACTGAGTGAAAAGCTTCAGTCCCAGCTCCCACATCTGGTTCCTGCACTGAAATGTGTTAAAGAGAGTTTCTTTTTTATCTCTTTTCCCAATCAGTCTTCCCAGAGCACATCAATCCCTACCCCCAAAGGCTGCTGGCGGAGCCAGGGAGCAGGCACCGCTCCGCAGCATCCACACGATTAGTTTTCCCCAGAAAAATCATCAGAGCTGCTTCAGTTTTCCTTGCATGTAACTGATTATCAAAGCTGAGCAAATAATTCAGGGCAAAAGCACCAGGAATAAGGTTTTGCCTTTTCATTTTCTGCTCTCGAGCTGTCGCTGATTTTCCCAGAGCTCAGGGATGATTTAAGAACCTGTCTCCAGCCGGGAGCGCCTCGCTGCGACGGCGGCTGCCGGTGTTGGATGGTCCCTATTACACGTGCGCCCATGAGGACACGCCGAACACCTCGGGATGGATGAGTCTTTCCTGGTACCCTAATTAGACCAGCAGCAGTTGCAGGTGGACTTTTTGGGGTGTTTTTCTGTGTTTGAGCCTTACAAATACTTTGTGTGACATTAACAACCCCCTGTTCATTAGGCAAGGCTCGACGAGCGCTTTCCTTTGCGGCTCATCATTTTTCCAGGTGATGGAACCAGCCTGGACACAAGACTTCTATGCAGCACCTCATTCCCAGCCCCTCTTTGCACCCTAAAACATTACTAAAGGACAAAGAGAAGACGTGAGGAGGACAGGACCGTCGGGCTGCCACAGCTCTGACCTTCCAGTGCTGCAGCCATCCCAGGCATTTGCTTCCTCATTAGCAGAAAGGTTAGGGAGAAGGGCTCGGCTCTGTGCAAACTCCCCGTGGTGCTCGCATGACGCAGGCAGGCAGAAGCAGCTTGCCCCGAAAAATACAGCAAGGGAGGGGAGAGCTCTCTATTTCCAGAAGCTCAAAACAGAGGTGCCCATATTTGGAGGAAGAGCCTGTCCCTGGGAACCCCTCACTGGGGTAAAGCAGAGGCTGTCCTCGAAGCCACACAAACTGTTTGTAAGAGATACCCTTGACACTTTTCTTGGAGGATAAGGGCTGGTGTCACCCATCTGTTGTGACCCCAGACACTCACTGGGGATGCTGAAGGGGCTGAGAAAGGGACACACACACGCACACAGCCAGGAGATGGAGGGCTAGCATGGAGGACAACCATACGTCTTTTTCAGGAGCTGAGCCCTGGAGAAAGGGTTTGCTACCAGGTTTGGGCAGGACAGCCACTGCTGCCCCGTTTGTTTTGCAGTAGGGACAGGACAAACGGGTGACATTAACCTCCTGCTATAAAGACCTCCCAGAGCAGCTCATGCACGGGACAGAAAGAGCCTTTTAAGCCTCCCAGCACCCAAAAAGGGCTGGGTCTGCTCTCCGCACCATCTCAGGTGACCAAGCCTGAGGCTCCATTAGTCCCTGCTGGAAACCCCTCTCCAGCCAAACTGCTTTCTCCTCCCGTTGCATAATGGCACTTTGTGGAACAAACCCAGCCTCCAGCAATGCATTTTCTCCAGCACCATTGCTCTCCTGCAACGTTTTCCTTATTCCTTTCACTCACTCCAGACAACCACCAAAGCACAGAATCAGAAAACCACAGAATCCTTACAGTTGGAAGAGACCTCTAAGACCATCAAGTCCAACCACCAACCTATCACCACCATGCCACTAAACCATATCCACCAAAAGAAGGAAAGAGAGGCGAACCCAAAGCTTGTCCCACCCATAAAAGCAAAATCCAGGATGAATCAAATTGGGTAAGAAAAGCAGAGAGTGGTGTCAGATGCCTCTCCCCATCCCATCCCCTCCCAGTTCGCCTGTGGGGGTTTGACAAAAGTGCTTTTCGGCTGACAAAATGATTACAGGGTGCTGAGACACTAAGTTGTATGTGGATTTCTTCCCTGCATTTCAAGCAGGGCAAGGACGTGGCTGCACTTCTGGAGGGGTCTCAGTGATAGAGGTGACAGGAAGGGGGATTTGGGCAGAGGAGGAAGGAGAGATGTTTTTGCTTGGGGGCAAAAACAAGTGAGAGAGAGTGGGAGCATGCACTAGTGTGCAAAGCCAAAGGCAGGAGATGCTGCAGGTCCATGATGGAGTGGAGATGAGATTAGGAGGATGCTGCCACCGATGTCTGGACCAGGCTGAAGTGGAAAGGGGGAGAAGCTTGAGGCACTGCTCCCCTGAGCAGGGACAGATCCCGTCGCCTTCCTACAAGGGTGAGTTTGGGCAGGGGCAGTGCTGGGAACAAGTGTTCCCAGTGGGGACAAAGATTGCATGGGGCAGACCGAGGTGCCCTGGATGCACTTGGACTCCCCGTGCCTGCAAGCAGTGGGTGCTGGGCAGGGGGGAGGAGGATTTCAGCTCCCAACTCAATCTGTTGGAGAACTTGGCCTGCTCCCCGTCAAGCTGAAAATAGCACATATGTAAGGACGTTCACGCAGTGCTGGCTGTGTCCTCGCCGAGCGCTTCCTTCCTGCTGCGCTCCACGAGGGATCCCAGCCCTCCACCTGTCCCCCACAGTCCCTACATCCACCTTCATGAGGGCCAGGTCTCAGGAAAGAGATTTTGGAGGGTTCTTAGATCTTCCTTATTTAAGCAAAGCAAAGGCAGTGCTCAGATGCAGAGCTGGAGCCTGGTCCTTTCACCTTCGGCTACTTTTCCCATTTACCACGAGGTCTGTCCGGCAGCAGCATCCCTGCTGTTATCATCTGGAGCAGGCAAGGATGAGTGCAGCTCACGGTGGGAGCTGAACTTTATTAGAAACAGGCATCTGGCTCCAGCGTTCCCCACAGCCACCAGACCAAGCTTGGGCTCAGGATGGGGCCCTAAGCACACCAGAGTACCCAGGCAGCTGCAGCAGCAGGTGGGGAACTTCCACGAGTCCCCAGTATTCCTTCAGATTTTATCTCCAAACTCATTCTTGGCAGTGGGATAATAAAGACATCATCCTCCACCACAGGAGCATGTGCTGGGTCAAGCCCCAGCCTCAGAGGGTTGGTGAACTAGCAGAGCATGAAGCAAGCTGGAGGATGCAGATAAAACCTGGCAGCAACCAGAGCTGATTCCTACAGTGGAGAAGGAAGAAAAGAAGCATAAGGGGAGAGTTTTGTGGGACATCAGCCACAGCTCTGACCATGGCTTGTGCTAAGCTCCTGTCTTCTCTCCCATCCCTGCTTTGGATTCTCCCTAAAGAAATGATCCCCTAAAGGGCAAGTGCTGTGGGACAGAGGAAGTACAGAGCTTCTCTGAACAAGGCTTAGAGTGTGGTCACAGGAGACCTAGTAAGTAAAGAAAAAACAACAAACACTACCAGAGGCTGGGAAGGGACATACAGACAACCTGAGTGATTTCCCAAAGAAGTGGTCTATACCCCATCCATGGAAACATCCAGGTCAGGTTGTCTGGGGCTCTGAGCAACTTATTATGGTTAAAGATGTCCTTGCTCAGTGCAGGAGGGTTGGACTAGATGACCTTCAGAGGTCCCTTCCAACTCCAAGTGTTCTATGAGTCCCTGATTCGTTCTACGATTCTATGGCACCTGGTGTAGAAGAGGACTGTTACAAGCGTGTCCTGTGCTCAACACATTCAGGGTGCACTGTATAGCTGCCATAGGATGATCTCCTAAGCAGAGGCACCAAGAAGCATTCCCACCACCCAGTCTGGTGATTCCAGGCACGGCCCAGCAACAGCACCCAGCAGGAGAAGCACTGCTTACTGAAAACACATCTCTCACCCCAAATCTCCATTGCTTTATGACGATGACTGCCTCATGCTGCAGAGCCCAGCTGGGGACAGTGGCCAGGCGCCTGAAGACATCTCCAGCTGGGCAGGGACCAAGCACAGCTCTACCACATACACATCCACAGCACACCAAAAATGTTCCTGAGCATCGCCAAACCCCCCCACTGCTTCCCAGGGCTCTGAGGAAGGGCATTAGCGAGCATGTGGTATCTCAGCTCTCCTGAATCAAAGCCATTGTGGTCGAGGCAGGATCCTTATTAATTCTTTCCTCTCTTTAATTTCCTTTTTTTTTTTGTTTCCCTTTCCAATAGCTCAGGTAGGGCTGGGTTCCTGCGGCATGGTGCCACCACGTTATCGCTCTGTGACATGGGGATGTGATGGGTGGTTGCATTTAGGGTCGATGGCGAGCTTGGAGGCACATGAGAGGAAGGAAGCCCTGGACAGGGCAGAGAGCTCTGGGTGGAGGGGAATGGAAGGGTGGGGAGCACTGAAATAACCTCCAAATGTTGTTGGTGGAGAAGCAGAGGGGTAAGGGTGGGACACACATGACCGGGTCCTGGCCCCCTCCACTCTCCAGCTGGGAGGATGGAGACAGGAAACTGCCACTTATTGAAACAGCATCATCTAGTGAAACATCCCAGCTTCTCCCTAGGCACCACCCTTGGGGACAGACTACAGGGAAATAGGTGGGACAGGAGCCTCTCAGCACCCTCAGAACGCACCTCAGCAACCACTTTTCCTGCCTCCACCAGCAGCACCTACGTCAACCAGGCATCACCAGCATACACCCCCTCCACCCTTGGGTCCCCTCATCCCTCGGGACCCTACAAAGCACCATTTGCCCCATTACATCCCATATCATTGCACTCCTGCAGCTCCCTCCAGGACCAGTCCCGCAGTGCCCATCACCACTGATGCCATCGATATGTCCCCAGATCCCAAGGGATGCCAACGTGCTGTGGCCCCAAGGCAGGGGACAGCACATGGACGTTATATGGTCCTAAGGACTCCTGCCATGGCCACTCACTTGCCATTACATAAACTGCCTGGAGCCAGGACTGTTTCTGTTTGTGCTGCCTACAGCTCGTCAACTTTATTTGCATAACAAATAATTAATAATAATTAATGACCGGGAGAAGGCTGAGGATTGCCAGATTTTGCTTGTTAGCAGACGAGAGACAAGCACCGTTGCAAAAGCAAAGGCAGGCATCACACGGCCCTGTCGTGCCCCCAGGGCAGCCTGTGGCCAGGGACAGGATGGGGACACTGGTCCCACGTTGGGGAGGAGGTGGTGGTGGTGAGATGGGTGGTGATGTGACAGGTCAGTGGTTCTTGCAAGGTTTTGGCCGGTGCCCACATTGCAGGTCCCCTGGCATTGCCTTGTTCTGTGCCCACATGGCATCCCACACCCTGTTTCCTCCATGCTCTTATTAGAGCCTGGGACAATACTGCTTAATTGTCTGATAATGGCAACACTCCACATAATTAATGGGAAAACCAGCACCAGCTTGCTAGAGAAAAACCTTTGCTCCAGCAGCCCCACAGTCAGGTCATGCTGAAGATGCTCTGCTCCCGAGGCCCTTCACTGGTGGTGGGGGGCTGAAGCACTACACAGACTCCCCTGGGTCACCCACACTGGAAAATATGGAGGAGCGAGGAAGTGAGTGACCAGCTCTCCTGTTGGTGACACTGGGGGGGTACAGTGACACGGTAGCCTCTGCCTGGACTTTCTGCACCTGCAGCTGCCTGGGAACACTGAACCTGAGAGGAGAGAAAGGGGAAGGGAAATGGAAAGGAAAAAAATTAAAAGGAAGAGGAACAGGAAAAAGGAAGGAAAAAAAGAAAAATATAAAGAAAAGGAAAAATAAAAAGAAAAGGAGAAAGAAAAGGAAAAAGGAAAAGAGAAAGAAAAGGAAAAAAAGGAAAAGAGAAAGGAAAGGAAAAGAGAAAGGAAAGGAAAGGAAAGGAAAGGAAAGGAAAGGAAAGGAAAGGAAAGGAAAGGAAAGGAAAGGAAAGGAAAGGAAAGGAAAGGAAAGGAAAGGAAAGGAAAGGAAAGGAAAGGAAAAAGGGAGAAAGGAGAGAGAAGAAAGGAAAAAGATGAAGAAAGGAAAAAGATGAAGAAAGGGAAAGAGAAAGGAGGAAATAAGGGGGGGGGGGAGGAAAAAAGGAAAAGAATCCGATTCTCTCGTCTTTGATCCACTCGGGCGCTGACTGCTGTATCACAGCCGAGCAGATGCGCTCACGGGAGCCGTGCTGAGGCGAGCGCTGGACAAAGCCCCCGGAGCCGCTGGCCGGAGCCAGCCCGTGAGAGCAGGGAGCTTTCCTCCCCGGGAGGAGAAGGGGTGAAGTAAAGCAAAACTCTCTCACTCTGTCCCCAGCATGAAGCCCTTCAGGTCCCACTCACTTTCCTGGACCCTGGCAGCAGCCCAGCCAAGCCCTCAGTGCCGGCAGAGCTCTGGTGCCTCTTAGCATGGTTCCTGCTGCAGCTCCACCCCAGCCCCTAGCTTTACACCCCCATTAAAGCAGAGCTGTCTGTAATTATGCCTCGCTGCCTCTCCTCTAAAACTGTAATTCCTTTACTTCGCTGAATTGCTTCCCCTTCAGCACCGCACATAATCCATTGCCCTGTAATTATACGGGAATTTTAATATCTGATGTATTTATAAGATGCACTTAATTCATCAGCCCCTTTAAGCACGTTGTCATTACAGCCTTCAGCGCGGTGGGAAGGATGACTCGCTGTCAGATGGAGATTAGCTGGCCCCTGTGTGTAACGAGTTGGAGAACGTTCTCAGCCCAGCTGAGAACCATGCTCTGAAATCCAAGGCTGGGGATCAGGACCCCACCGTGTTCCAGCTCCCCAGGGAGACTGGCAGTGCTAGGGCCCCCAAAGGGCAGCAGGATCCAGAGCAGCACCCAGCTCCCTTTTCCCAAAGATCTGAATCACCCGCAGGGATGGATTTGGCATTTCAGAAGAGAAGGATCTGATTCAGCACTGGCTTCTCGGCACTGGGGGAGGTTAATCCCTGCAGCCCGAGCACCAGGGGGTCTCCAGCAGACTCCCCCAAGTGAGGGATCCGCATTTGGATCCCTCCAAAACCACAAAGAAAGTAGCTGCTACTGAAGACTTATTTTTCCTGGCATTTGTTTCAGTGGCTCCTTTCCAGCCATGTCCTAAAAGGGAACCAAAGGCCTTTGAGCCTCTTGCAATGAGCACAATGCAATGATTTTCCCTGCCCAGGCAGGAGGGATGAGCTCACTGGCGTCCTTGGTTACCCTCAGCTTCAGGGTGCAGGGTCCCTGTGCCATGCACCACAGGCAGCAGGGCTTGCTGGGGATCTTGGGTTGGGCAATGGGTTTGGCAGCGTGCCGGGGGGGGGCGGGGCAGTTGGGGTCTGTCCCACCCAGAAACACCAGCTGAGCCTGGGAATGAGGAGCAAAGGGGGAGAGGAAGGATGGAGGTCTCAGGGACTCGGTCTCTGTGAGGAGTCCTAGCTCTAACACCACAATTTTCACACCGGGATCACACTGAGTTTTCCTGCAACACTGCAGTGATGTCCACACTGCCCTGACAGGTGTCCCTGCAGGCAGGTGGCATCCATGGGTGGTGACATCTGCCTAACTGAGGCCACCTCAGTGCTGGCTATGAGGCTCCACAGAGGTGCAGCCCAGCTCCTCGTGGCACCCTCAGGGTGGGACAGAGACCCACCAGGTCCCTGCAGCACTGGGTGACAGTCAGCCTCCTCCTGCTCCAGCAAGCTGTGCCAGAGCAGAGCTCCAATGACATTTTGGCAGGAGGAGGACCCTCAGCGAGTGCCACCCTAAGCCCCCGAACTGCTACCAGCACCAGGAGCCCAATCACAGTCCTCAGGCTCCCGGTGGTTGCTAGCACTGAGAGCAGTTCCCAGGTTCACCCCAGCATTCAGCGGCCATCAGGCATGGTGACACACTAGCCCTCCACCAGACCAAGGCAGTGAGATCTCTCTCTGGCACCCTGCACCTCCACAGGGATTTGTGCTGTGGGCAGGAAGGGTGCTGTGGCCAGCCTGCTGTCCCCATGTCACCGGGGCTCACACAGCAAGCTAGAGAGCTGCAGATCCCTGCGAGGATGCTGCGCTAAGCACCAGCAGGTCCCTGCACCTGTGTGCCAGCCCCAGGTAAGGACACTAGCTCAAGGGGCAGAGCTTATGCTGGATCAAGGCATGCCTAGCTCTGAGGGTAGCAGAGGGGCTGGTGATGTCCTGTCTCCTCTTCCCCATCCACAAGGACCCTTCGTATCTGCTCCCCAAAGGTCACATCTTCCTGCCTCAGTTTCCCCATCTGCACAGAGGGTCTATGTTCTCAGAGAAGGAAAGTGGTGAGAGCATGGCTGGTAGTAGATGCCAGCAAGGTCTCTAACCTGACCCCTCCTTTAGGACCGTGGCAGGGGTCTCTCTGTTATCCCCCTCTCCAACCCCTCCTTCTGCAGGGTGCTGTTACCCAGGTGGGATTTCTGCTCCCAAGGTCATCAGACAGATGAGGCTGGGGGCAAACACCCCACCCCTCATGCCTACTCAGGCCTGCCGACCACCTCCTCCAGGTCCTGGCCACCTCCTGGGTCTCACCTTCTCCTCAAGTGTTCCCCTCCCTCCCTCTCTCCCCAAAAAGCAAATATCCAGGGAGATGGGCTCCGCGCTGCAGCTCTGCCGGTGGCACTGGCGGCTGAGCAGAGCAGACTGCAGCACGGCCGTTACGTAAGCCCAAGCTGGGCTCCAGGGATGTAGGACACTGGACTTGTCCCCCAGCCTGCCCAGGGGCTACTACCCCCACCCCTCCCC